>PVIA01000118.1:540670-649956 GCA_004024845.1 Tonatia bakeri
GGGTGGAAAATTACTAAGGGGATGGGGGGAACCTTGCACAAGTGCCTTAGTAAGATTCTTGCTAAAGGCAAGCCAGGGTGATCAGATATCAAGGGTAAGGGGACTCTCGCTATTCTGACTTAGCAAGATTCCTGCTAAAACTGGGCTAGGCAGGCCAAACACAGGATGGGAGAATGGGAGTTTTAGGATGAAGGGGCAAGGTCAAGGCCTGGTTGAGAAGGGGGATCTGAGGGATCGAACTGACATCTGGTCACAGAGAGATTCTTAGTTGCCCCCAGGTCTGGCACATCGTGTCCTGTGTGTGGCTGCTGCTAACTAAATGCTTGTTCACTGAGCATCCGTCCTCTGAGTGGCCCTGCTTAACTGGAGCAAAGGTACAAAGTTCTGTTTCCTTTGTCCCTTCTTGACCTGAGATGGCAGGAGAAGGTGCCTTGGTAGATGGTGTCCAAGGGGCTGGGCGTACAGGGGAAGGCGACAAACTGTCACAGAGCCACATGAATCGAGAATGCACCCCATTTTCCCAGCAGGTCAGAGCTCCGATGCTTTCCTGGGCTGCTGGCCTCAAATGACCCTCCCAGCCACCCTGCCAAACAAGTTTACCTTCCTGCCCTACAGATGGGCAAATGGACACTTTGGCAGGTCAGGCATCATGTCACGGGCCACACCTTCCAATTTTTTCACATTGCATTTATCTCTGTTTACTTCCTAACTGAAATAGTTACAAAAATAAAATTTCTGATGAAAGGTACGCACACTCAATGACTCCAACAGACATTAAGTTGTCTTCCCTAAATGTCCCTGCTTGCACACCGACCAGGAGTGTGCAACCACCCGTTTCTTAAAGTCTCACCAACACTCAGCAATACGTCCAATGGGTCCTTTCTCTTGTTGATCAGTAAGAGCTCTTTTAATATCAACGACATCAATCATTTGTTTTGGCTGGTAAACACCAGAGCTTAGCTCACTGTGGATCTGTCCATCTTGTTTATGGTCGAGGCAAATACACAAGTTTTGTTTCTCTATTGCTTCCACCCATAACGGTAACATCAGAAAACAGTCCTGCTCCCGAGGATAACTTAAATGTTTATGCATGCATTACATATTGTACATATTTTAAGTGTTCTCAGGGTTTCACATTCATCTGGTATGCACTACATTTGTCTAAAATGCATTTTGATACACGTACGAAGGACTTAACTGGCCCATGTCCTTCTTGGTGGGTTAGCCTCACAGTTCATCTTGAGTTATCACGCCGATTAGAAGTATTAAGTTTAGTACACACACACACACATCACTTTTAGGGGTAGCTTTTGTTCTTTTGAGCTCTCTGTCTCTTCTTGGGCTGGCATGTGCTCTTTGGGCTCCTTGAATTGCAGAACATATTTCTAAAATTTATAAGAAGTTTCCCCCCATTACTCCCTTTCAGCATCTGCTTCATAGTCTAGGACCATCTATTTTTCCAGATAAACTTTAAAATCATTTTGGGAGACTGATCACAAATTTCTATTGTGCTTCACATTATGTATTTTAAATGGGTAAGCTTTAAAAATATCAAGTCCTCCCATCCAGGAAAAGGATACATCCAGTTATTTTTTTTCCCTCAGTTTTGTTTCCTTCTAAAGGTCCTTCACACTGCCTCTTGCATTGATTCTTCAGCCTTTTATATTTTTGTTGCTTTTATAAAATGAATCTCTTTAGATTATATTTCTAACTGGTTATTGCTAGGATTTAGAAGTTGTTGATTTTGTATATTCATTCCTTAACTAATCATCTCGAGGACTCTAATAATGGCTTCTAATAGTTCTTCACTTATTTCTCTTGGAATTTTTGTAGATAACATTCCCTGCAAATAATAACTTTCTCTCATCCATTCCCATAATTATCCATCTAATTCTGTTACTACAAATCCCTGAGTGAATGTCAAATAATTTCAGTGATAGTGAGCATCCTTCCATTTCTAGAACATTGGATGGTGGCTTGGAGTAGAAGTGCTCTAGCACATGGAGAAAATAGCTTCCCAGGCCTTTTCCAGGACGACAGGTATTCTCTGTGCCAATCCAGACCCATCCCCACCCTGCCCTGTTCTCTGAGGGTCTGCCCTCTGTGGTCGGTGTCCTCCAGCCTCCCTCCGCCCCTGCTCTGGCTGAGGCTGACCAATGGCAGGCACCGGCAGAACACGGGAGGCCGGGAGGGACGAGGTTTGGTGGCGGCCGTGAACCTCAGGAGCGCAGCAGGCAGCCCTGTGACGCCCTGCCTTACCCCCGTCGCCCTTCAGTCCCAGGACCGGGAACAGCTCCCCGCTGTTGCCAGCACCTGGGTGCCTCGGCGTCCACTGCTGATTCCCTTCCTCGTGATTCCACCTCTACTCCGTCTAACGCTCCCGCCAAGCCCTCTCCGGCCACGCACTTCTCACCCAGAATCCCGCAAGTTTTCCCAGATATCTTTCCAGCATCTCAAAATGATCACAGGAGTTGTCTCCTCTGCGACATTTAAATACTCGTTCGCTCATTTGGAAACAGTGGAGCACCTACGTTGTGCTAGTTGCCGTGATAGGCGATGAGATCAGAACAGGAAAATAAAAAACAGACAAGCTCTCTGCCTAAGGTCCTCTTCGAAGAAACAGACACAGAAACAATCAAAAAAAGTACCTAAACACTGCAATTGTGACTAGAAAAGAGTGTTTTGATGAAGACGGACAGGGCAGGTGTATTTAGATAGGAAGGTCAGAGAATACGTCTCACAGAAGACAACAGTTATGTTACAAAGAGCTGGGGAAGAGCCTTTGGGGGGGAGAACAGCTCGTGCAAAGGCCCTGAGGCACGAAGAGCCTGGTGTGGTTGAAAACGGACGGAAAGGCGGGGGGTGGGGTGGAGGACATGAGAAACTGGCAGCAGGGGCCAGATCAGCAATGCCCACCAGAAGCACAGTGCAAGGCACGGTCTTGTAGTTTCGTGCTTTCTAGCAGCCATGTGTTAAAAGGTAAAAAGCAATAAGTGAAATTTATTTGACTGTATTTAACCCAGTTTATCTTTTCAACATTTTAATAACATAAACATTAATCAGATTTTATATGCATAACATATATAATGAAGTTATATATGTATATACAGGGTTTGGCACAAGTAACACCCCTTTTTTATCACAAAATCATAAGCATTTAACTCTGTAACATAACAATATCACTCTCAAGCACACCATACAACATTTTAGGTGAAATGTTCAAATTGAAACTATAAATTATTACACCCATATTATTACCCTACCAACCACACTCAAACAAGTGTTGGTTCTGCTGGACCCTGCACATAACACATATAATAAAATTATATATGTGTGTGTGTATGTGTGTGTTCACAACACACACTAAGTTTTTGAGATGTGGTGTGTATTTCATATTTAAAGCACATCTCCATGTGGACTGGCCACACTGCAAGTGCTGAACAGCCCTAGGAGGCTGGTGGCCACAGTGTGGACCAGCACCGGATGGCATCATGCCCATCGGGCCTTAGGGACGGTGGAGATTGGCTGGGAGGGGCAGGGCAGACGAGATTCATCGTTACCGCTACCAGCACCATGCATGGCGCTCAGTAAGTGCTGAGCGAATGTTGGCTGGACAGGACGACAGAAGACCTACCTGCAGAACAGATGCCAGGGTCCACAGCACAGAGGCATCACTGAGATCACCCAGTTACCTGCTTCAGGAAACTGGGTCTCTTCTGGGTCCCCAGCCAAGAGAGGGAATTGGGGTCTGCCTGCTGGGTCTCCTACTGTGGGGACCATTCAAAACCACCTCTCCTGTGCCTGGGGCACTTGGCCCAGCTGCTCCGTTAGTTTGGGAAGATCACACGGCACCACACACCAGGGAGCAGGAGGAAGGGAAGCCGTTAGCATTCACTGTGCACAGCTTTACATTGGGAAAAGCACCTCGAATGTGCCGATCTGCATCGCTTTGCTTCATTTTTCAACATTCACGAGTGTAATTGCATTTATTTTTCTCGTCAAGACTGCAAAACAAGTAATAATTTAGTACATTACAGCCTGTATCGGCTGGGTTTACAGCCACAACACTTCTAATCTGCCCTCAGAGGAGCTGGGTGGGGAGGTGGCGGGGGGGAGGGGGGGCCGGTCTTTTTCACGGAAAGCAACTCATTTCTTTGCAACAGAAACCTCGGCCCAGCTATTCGTCAAGATCACAATACCAGGCGCAGCAACGAACCCACACGGAGGCGCTCACCGAGCTCTCGACCTGTTCACTGCCACCACCTAAACTGCTTCTTACAGTAACAGGGTGAGGCAGACGCGCACCCCCACTCCTGAGGCAGGGGGCAGTCAGGAAGGAGGAAGATAAAGGACGTCGACACAGGACGGAGACCCTGTTCGAAGACCGGTTGTTCCCACTCTCTGGAAAAGTGCTGAATCATGGTGACTCCTGAATGCACATGCACAGAGGATGCTACAGGACCTCTGCTTCATTATAACAGCATTACAATAAATCGACATTGTGGGACCCCTTCTCTGGTGGCCAATCAAGGAAAATAATGGGAGACCACATGTGCGGTAGCTTTAAAGTAATACAACTACTTGTATGTGTGCAATAAAAGGCCGCCAACACTAGCCAGGAAATATCTGCCCTATAAGAATAGAATCCCTCCAGCCCCTGAGATCAATCTCTGCTCAGAGTTGGCCCGCTCCCATCATTTAGTAAATCTGCTCTCTCTTTCTGCTATAAACTCTCTGTGTGTTTGGTTCAATTTTTTGTCCACAGTCACCAAGAACCTAGTTACTTGTGCCCATGTGTGACATTTCCACTTCCCAGAAGAAGAGACTGAGGTTCAAAGAGGCCCTCAGTCATACAAGGTGACAGAGTGGTGAACCTCAAAGCCAGGGCTCAAACATGGGTACGTGTGACAGGAAACCCAGCGCTCTGCCCACAGTGCCACGCGGCAGCGCTCAAGCCCCAGCGCCGCCGGAGACCCTGCCAGGGCGTTGTCAGAGAAGCAGTGGGCATGGTCTTAAAAGTCTGGAAATCCAAAGGGCTTACAGCCGCCGGGACTCCAGAGGCGACCCACTTCCCTGAGTTGACACCACACACCCATGCTGACTTTCAGGGTTTGCACCCTTGCTGAGGGGTGTGCCCAGCACGGTTAGTTCTGTTTGTGATCATCCAGAAATGAGGGTGGGGAGGCACGGTCCAGCCCTGTGTTTGGGGCTCACTTTCTGAGGTGTTTACTTCCCCTTGAAAACAGAAGCCACGCCCCCAAGGCTGTCAGTCAGTAGGTCCCAAACACTCCTGAGTTAAGGAGAGACTTTAAGACGAGTGGACAGGACCTAGCCCTACACGCGTGTTTGCAGATGTGTTAAACTCGTTTCCTAAGTAAGCTGAAAGCAGTGAATGTGTCAGTGGTGGTGCCAACACCCTCACCCCCCCCCCACCCCTAATTATAACATACTGGCTGCAGGCAGAGTGACACAAAGAGTGGGTTTTGCCCTCAAGGATCTGAGTGGGGTACGTGAGGCTCATGTAAACCTCAGATCTGAGTCACAGATGCTTCGCTGCAGTGTGGCCTCCCTGGGGTCCGGGCCCACCTCTCCAGCTCTCTCCACCGCAGAGAGGGGGCTCAGAGTCACTGCACCATCTGAAGAGTTGGGAGCAGAAGCAGGTTCAGGAAGCCCCTCCAGCCACGGGGCCAAGGTGCTCGAGTCTGCAGCAGACACCTCCTAACACCCCTGCTCCCGTCCCCTCCCTGAAGAGTCAGGCCCCTTCCCAAATCCTGACACTGGTAAGTGAGGCCCTTCGAGCGGGCTCTCTTGCCCTAGGCCAGGGCTAAAGTGGTCAGGACTGACCACTTAGGCCCCTGTGGCTGAGCTTCCCCAAGCATGTTGGGACAAGGGACTTCCAAGAGCCACAGTGGGCTTCAAAGAAGGCCAGTGGGGGGGGGGGATGACCAGTGTCACTGTCATACCATCTTGTCACCTCGACAGACACACACACATACACACACAACAGAAAGGGAGAGAGAGAGACTGAGAATGAGTTCAGGCCTGACAATTCCTTGGGTTTTCCCGCAGCAGAGATAGGTTAACCCAGCATCCCCACGGGGAGTCCCTGCTAAGACGGGACAGTAAGGAGACATGTGGGCAGAGAGGACCCACCATGCGCCCGCGTGCCCCCATGACAAGCATTTTGTCCTATGTTCTCCTATGTTACTTCATTTAATCTCCACATTCTCCAATCATATTACCTTCATATTATAGGTTACAGAAAACCCTGAGCCATGGAGAAATTACATAGCTCTGCTGAAGGTCCTCCATGTACACCCCTCTGGCTAAGGTGTCCCTGAACTTGGCACATGTAGCCTTTCCTAAACTCAACCACACGGAGAATCAAAGATAGAGGTTATTGAAGTTTCACTTCAAAGGCAGGAAAATGATCTTTTAATTTGAGAAAAATCACCTTTCTACTATTGCTTTCCACATTACAAAGTCTAAAGACTCAGCTCCTCCACTTACCACTAACTTTTGGTAAGTCACCTAACATTCTGGGCCTCAGTGTCCTCATCTGGAGAATGGGGGTCATAACAGTACCCAGAGCTGTTGAGGTATTAAACAAGTTAAAAACACGTAAGGCCCCTAGAACACTGGCTGGTAAGTAGCGCATGTTAGGTTAAAAACAGTGGTTTGCTGTCCATTCCTATATATTATAGAGACTTCTATTCAGTCGTCATCTGCCCCACTGACATCCGGGACTGCCCCGGACCTACGTCACCTTTACTTCCCATTGCACTATTTGGATCTAACAGTTTTTGGCTCCGGGTGGATGTCACAGAAGACTGACCACCCAGGCACGCATCCGTGTGAGTGGTAGGACGAACATGTTTCCCACGTGTCGGACACGTGCATGCTCCACTCTGACCGTGAAGAGCCTCTGCTGCTTTCCAGGCCACCTTAACCGCTCATCACGATCTGAACACATCCTCCAGACTACTACTCACCTTGCCTCCAATTCCTTGCCTTTTACTTCGCATCAATTCTGTTACCGCCCTAAACATCCCAAAATGGCACTGACGGGGTCGTTTCAGGCTAACGCAGTTTCCTCAATTAATTCTGTATCCAAAGTATACAAGAGACCCTCCCACTATACGAGATGTTTTGTAAGAAGATTTCCGAGAGCCATTTGGAGAAATAAAATCCTGCTTTGCACTTGGACTAATGGGGTACAGTCTGATTGTCATCGTTTCTTCTCCCACCGTTGTCTGGTGGGCGTTGGTTAAATGAGCCGCGGTGCACCATCCAGTGGAGCAGCGTGCGGCCGGGGAGGGAACACCGGATCCACACGCAGGGGCGTGGAGAGAGACCAGCCACGCAAGTCTGGGCGCTGCGAGCCAAGGCCTCACCTGAGTTCTCAAGAGGCGCTAGAGAGCAGTGGCCACGGGCTCTGGACCCGGCCTGCCTGCGGGAGAATCCTGGCCCCCCCACAGGCCAACTCAAGCTTTTTGTGCCTCTATTTCCCCGATCTGTAAAATGCAGGGAATGGTACATCAATCAGAGCACTATTGTAAGGACTAAGTTAATGTGTTCAAAGTGCTTAGGAGAGTGCCTGCTACATAATAAGCACCACGTAAATATCGCTTCCTTACGGTTATTGCTGCTATTATCACAGACATGTATTCTTTCTTTGTTTCCCTCTCTCCCTCCCCCTTCTCCCCCTCCCCCCTCCTCTCTGTCCCCCCTCCCCACCTGCCCCCTCCACCACTCTTTCCCCTTCCCCTTCTCTGTCTTCTGTGTCCTCTCTCTCAATATACATCAGTCTGTTAACAGTAATATTTGAGAAAACTGAGATGGGGCTGGAGAAAGTTAGCCTACATGTACTAACTCAGCATCTCCTCAATAACAAATATATATTTTATCATTAAAAGGGGAAGAAAAAATGTATTGACTCAACAGTGGTTCAATGAAAACCTAAGAGCTTACAGCCTTAAGCCAATCAATAGTAGTATCAGTCCTGATTAAGGGTGCTTAAAGGCCCATATGTCCAGAACAGTTTGATGTAAGCATTACATTGCAGAAACAGAAGGTCAGATTTTGGATACAACACATTTTTCTAATGGGGAGCTCCTTACACAGGCCAGAAGCAAATCTATACTTGTGAGAGTGTGCCAGGCCCCAGAGAAAAGGCCCCAACGTCCCTTTATTTGCCCCGAGGATCAACTGTGAAGCAGAAGAGCCCTGACCTGCCAGGCCCTGGGACCACGTGGCCCCACCAGACCACAGCACCATCAAGCTCAGAGGGGGTGTTGGACATATGGAAGCCACAGGTGCCCCAGGGAGAGCGAAAATGCCAAAGAAAGCAGCAGCCTCTCCAGGGTTCTCTCCACAATTTGTTGACCTCATTTTCTTCTTGACTTTCCTAACAGGAATAACCCTAATGCTCATTTAGTCCATACATGGACCACCTGCCCTGTTCTAAGCCCTACACAGGACACAGGGAACTCAGCAGTGAGGGGCCCATGACCTGGAATAGCCCCCAGCCCCAGCGGGGAATCAGAGAAAGCATGTCATAAGACACTTGGCCACAGGAGCGTGGAGGAGAGGCGAGTGCCACGGGGAAGGGCCAGGGAAGGCCTGGGGAGGAGGTATGTCTGGGTGGGGTGCTGACATGAGAGAAAGGAGACAGGAGGTGCCTTCTAGCCAGAGGGGTCAGCAAGTGCAAAGCATGACAGCGTGACCTGAAGGGTTTGTGGGTAAAAACAAGAGATATCAACCATGATTGTCTTTGTCAAAAATAGGAATGTTCTAGATGAAGATTGGGAGGCTCGTCATGAGCCAAAAGCCGGAGGATCAGGCTTCAAAACAAAGCAGAAACTAAGGCATGTGTGGGAACCAAGAAGCAGACAGCAACCTCTGTGAGCACAGCATCCCACGGCCCAGACACCGCCCCTCCACCACGCACCCCACTGCACTGGCCGCTGGCTGCTGGCTCATCCTTTCCAGACCAGAAGTCCTCGGCAGGAGCGTCCCAGCTGGCTTCATCCAGGTCACATGTGCAGTCACACCCAGACTGTCATGTGTAGCGAATATCTGGCCCCTTCGCCTTCCACTGGGCTCCACACTCCACCAGTAAATGTCAGACGCAATGGGAGATTTACTAAACCAGGCAGCAGGGTGGAAGGCTGGGGTCTCAAAATAAAAGCGCAAGGGCCTCTCTCATTAATTACGTGGAAAGGGAAGGGGAAGGGGCCAGGGCAGAAGAGAGGGCTGAGGCTGAGGCTGAGGCTGAGGCTGAGGCCAGATCATGAGAAAGTCCAACTATTAATGAGGGCGATTCATTTAACACACATTCACCGCTACCTTCTAAGTCTTGGGCACTGGGGACTGCTACACATACGAATCAACTGGTGCCTCTGCCCACAAGAGAGACAGAAGCTAGTTCAGTACAGACTACGAAGAGGCTGGTATTCATCCAGTAACCACCAGAAAGCCTATTCTGCTTTTTATACCTGATGTCCACCTTGACTGGTCAGTGCATGGACCACTCTGGCTGGTAAGTGTCTTTAACACAATTCCTGCTACTCCCCAGAAGGTCTCCATCCATTGTGCAAAGAGCTATAACGCAGCATGCTCTGGACCATCACTGGGTCCTGATTTGTGCTGAGAATTCACAAGCATTTTCCCAACACCAACTCATGGGCGAATTTCTAGGATTCCCTGTTGGGCACGTGGGTAACATTCTTCCTCCAGATCTCAAAAGAGGAGATGGCATCTCTGAACTCCCAGGACAGTGGCCCATTAGATGAAATGTGAAGGAAGATGCTGGACCCAATTCTGGGTTAAAGTGAACACACAGGTAATGCCAGTTCTCTTAAAAGAAAGCAAAGGCTCCAATACTCACAGTGCTCTGCCGTGAGTTCTACCACAGAGAAGGTGGTGCGGCCAGGGTGCCGACACGTGATGGAGCCAGTAATAGTTCCCTAGCGCTGCCGTAACAGATTCCCACCAGCTGGGTGGCTTAAGGCAACAGAAACGTGATCTTTCACAGTTCTAGAGTCTAGGAGTCTAAAATCTGGGGGTTGGCAGGGACACACGCCTTCCAAAGGCTCTGGCAAGAATCCTTCCTTCCACCTTCTGGCTTCTGATGTCTGTTGGCAATCCTTGGTGTTCTTCGCTTAAAGAGGCATCGCTCCAATGTCTGCCTGTGTGTGCACGTGACCTACCTGTGTGTCTGAGCCTCTCCTCCTTCACCAGTCATACTGCGGGAGGGCCCAGTATGACCGGCGTGACCTCATCACGACTTGACTACATCTATAAGCAATTATTGCCAAATAAGTTCACACTCATAGGTGCCCGGGGGGTTAAGACTCTAACTTATCTCTTTGGGGAACACAATGCCACCCACAACACACCCTGTACTATAAATATCAGCAGTGAGAGCAAAGCAGGAGCACACAGCCAAGGGCTCCGCGGCAAGAAGGAAAAGCCCAGGACTCTCCTGAGACTGTGTCTGCTTCCACGGCAGGTCAGTGGGCTGAAACACTCCCCGTGTGTCTGTGCTCCCTGGACTCTTCCCAATACCTGACCCTCCCAATCAGGTAACCAGCTAAGATGCTATTTCTCTGCTCCAGAAATTTTTTGCTGGCGACAAGAAGCTGCCTGGTGTTTTCTAAGTTTAAACTTACAGAAGAGATAATGCTACGGGGCCCAGAGAGGTTGGGCCAAGGCAGGTGTGTCTTTAAAGGCTGAGAAAGAGAGTGGAGAAGATCCCCCCACCCTGGGAAGGGGGAGAGATGGATCTGATGGCCCCACACTGCTGATGGCAGTACTTGAGGAGGGGACGGACGCCAGAAGGGCTGCTGGGTGATGCTCCTGGGCTGGCTGGGCCTGAGACAAGGGCTCCAAGCCTAGGGAAGAGGCAGCAGAATTACGAGACCCAAAGGAACCACAGGAAGTGTGACAGTGAGCTTCTCGGAAGAAACCACAATGGCCTGTTTAAGTGCCCAGAACGTTAGTGGCCCCATCGAGAAAGGGGGAACATAATGACTCAAAAGATTTAACTCCATGGAGGTTCGGGGTCAGGTTCGAGTTGATGTAAATGCAGTATTTCTTGCGCACCTGGTTTTCAACCTGAGATTCAATCCAAATTCATTCCAACACCTAAAATAACGTCCTACAAGCATTAGAAGGAAATAGAACGAAACCTCCAAACTGCATTACCTTTAACTTCAGCCCTTACAGCACTTGTACCTCTGTCTGGCCCCCCAGAGACCCTCCAGGATAAAGCTGTGGAAACCCTGCCAAGGTCAGGGGGGCAGAGCTGGGAACCAGTGGTAGCTGCAGGTAGCTCCATGGAAAAGAGGGGGGCCTGGAGAGAAGGTCCAGGGTGCAAGGGTCCCCACCCCTCTGTCACAACCCCAACATTGATAAGGTGTCCGGGAGGACTAGGTCCAAGGCCTAGAGTGCTAGCCCAGGACTTTCCCCGCAGAATACGACCATGGTGTATGCGGAATACTGAATCAGCAAGGCCGAGGTGGAGGGGGTGCTCAAGCCCTTGGGGTGGCACGCATCCTGGGGATGAAACGTCTCTCTGTGCTTCTCAGGGATCCGAGGCAGACCCCTGCTGGGAGGTTCACCTGGGCAAAGCAGCGCCTGGTGGCAGGTGAGCTGGCAGGAGGGGGCAAGGTTCTCAGTCAGACTCAGGCTTCACGAGCCAGGAAGGAATGAAGGGGACCCAGCACTGATTAGACCCTGTTAGTGCAGACACTGGACGCCCACACAGGCAATGTCCCATTTAACTCTCACGCTGGTTCCCATGGTAAAGGCGAGGAAACTGAGGCGGAGGGATTCAAGCTCCAGAGTCGCTGTGCTAGGGCGGAGGGCTGGAATACGCTGGCCTGTAAATGTGTCTGCCACGAGGACTTTGAAAGCCAAGAACAAGGGGCTGTGAGTTAGACAATGAGGAAGTCTTTCTTTAAGTAGACCAATGAGGGACGATCTCCTTGAGAAGGAGTCATTCATTGGAGCTGAGACCTCAAGAAATCTGCCAAGTCAAGAGTAGAGAAGAATCCCAATGAGAAGGAACAGCACGTGCAAAGGGCCTGAGCCAGGGAAGAATCTGACATGTCCAAGGAACTGAAAAATAACCAGCATGTCTGCAGCATTTGAGAGAGAAGAAAAGAGGCTCAGAGAAGACACTGGGTCTCACAGGACCGTGCAGGTCACGGCATGGAGTTTGGATTTCGTCCCAGGTGCCTGGGGAAGCCACCAGAAGGATAAACACCAAAATGACGCAGTCTGATGTACCCAGAGCTTAACACAGAGCCCGTCACACACAAGCAGGTCAGTAAAAGGTCATGGAGCACGTGAACAAATAGACTCCAACTCGGCTTCCAAACGGGGAGAGATCGCTGCCTTTACAGAAGGAGAAGTAAGACTTCAGCCTCTGCCCAGAACAAATAATTCTGCCTCATCCAAATTCACTTTCATGCCTCTCTACCCAAGAGGTACGCAGAGCCGCTGAAACCCACGGGTGCGTCATGACAATAACTTCAGTGATCATTATCAAATGCCTCTATTTAGAAAAGCTCAGAAGATTACATTCGCACAATCCAATATTTATGAAATGACACTCTGCCATAATGAGGGGATGAGGAAATTAAGATCAGAAGCCACCGCTGTCCCACTGTGGGAGAGAGGGGCACGGTGAAGAAAGCAGCAGCGTCACCAAGCGTCTTAGAACCTTAGTTTCCCGATCCGTAAAATGGAAGGACAGTGGACAAGACTGAAATGTGTGGTCGGTTAACAGAGAGCTAAAGGCATTTAATGTCATTTCTCATTCATTCCTTCCTTTAAAAAAATGTGATAAAGACGACTTGCCCGCCCAGACACACCCACTCAACGAAAATGTCACATAGCACATGCTGAGCATGACGCACTGCATTAAGGAAGGCAGATGAAGCTGGGAACGAGACCCTCAGGGCCCCGGTCACACGGGACTGCTTGTCTGGGGGAAGACACGCACTGAACAAAGATCATCGGCGGCAGTGCACACTGCTGAGGAACAGCGTGGGGTGCAATGGGAGACAAGTACAGAGGGCTGGCCCACAGCAGGGCATTTCGGGAAAACTGCCATACGAAAATGACGTCTAAGCTGAGGCAGGAGGGGAAGTATAAGAGAACAAGGTGGGGGAAAAGGCTCCATGAAAAGTGCTGATCTCAAAAAGGTCTGAGGCAGCAAAGGGCACAGGACATTCTGGAAACTGACAGAAGTCAGGGTGACGTGAGCACAGGGGGAATGAGACATGGCCTGGCTGGAGGTGTGGGCAGGACGAGCCACATGGAGTCTTGGAGGCCACAGCAGAGCTTGGACTTCTTTCTCGGGGCCACAGGGATCCTCAGAAAGATTCTAAGCAAAGCAAGGTGGGGCAATAAATGAAAGAGGGAATAGGAATAGGTCCATATTCTAGAACAATCTCTTTGACTTCTATGTGGAGAGAGAATAAAAGTTGAAAGAGGAAGCCAAGCAGCCTGTTGGAAAACCTTCCAGTTCCCCAGGCACGAGCTGATGGTGATGTGCGCCAGGCCAGGGGCAGCGGAGAGGAAGAGAGGTACTCAGGGGGCACAGTGGCCGAACCAAATGACTGGTGGGCAGAGAGGGCAAAGGGAGGGAAGAGAGGAGTAGGACCCCTGGGTTTCCGAATCGGCACCAGAATGGACAAAGTGGCCTTTCCTGAGACGAGGAACTGGAGAGTGAATAGATGGGGAGGGAGAATGCGTGAATCGAGAGTCTGCTTTGGAGAGGCCGAGTGTGGAGAGCCTACGAGAGCCAATGGGCTTCAGGAGGGCTCGCCAGGAACAGAAGGAGCACGCACACACACACACTCTCTCTCCCTCTCCCTCCCCACTCTCTCCCTCCCCCTGCCCCCCAGACCTGGGTGTATCAGCCAGCATCAAAGACAGCCAGGCAGAGCAGAGCAGAGCAGAGGTGGTAACTCCAGCACAGATTCTCTGGATTCTCGGGGTCCCTAATGGGCTGAGCAATTCCGTCATTTAAAAACCGAGACACTTGGAGAGTACGAATTATAATGGGGCAACAGGCACAGAGGTTGTCCCATGGTCACCTTACTAATGAGCATGTGTCTTTGCTGGTGACTCTGCTCATGCAAAGCAAGACCCTACCAGATCAAAAAGCTCAGCTTTGTGCCAGAGCACATCTTTATTATATCTGCGGCTCATGTCCACACTCAGAAGAAACTTCTCCAAACACCCGATGCCCTTAACGGGAACTGTGCAGAGCTGTGCAGTAGCTTCTTGCTCTGGAGCCAAACCTAAGGGTCGATGAGGCAACGAGGAGCATGACCTCCCCTAGACATCCATCCCTGAGCACCTCGTCTGTCCTCATCTTAGTGACGTCTGGAGAACCCCTCTCCCCAGGATCAGCTGGGAGGACAGGGCACAGTGGGTCGTGTAGGTCCAGAGTTCAGAAGAGATGTCTGGTGGCATGTAAGGCCACAGGTGCGGCTGTCACCCATGGTGTGACGGTTGACTTCGTGATGCCTAAACAGCTGGTAGAACCTTATTTCTGGGTGTGCTTGTGAGAGGGTTTCCAGAAGAGATTAGCACTGAACAGGCGAACTCAGTAAAGCAGGCAGCCCTCCCCAGGGTGGGCGGGCATCCCCCAGTCTCCAGGGGCCCACACAGAACAGAAAGGCTGAGAAAGGGTGAGTTTGCTCTTGCTCTGCTTGAGCTGAGACGTCCTTCGTCTGCTGCCCTCAGACATCGCTGCTTCTGGTTCTCGGGCTCTCACACTCAGACCAGCGCTCGCACCACTGCCCCCCCGCCTGTCCCCTGGCCTTCAGACGGAACGCCGCCACCAGCTCTCCTGACTCTCCCGCTTGCAGAGGGCAGGTCATGGGACTTCTCCCAGGGCAACTCGGTAAGCATGTGAGCCGCTTCCTATAACGAATCTCCTCCGCTGTGTATCTCTCTCCCTACAGCCTGTCAGTCCCATTTCTCTGCAGACATGCAGCTAGTACAGAAGGAGCCTGCGGAGCTCCAACGTTTAATGGCCGGAGTGAGGCAACCAAGGAGCCCGAGAGTGAGCGCCAGGAGGGTGGGGAAAGCCAAGTCAGGGTGAGGGTCAGAGAGAGCCCGTGGTCAGGGAGGGACCACAGAGGATCGATTGTCCTGACGACTGTCCCAGGGATCCCCCTTTACAAAGAGATGATCTTCATGTTCTCAGAGCTAGGATTCTCCCTGTCTTACGGCATCAGCTCAACCCGCCTACCCCAGCCTGTGTGTGTTCTCCCCAAACACACCTCCCCCGGGTGGACTGCCCCTCGAGCATACCTCATCGGCCTGCCTCATGCGGGATGCACAAGGATGCACACCACAGCTGCAGCCCCATGGGTTTAGGACAAGCCTGGTGGTCAGGATGTCTGGACATTAACTTTATAAGTAACATTCTCACCGTGCAAGTTTCCCCACATAGGTACAGGCCTGCAAAGAAAAATATGACCTCCAATCCTTCAGAAGCTCCCTCTTCCCCAGAAATCCCACTATTATCTGGCTCCCAAGCAAAATCCAGGGATGCCCTACTTGGAGCTAAAGCTTCGAATCTCAAAGCTAAATGAAATCCTACAGGTTCCTGAATCCAGGTAACATTCTTACCGCATCCTTAGGAATTCACCCAGCCTCCTTTGCAGGCCTCTGGGGATGGGGAACTTAGTGCCCACAAAGTCACGCACTGCCCTCTCAGACATCTCGTGAGATACCCTCCCACCACCGCTCCGGGCACAGCGGGCCACCCACCTGTGGGCACGGCGGGGTCCAGCATCGGCTTCTCCCACGTGTTGGTCTGCTCCCAGGTGAACCCATTGGTCCCCAGGGCCACGCTGTAACCGCAGCTGCTGTAGTGCTCATCGAAGGAACAGCCGCCTGCGAAAGACAGAGATTCGGGTAAATATATCCCCATGCCTGCGACGTGGTTCGTTACCCCTGTCTCGTCGGCTCTTCATTTACAGCTTTGAATTTTAAACTCTGGAAAAGATTCAAAAAAGAAAAAAAGGCAGGCAAATTGGATTTTTATATTTGCTTTGGTGCTCTCAGGAAAGGCGCTGGCAGCTGCAGGTCCCCCCTATTTTAAACAGTTAATAAGGCTAGTTACATTGATTTCAATCTTCCTTCCCGAGAAAGTAAACAGCAACATCTCATTCTAAGTAGGAAGCTGTGAAGGCCAGGCTATGCCTCTGCGATTGCTTCCTGCAACGGGGAGAGACACTGCGAGCGAGCAGAGAGCACGAGCTCCGGAGTCCGGCAGAGCCAGACACGAATCTCAGCTTCGCAAAGGCGGGCCGGCTCGGCCCAGAGGCTCTAGCCGTCTGCCAAGTCTGGGCCTCGGTTTCTTCTTCTGTGATGGAGAGGGCAAGGTCCACCTGACAGAAACGCCATGAAGATGAAAAAGGAATGACATACAGAAAGTAACCGGCACGGAATACGTGTTCGACGTGCACCTCCTCCCCGCTTTACAAAAGCAATTCTTGAGAAATCGTTTTCATAAAGTAGAAATCAACTTCGTGAAGAATCACACAATCACGCACCTGGCACATGAGAAAGTCAATGTTGATAGTTCAAAGCTCTGCCCTGTAAAACCTAAGCCATCCACTGCTTTGCAATAAGCCATGTCAGTTCGATTTTGGCAAGAATTTGCTAAGCATGTGCTATGAGCTAGAAGCCCCTCTGGTTAACCCTGGAAACGCCAGTCCATCCAGAAAAACAGGAGCCTGAAGCAACCCGGAGGAGGTGCACCAACCAGGGCTGGGAACACGGTGAGAACCTCCAAGATGGAGGGCAGGAGGAAGGGCATTACGGGGCAGCCGGCAGGACACACAGAGGCAGAAGCGACCCCCGGCCTGAGTTCCACAGCGGCGTCCTGGCTGCTCCCCAGACCCGGTTTCACGCCGGTCCATCTTCTCCACTGCCCCTCTCTTGTCTCCTTCATGTTCAGATCTCCTCGCGTCACCGTAAACTCCCACTGGGTCCCTGTCACACATGCAAACATGGCTCTGCTTGAGGTACCGAAACCAGCCCCCACCAACCCCAGCAAGTCCGCCAACCCCCCGTGTCTGCATTCTCAGGTAACATCACCATCATCTCCATCAGCTGCGAAGGACAAAATCCCTCCCATGCGCCCCACGCCAGGATCCCCTCTGCATATGGTGGTGGAAATTCTGTCAACAGATTCAGTACAGAATCTGGTTACAATGCCACTAAAGAAAGGCAGTGAAGTCAAAGCTTCCTCCACCTTCCTTTCTTGCCATGCATGGGAACCCAGAAGACTGGCCTTCAGCATCCCAGTGGGTCTCGGGCTGGGTGCAGGAGGGCTGAACCTCACTTGGTAGTACAGAGGTTGGGAAGTCAGTTGTGTATTAAATTGGTTTGCGCTAAACAGTAACAGAAATGTGGGGTGTTTTGTGTAGCCAGCTAGAGAAGGACGGAAAGGAGAGGGAGAGAGCAGTCTAAGAAACACCAGGAAGAGCAGAAGCCTCCGGAAGCTGATGGCCGATGAGAAGCGTCCTGTGATGAGAAGTGGCTGATGCGTTGGTAGGAACTAAAATATCTACTTGTTCATTCAATAATTCAGCAATTATTTAGTTGAGCAGTTAGCACAGATCCTGCAGAGGACTAGGTCCCAGCTATACAGTGGTTTACAAAAGGGCATGCTATCACAATTTAGTCAGACTGACAATAAACAAATAAACTAATAAGTAACCGTGTGTTTCAGCCTGTGCTCGGGCGGCTGCAGCCAGTCCAGGAAGCCTGTCTGACCACGAGTTGGAAACGGCTCCATCGTGTTCTGTCATGTCCCTCCACCACACCCAGCTCCTCTGGGCACCTGGCTGCACACGACAGCCCCATGCTGCTGGTGCTTCGGGGAACTGGGAGAAGAGGGGCAGTGACCGATGTGGAGCAACACGGGTGGACAGGTGAGGATGCGAGGGCCAGAGCAAAGGTGAGGAGCAGGTAACAGAGGAGACGAGGCCCCAGATACAGTGGAGAAGAGTGACTTTTTTTAAAAAAGTTTTTTTTCTAATTTTATTTTTTATTAGGGAGAGGAGACAGGAGGGAGAAAGAGAGGGAGAGAAACATTAATTGGTTGCTTCCCCAAACCCACAACCCAGGCATGTGCCCCAACAGGGAATCAAACCAGCAACCTTCTGGTTTGGGGATTGACGCCCAACTAAGCCACACCAGACATGAGCAGAAAAGGATGACCTTTGAAAGGCAGGGAGGAAGGCAATCAACCATCTTCCACTAGATGTCAAGTGGAAACAGTTCTGGCACATAGTAGGAGCTTAATAAATATCGAATGAATGAACCAATAAGTGCTAATGGGATGCCTGGCACAGGCCAGCCACACTAGAGGAACTGTGACCCCTTACCAGTCCCCCAACTCGACCTGCTCTTCCGTCTCGCACTTGCCGCTCCTACCTAGAAAGCCGTCTCCCCACACCATCTGCCGAATTCCCAACGATTCTTCCAAATCACTTCTATGAACCTCCTCTGACCAGAACAGCGGAGCGAGTGCCCCAGATCTGAAAGCCCAACGTACCGCATTTAAAATTTAAAAACGTTGCAGCAGCAGCTGCAGTGGCTCTAAGAGGGTCAACCTCCTTTCCCTCAGTTGCCATCACCCCGCTGGAGCCCGGCCCGTGGGAGACAAATGAACCGGGTCAACAGCGCTGACAAACAGATCCCGATGCACTGCAGCTGTCAGCAAAGGTCGCCGCAGACTCTGCAGCGCTCCTAGGAATTACGACTGAGAATCAGTCCTCAGCTGAGATCGGCCTCCGGGGCTAGAGACAAAAAGTGTGGCCAGGACAGGGCTGTGTGTACAGCCCATGGTTCGGGTCTTCTGTCTGGCGCACACAGGCCACCTTGCATCTGGGGAAGACCACGTGATACACCCTGGAAATATGTAACAAAGTGATAGCCACCGTGTGCAGGACCAGCTCATTAAAATACGCCTTACAAGCATCCTTCTCACCTGTCCTGGCTGTGAGGACCTTCAAAGCTGTTGTTGAAACTGCTGGCATCAAAGGAAGAAAGATATCTAGATCCCTGGGACAGTCATGGATGACAGTCAGCTGGAGAGTCACCTAAGCAGTAATATTGGCATTCAGCATTTCAAGAGCAAAACACCAGCTTTCCTTGTCTTACACCACGGACGCCTTAGGGTTAGCTGTTACCACAGCAGACCCTTGCCCATCCTGACCAAGCTGAGAACCGTGCTCTCGCGTGCATTTGCTCCATGCCAGGAGTACACCAGGCACTGACTGCATCTGCCATCTTATTAGCTCTCACTGAATCCTCACAACATTGTGAAGCAGACTTTTATCCCTACTTTAAAGAAAGTAATCGATGCATCGAGGGGTTAGGTGACCTGTCCAGGTCACACGGAAGAGAAGGGTTGGAGCAGGTTTAAACCCATTTCAACTTAACCACAGAATCCATGTTCTTTCTGATAGACCGGAGAGAGAATGTACTCCCCCAAATCAAGCACCAAGCCTTTCACCTACAAGCCGATGAGGGGAGAGCAGAAACATAAGTAACTCCTAACAAGGTTGGGTCTCTCCCATTTGAATCCATTCCCTTGCTCATTCTAGGAGCAGTTAACAAAGATCTTTTTTGTGGGTTCTCTGCACAGGACCAGCAGAGATGTTTCTTACCCTCACGAAGTTTGCAGAGAATCAGGAGAGACAGCCACGCCGACTTAAGGTGCAATGCAGAAAACACTTCCGTAGAGATGTGCCACAGCTCAGAGAGGAAGTCATTGGTAAATTTTAATTAATGGTCTAAATAAACCAATTCTCTGCCTTCTTCTACACAAGATTTTGGAGGGCTCACAGTTATCCTTCTGGATATCCCAGCTTATACATCCCAAGCAAGGTGACATTAACAATTCGTCCCTGGTCTACCGGGTCAGTTGTCCACTCCTCACATCCCGGCCTCCCAACACTCTAAAGGGACCTATGACAGCCACTCTCACAGCCACTCCCTGGGCATCGTGCTGCCGCCACCTGCAGAGCTCTGGTGGTGACTCCAACCTGCAGCCAGCAAGCAAATGCCTCTCCCTTCTAACTACCTGCACTTTGACACTGGGGTCCCACAGCAGCGGGCATGGTGCCCCAGTGACCCAGCTCTTATTTTCAAACCACAGTCCTCTCTTTCCTCCTACAAGGAGCCGGCTTGCAGTGAAGTCAAAAGCAGCCTCCCCCTCCATGGGGTCCAGCAGAAGTAACGCCGCTGAGTGTGGCTAGTACATGAATGTCTCGCACAAGATGGACAGCAATTTGAACATTCCACGTAAAGTGAAATACGGTGTGCTTCCACCTAAAGTTAAATAGAACCCAGAAAGAGTGGGTTCTATCCCCACTCTTTCAGAATTTGCCAGCCCTTAAGGGACCACGGTGTCCCTCCCTAGAGAAGAATATCTAGAAACAGACCCCAAGCCTGCATGTTATCACATAAGTATGTGCAAACCTCAGGGGTAACTCGGTTCACGACTCTTCCATGGAACTGCAGGGCTCCCAGCAAAGCAAGGTAGACTCAAAGGATCATGGGAGTATCCCTGTGCTTTGCATCCATGAAGAACATAGATTGCATTCAAAGGATGCTGTCGAGCTGATCTACCTGTCAGCAGCTCCAGTCCAGCCAAGGCGGCCTGATAAACACAGAAGCAGGAAATACAGCAGGATGGCCAGCAGAAAACAGACCAGGAAAAGAAAGAAAAGCAGGGCCGAAGGAAAGAGTCATAGGTCTGTTCTGCCACTGTGACTCTCTTAATGTCCACCTACTAAGAGGCGGTTACATGTTTCGGTCTGAGTTTCTGTTGACCACAGAGGAAGAGGAGGAGGGAAATCAGTCTAGACACTGGACACTCTGTGTTCACACACTAACAGCCAAATTGCTCAGGAAAGTTACAACCATCCCAGGTGTTCGGATGACACAACAGCTTCTCCCCAGGAGAGCTGGCAACAGCAGTCCCACATGCCATTATGAAACCACCAGACACGACGGCCAATGGCAAGGGACGCACGGCCAGTTTCATGAGACAATTTCTCATAATCATTCTCAGTATAAACTGAGAGCATCACCCAAACACACAATTCAGGAAAAGCACCTTACTGGGGACCAATGGGATGAGGTCTAGAAATCCGCCTCCCGTTGGTGTGGCTTGACCCAGAGATATATTTCAAAGAGAAAATACACTTAAGGAGAGAAAATACACTTAATATTTTTAAAGCACTCCTACCTGAATTTTCTTCTTCTCCACCAACAGATGGAGAAAAAGTACCTATGAGCTTCAGATCACACACTCTGGTGGTGACCTACCCTGCCAGCTGGGTGCATACAGCCCCCTTGGCTGACACCCCCTCCTCATTTGCGGGCCTTCACTTTCTAGCGTACGAGGCAAGGGGCTGGCAAAGGTGAAGGATTCCAGAGACTCAGAAAGGACCGGGAACTCACAGGAGCCACCGGGACACAGAGCCATGTCACCAGCCCAGGGACCAGCTACTGAGGGCCGCAGGAAGAGACGAAAGAAAAGGCTGGCTGTCTCCCCGGACCCCCAGCATGAAACGGTCAATCCATGATCTTGAGTCTCCATGCAGCCCTTCGTGCTCTTTCAAAAATTATGTTCATCTGTCTTGGTGCAATTCCTCGGGGCCAAAACACCTGACGGAAAGCAGCCCGCCTCGAACACCTGGCCATCTCCACAGGTGTTTGTGGCGGACCGCTCGCAGGAGACACGGTGGGAAGAGAGTCCCCAAGAGATACTTGTATGGCTGCTCACCTCATTCGGTCTGAAAGCAGCAGCAGCAGCCCCATTTAACTGATGTCAACCCATCGCCATCATGTGGGGGGGGGGATCAAAACCCTCCTAAAGCTATCCCCACCCCAGGAATTGGGTTCAGCTGCTACAGGATGGGTCCTTGTGGGGAGAACCCGCCTGATCAAGGGGAGATGGCAATGCAGTCACAGACCAAGGACGGAGCACCACCTCCCTGCGCCCGGCAAGGGGAGCTGTTTACCTGGACAGGTTGGAGTCAGAGTGTGCCACAGGCCCCAGGTGCTCTGACGTGAGACAAGCATAACAAGTCGATAGAGAAATGGAAAATTATAGCAAGGAAATTGGATTTTGAAAATCCATTTGGGTTTGGTAACGTATAGCATATCAGTGTCTATAAGAGAAGGAAAAATAGTGCAGGATACATACTTTAGGATACATTAAAGTATAAATAAGGTTTATGGTGCCAATCAGAACTTTTTTTTAACATGAACCCTTCTTTTGAAAATGAGATAGAATTCAATAAAAGTATAAACGTGTCTGCCTCTGCATTTCTGATACGATCCTTTGTATTCTTGTACAGAATTCAGCGCAGAAGAGAACTAGAGATTTGTTAGGCTGCTGCTACCTGCCAGGCACTGTACTTGAGCTGTATACATACATATTTACGTGTGTGTGCATAAATGGAGGTGAGTTCAACCACCACCACTTTCTAAGACAGGGGTCAACATACTTTTTGCGTAAAGGGCCAGATGGTAAATATTTTTGGCCTTGCAGCCACACAGCGTCTGTCACAACCACTCATCTCGGCCATCACAGCATACAAGCAGCCAGAGATAACTGGTAAACAAGTGGATGAGGCTGTGTGCCAATAAAACTTTATTTATAAAAAACAGGTGGTGGGCCAGATGTTACTCAGGGGCTGCAGTGTGCCAACCCTACTCTAAGACAGGAGCATCGCTCTCTCCATTTACACAAGGAAACTTGTCATCAGAGCTGCTAAGAGACATGCCCAGCCAGAGCTCTCAGGGAAAAAGAGAGACATCACCTTCAGCAATAAAAATAGTGACACCTCTCAGCCATAAAAAAAGATGAAATATTGCTATTTGTAACATCATGGATGGATGTTGAGGGCATTATGCTAAATGATCGAAGTCAGATGAAAAAAGACAAGAACTTTGTCATTCCACGCATGCAAAAACAAGCAGACATAAAACCAACTCATAACACAGGCAACAGAATGGTAGTTAACAGAGGGGGAGGGGAGGGGAGGAGGACAAAGGGGTCAAACCTATGGCGACAGGAGGAGGCTAGGCTTCAGGTGGTGAGCACGCAGTACCGAGACGCCATGTTATAAAGCAGTAGACTTGAAATGGACGTGAGTTATTAGCTGATGTCAGGGCAATCAGTCCTCACAGGGTTACCCAACGTGTGGGGGGATGACACTTGGGAACCATTCGGACAGATGCAAGACATAGCAGGACCGAGTGGTTAAGGGGCCCCGGAGAGGGAGACGTCATAGAAGTGGGGTGCATCGGTTTTTCACTCGGGGCCTGGCAAACATTTTCCATAAGAAGACAGCAAAAATTTCCATCTTGTGGCTGTACTAGCTTCCTGCTGTTATCCAACAAATCACCTCAGACTTAGGGTCCTAAAGCAACGCCGATTGCTCCTCTCACGGTTTCTACAGGTCCAAAAGCCGGGCGAGGCGGGGCTGGGTTCTCTTCTCCTGGGGCTGTGGCCGAGGCGCAGGGGAGCTGCACTCCTTCCGGAGCACGGGTCCTCATTCGGGCTCCCGCGGTATTTGATAGAATTCAGCTCCTTGTAGTTAGAAGCTGCAGGGCCCTGCTCTCCGGCCAGCCGTCACCCAGAGACCACTCTGAGCCCCTGGCAGCCACCCACGGTCCCTGACCTAAGCCCTCTCGTGTCTCAAACCTCCTCCTTCGGACAGGGCACCGTCCTTTTAAAGGGCTCATCCTTCAGTCAGGCCCGGCGAAGATCATCTCCTTGATGATTGACTAAAGTCAACTGATTTGGGACCTTAACTGCATCTGCGACATTCCTTCACCTTTGTCACGCGCCTGGCCTCATCAAGGCAGCGAACTCCAACCCATCCACAGTCCCACCCATGGGGTGGGAACGGCACAGGATAGAAACCGCAGGGGCCGGGAGTCTTGGGGACCAATTTAGAATTCTGCCCACCTCAGCAGACCACTCAGTCTCTGTCACTACTACTCAGCAATGCTGGTGAGGCACAGAGGCAGCCATAAATAACACAGGAAAAATGGCAGAGTTGTGTTTCATAAAACCTGATTTATCGACGCTGCACTTCGAACTGCATGTGATGCTCACGTCTCAAAACAATATTCTTCTTGTGATTTGTCTAACCATGTAGACACGGAAAAACCATCCTTCCTTTATGGGCTGAGTAAAAACCCGTCGAGACGCGGAACTGACCCAGCAGGCTGTGCAGTTTGCTGACCTTGGCTTTGAGGCCGTAAAAATTTCCAATTTTAACACAGTCCCAGAAAAGCACCTGGTTTCATCATTTGAGTGTTGGATGTCACGTGCTTTCGACAGCTCCCTCCCAGTTCTCACTTGTGGGGTGTTGGTTCCCTCCTCCGGAAGTGGAGGGGGTGTGTTCCCCACTGCCACCTGCAGCTACACTACTGGTCAGTAGAATAAGGGAATGAGAGCAGCAGAGCAACCGGACTTAAATGGCCCCATCGCCTACATTACAGCATGTGCTCTCCATGGGCGAGGAGTCATTCTCCAGGAGTCTTCCCATTTCACAGGCAAGGAAACCAAGGCTGCAGTGAGAACATACTCAACCCCACGCGTCCTTCAGGAGCAGAGCCGAGACTATAGTGAAGGCCCTTCTTCCCTAAGCCAGAAAATCTGAGAACCCAGGGCAAATCTCTGCTGCAAAACTGGTGGGGCCCAGTGTAAAACTAAAACACAGCACCTCTTAAAAAAAAAAAAATGAAGACAGCCCATAGTAAAGCATAAAACTAAGCCAGGGACCTTTTTGGGTGCCAGGCCCACCCAAGTCACACCCCTGTGGAGCCAGCCCTGCTTTGTGACACACAGATTCCAGCAATAAAGTCCTCCAACCCCCAAATCATCGTGCTTCCACCCCCGTGCGGACGCACGCTTTGAAGACAGGGCCGTGTCTAAGTGGGGCTCATTAATTGTGAGCGGCCCGTCTCGGGAAGGCGCATCTCGCCCCCTGAATGAACGAAAACCAGCCTTGCATGCATCACACTCCTTTTCTGAATATCTAATTGAATTTGCAGAAGTGTACGCCAGGGGGGTATTTAAATAAGTGCACGAATATGATAAGAAGGCCTTCACGCCACTCTATCTAATTCAGTAAGCAAAAAGAATGGCAGGGCACGTTCCAATTAGTGTTTGATTTATTTGCTTTAACAAATCCAATTAGTAGAATGTTTTATAAAGTCATCCAATGTCAAACACTCCTGGACTCAACAGATAGAAACAATAGCCCTAATAGGAGAAAAAAAAGTGTTTTGAATCTCTTTGAACAGTGAATTTATTATAAATAAGGTGATGTCTCTCTGACGGCTCGGACATTCCCCCAGGACCAAAGAGACGGTGTCTGTTCTTTCTCCCAGAGACCCCGGGTGGCCACCCTGGTTAATCTGGCCAATGATAATACACCCAGGACTGAAACCAACAGAGGGGAAAGTTAGCAACAGGACTTCAAGGGACAGTAATGAGCTTGCTGCTGGGTGTCTTCCAGACCAGAGATGTGTCCCAATGCCCGAGACAGTGCCGTGCAGTGGGGAAAGTTGGGGCTAACAGAAATAGCGATGTTCTGGAACCCGATCCAATGCTCTCGTGTCCTTTCCAGGCCCCAGTTCTCCCATGTGCAAACCAGAAAGTTCCACGAGGGGGTGCCCTTGGGCATGCGCACCTTGCATGGTGGAAGACCTTTGCCTAGAGACGCAGTATCGGTAGGGGTTGAAGTGTGGACTTTCTCAAGTCAGCATTCCAGCTGTACTATTTTTTTAACTGTGGGACCTTGGTTACGTTATTTAACCTCTCTGTGCCTCAACTTCCCCATGTGTAAAATAAGGACAATAATAGTGCCCATCCTTTGGGGATGGTATTAAAGATTCGGTGAATTTAATATTTGTAAAGCCTTAGAATAATAGTTCCTGGCACACAGTAGGTACCAAATACATTTTGTTAAATCGATATTAAATCCCAAGGTATAAATTGGAAGTGGAAAAGATAGCTATGCTGTATGTGTTCAGGTTACATGGTTTCAAAACTAAAAGATGTGAAAGAAGCTCCCTGAGTTGGTCCATCATATCCTAGGTGGATCAGCAGTACCCACCGTGACGAGCTACTGATCAGCACTGTGAGTCCCAACTCCATCCGCCACTTGCTGCCGTGTGACCTTGGGTGTGTCACCTAACCACTCGGGCCAGAGGTCTTCCCCGTGGGACCACAGAAGGCAGTCACTTAAACCCTTACGAAGGGCGCTTCGATTTCTGACACCTGCGGTGACTGTGTCCTTCACCAGCTTCACCTCATAGGAGGACACAGAGAGCACAGTGGGGTGTGGCAGGCAGATTTCTCTCTTCTCCCGAGTTCCATGCCTCCCAGGCACCGGCTTGCACGCAGACCCCAGAGTGGAGGCTTGGAGGAGAGCAGGCTTCTCTGCCCCAGGCAACCTCACGGAAGTTGCCACACATGGAGACCAGCCAAAGAGAGCATAGGAGGAGGCTGTGAGTGGGGAGAGCGTCATCCTGACAAGGAGAGGATGCAGGACAGGGGAGAGGGCCTGCATCTTTGGTGAGAAGGGACAAGGGGTCCCCCTGGGAGCCCACCGCCTGAAAAGCAGCCCCACCTAACAGACTCTTTTTTCCCCAAAACAGGCCGGGAGCAGATTCAGGGATTCAGCTGCCGCCCCATGTTGGAAGAGGGAAGGGGCCGCCTGGCACAGCTCCTGACTTCACAGGTGGGGAAACAGGCATGCAAGGGGCAAGGCTGAGAAGAAAGGGGCGCAGGGCTGGGACAGAACCCAGCTCCCAGGCCCCGGGCCAGAGCTCTGCCCACTCAGAACCCAGAATAGCATCTTTCATCTTTGCTCAGACAATGGCAGTGGCTTTTTTATTTTTATTTTGGAGGGAGCAGTGAGAGAAAGAGATGGCCACAGGTCATACCCCATGTCAGGGAAACTTTAGATCTGCTGGGGAAAGGTGAGAAAAGATTTCCTCTACACACCGGGATGGGCTTTATACTGATTTCGCACAGGAGTTGTGTCATCTTCTGAAGGCCTGGAGGTCCAAGACAAGCCTTGGATGGCCTCAGGGTCTTTGCTCGGCTGGTCCCCACGCCTGGAATATTCCTGCACCTGGGTTTCCTGTGGCTTCATGCAGCGGGCTGGCTCTGGCCACCTGCCACATCAAAAGCCAAGTGCCGCCTTCTCTGATAAGCCTCTGAACACTGCGTGGGACTCAGCCTCCTCCCGTCTCCAATTCTCCATCGCCCTTCCCACTGCTCCTGTCCCATGGTACTGTTGCGGAGACCCCTTAGTAACTCCCACCACCAGTCCAAGACCACAGGGGCAGGAAGGGTGTGTCCATTTTCTTTGCCACAGAATCTTCAGGACTTAATGAAGAGCCTGGCACTCTGACACTCATCCCTTGCTAAGAGGAAACCAACACACGCCTCCTGAACGGAGCATGGTCCAGTGTCCGGAGGGCGGCTTGGCTTCAGAGGATAACACACAGGTCTGGCTCTGGCTCTTTCTGAGACCTCGGGTGCATCAGAGAAGCCCCCGAGCCCCTATTTCCGCATCTGTGCAGAGGGAACACCAATGCCAGCAGCTAGCATTTACTGAGGGCTTACTATGTGCTGGGCACTGCACTCAGCCATGTCCATGGATTACCTCCTGTAATCCTCAGGGGGCCCCCGTGAGGTGGGTGCTACTGCGATCCATACTTCATGCAGGAGGAACCTGAGAACTGGTCAAACAACACATCTCACAGCTAGGAGTTGGCTGGGTTGGCACTGGAACTGAACCTGTCCGACTCCAAACACCACATTCTGAGTCGGGACACATTGTCAAAGTGATGAGTATTGTTGCTACTGCTACAGGAATATCTGGCTTTCTGAGAACCTCTTCTTCTGCAAGTGACTTATTTTTAGTAAAAAAAAAATTTTCAGAGGAAAAGAGAAGCAGCCACACGTTCTGAGCCTCAGTGGACAGGCCTAGTCAACAAGGTCAGCTTCCTGCATCTCCACTCACTGTCCCGGAGGCTCAAGGTCACATGCAGCGCCACAGTCCACACGCAGCGCCCTCTGACCCCACCCCGGACCTCAGCACCATTGGTGACCCGGCTTAGAGAGCCTAGGGACTGACCACAGCCTGGTGCTCCCACCTAGCCCAGCGAGGAGTGGGCCCTTGTAATCGTCACTTCAGAATCATTAGAAATCCCCGGGAGAGAACATAGTCAGGTCATTTAAAGCTTCCCTGAGTTCCACCGTGGGAAAAATCAGCCATCTCTCCCACTCTGGATGGCTCAGGCACTTCTGAAACACTGCCTCATTTTCCCTTAGAGCAGCCCTGCCAGTGTGCCCTTGGGGAGGCCCTGTACGATTTTGCAACATCAGAACCTGAGCCTCAGAGGAGTTAAATAACTTCCTCAAGGCGACACAGCTTGTAAAGGGCAGAGACAGGAATAGAATCACTTTCCGTCTGACCCCCAAAGCACAAGCCCTCTCCACTGTATCAGAATGTCGGTTGCACAAAAATCCAGTGAACTCCTCCAGTTTGGCATTCTCCCTCCTCATTATCCTCTCTGAACTAATTCAACCCATGCTTGAATGTCATTCATTAATCTAACATTGAGCATCTCCTATGAGCCAGACGTTTTCTAGGCACCAGAGATGGAGCAGGGATTGACAACAGCTCTGGCCCCACCCCTTTCCCGGAGCTCAGGTTCTAGTGCGGGAACCTGACAAGGGAAATGTGGAGAGCAGAGCAGGTAAGGTACCCGCCCTGGCTCATCACAGTGTGGAGGGTGCTCAATACACCGACCCACAAGGTGAACACAGAAAGCCATCTTCCTGACCAGCCATCCCTTGCCTCCCATCAGTCCCACCATTCCACGTAACCTCACACACCCATAACCGCCACCACGAATTACTCTCATTTCAAAGATGAAGACCCTGTGACTCCAAGGAGGTAAGACTCCGGTCCAAGTTCCCTAGATGTCTGGTTTCTGAACCTGTTACCTCTCATCGAAGGCCCTCCCCTCTCCACTGCATACCGTGCACACCAAAGCTTCGGAAACTTTTAGGACTGGTTGACAGGGATGGGTGTATGGACGGGGTGCTGATAAGTATATTAACACTTAATTACATAAAGGAAAAATGAGGGCTCCACATAGTCAATTAAATTCCATAACAGCATTGGCGCTACATGAATCACCAGGCTGGTAATTGTGTAGATAAAATATTTACTGGGGTCTGAGTGTTATCCTAAGTACAGCTGGTGTGAGGAGCCCCTCAGAACAGTTAAGCGTTGGCGAGTCTGTCTGTGGTTGCCAGCTGGCCTTCCTCTACCATTGCCTGTTACACAAGCATTGAATGGGGAATGAAGGCTTTTTAAGGACAGAGCATAACGGAGCTTCAACTAAGCTACAGCGCAAATGCCCAGGATGCCAGGATTGGGTCCGTGCAGAAGGAGAGGTGGACCCACTGTGTTCAGGTCTCAGGGACGGTGGCGGTGCCTTGGGTCACTGCACTTAGAGCTTTGCTAGCAGGTCACGCTGTGCGTCATTAAACCTGTCCACTCTTTCTCTCAAGTGTTGACACCTTGGGTGAATGTCACGAAGGCAGAGGCACCCACGGATGGGAAGTGGGCACTGTCCTGATAAACAAGGAAGCAGTCTTTGATGAAGATTTCAAAAGGAGAAGCAGGATAATCACTAAGATTCCTAAGCACAAAAAAAATAGACCCAGGACCTCCCAGCAGCCTCACCTGCCTCTTACTCCCCGAGACCTGGGGATTCACGGCCAGGACACATCAACTCTGTGGAGCAAGCACTCGGCAGCTTTCAGCCCTGTGCACATTTCTTTTAATTTGCGAAGGTCCTACCCAGAAGCCTGTGAGTCCACCCCCTGCCAGTAAGACTCTCCCTCAGGCTACAACTCTTTGGAACAGAAAGAAACTTCTAACAAAGCCACCACCTGCTAAAGCGCACCAGGGCTCAGGTCCTGGCAGGACGAGAGCAGCAGGTGATCCTGAAGATGGAAGATTTGCCTGGGAGGAAGGAGCCCTGCATTCCAGTCTGGGCTCTGCCCCCAACTGGCCACTTGACCTTGGCCAAGTCCCGTTCCCTTTGAAATGCATCTGGCTGGAAGCTCTTGAAAGTCTCTCTCAGAAACTCACTGCAATGCCTATGAAAACTTGCAACAGAAATGAAAACAAGGACTCGCAATAAAACTGTCACTAGCACCTGGAGAAAACTGAAATGGATTTTAAAATGCAAACGGCGGACCACCCTTGTTATGCCCTTGTCGTGATCTGGAGAAGAAAAGTTGGTGAACTGCACTGCCTGGAATTGGCAGACCAGGTGTGTTCCTTCCGTACTGTCAACCCCCAAAGTCTGAAATAGCGTCTAAACAGTAAAAGGCCGTGTCACCAGCTTCTAAAATAAGTAAGACCTGTTGCAGACACTCTGAGTGTCTCATCCTTGCCATCTCCTGCTTGCAGTCAAAAAATAAAATATTCAGGAAAAAAATAAAAATTATTATGTTTTTAAAAGTGAACAGAAAAGAAAAAGCAAAAAAAAAAAATCATCACGGAAACTTAGAAGACCTTTAGAGGTGATCCAGTACAGGAACCTGAAGAATGCTTTAAATAACATTCAGCATCCTCAGTAGCATGCAAAGAGACCCAGCCCTTTCTGGAACAAGACGAGAAAGCTACAAAGAGAAACTAATATAAGATGCAACGACAACAGGACTGGGTGGCAGATCTGTGGGTTCATGAAGGATTTCAGAGAAAGCAAAAATTCGAAAGTCAGCATTGAAACCAGCAGAGAGAGTGGATAGTGGATAAATGCAGATTTTTCAAACCTCCTGACCGCAATAATGACCGAATTAAACAAAAGGAAGCGAAAGTAGCAAACATTGAGGCTACATGGCTGTATTCTTTTCTCATTGACTTAGAGGATGCATGCAAGACATCAAACGCCAGGAGTTTATACACCAACGACTCATTCCTGAGAGGCCCGCACAGTGTGAGAAGACGCGGATGGAATTCTGGAAAACCAGGCGGTAACTGCTGTTGGAATGCCAGGAGAGAGAAGCTGTGAATACATGAAGGAGGCGTGACTTGGTGCCCTCCGCCCCACCAACTGCATCTAAGGTCATATCAGTTTGTTGCTGTTTCTTCTCTGACCCATCCTCCCCAGAGTCCCTGAGCCCTCCTCTCATCCGGGAGAGCCCCAGACTGACCAGACTGATAGGTAAGGGCTGGGGGGGCGGGGGGGAGCACGGGGCACAGGGCACACAGTGGAAGCTGTGAGAAATGGCAACCTGGTTTTCTAGGTGAGGACCAGCCGTAGCCAGGATTGCACAACTCTTCCCCAGGAGCTGACTCACCTTGAAGCCAGGTGAAAGAGCTCTCCTGCGTCACCAGGAAGCAAGGGAACCCAAAGAAACAACCTAAAGACCGCGAACAGCAGGGGGCAGAGAACCTCCCATATCCTCCAGGGCTCTGGCCAGGGCAGCCTCAACTCTACTGATGCAGAGAGAAGCAAAAACACACCCCAACCACAGCCCACTGGGAGGGCAGCACAAGGTTGGGGGATGAGCATCTTGGAGCCCAGCCCGTGACCACATGACCTGGGACAAGCCACTTAACCCTTGGAGCTTCAACTTCCTCACCTGTAAGAAGGTAATAATAACATTACCCTCCCAGGAACCGGTCTGACCAAGAGTTGCAGAGCCCGAAGCTTAAATATTCTTTAGGGAAAAGGAGCACAAACCGAGAAAATAGACTATTTATTTGAAGTGGAAAACAAAATAAGTACAAATAACAAATTTCTAACAGCCTGCAAGTAACACAGACATTGTGCCATCCAGAAAAATAACTTGTAATAACTATCTTCCTGACAGTATTTCCCCTCCCTTCCCAGCTGCATTCCCTCAATTACCTCTCTGTGCCAATACTTCTGCTGTATCATTTTTTTATTTTTTATTGTATTTTTTCCATTATCATTTACCCCCTTATACCACCCTCTCCCCTGCGATCACCACACTGTTGTCCACGTCCATGAGTCCTTTACAAACATATTAAGAATTCTAACATCTCCTCTAGCAAGTTGATTGAAAGGTATTTATTATTAATAATAATTTTTACAAACTTCCTGCAAATTCCCAAGTCATTATCTATGTAATGTCATGTAAACTTTGGGACCGTGGGCAAATCTGGGGAAGCCACTATCAAATCTCTTTCATGTATAACCTGCAACGCTTCAGGGCATTGCGCGTGTTTCTGTGTGCTCAGCAGTCATACATCATCTCTCCTGCATGACTGGGGTTCCTGCACGTCACTTCCATGCACACCGGGGCAGCTAGCAAGGGTGGGGCTATACTCAAGGAAAAATGTGCATGGGACATGTTTATATGCGAATGTAAATTACACATACTATACATGCATGTGTATACAGGGTATATGTGCGTGTGTACAGTACATATGCATAGTATACAGAGTATTTACAGATGTTACATACACTACAAATATACACACATATACTGTATGTGAAATACAGGTACATGCACGTAAAGGGTCCGGCACAAATAATGTCCTTTTTATTGCAAAATCTTTTATTACAAAATCATAAGCATATAATTCTGCAACATAACAATACCACACTCAAGCACATCTTATGACATTTTAGGTAAAATGTTCAAATTAAAATTATCAATTGTCACACCCATATCATTAGCCTACCAACCACACTCACGCAGGCGTTGCTTCTGCCGGGCCCTATATCTACTGCACACATGTCCCACGAGCCCAGGCAAAATTTCCACGTCCACTTAACCTAGATCCCAGAATGTCCTGTCCACTCCAAAAGCCTCGCCTCGCCCCCACCCCAGCCAGAAGGAAGGTATGATGACGGGACCATCGGAGGGGAATCACACACCAGTCTTAACCAATTGTGCTTTAAACTGTCCTACTTTTGATAATTTGATAAAAGATATGGCTATCTGAACGTGTGGCCAGTCCTGTCCCAGGGCCTCGGGAGAGTGACAGCACAGGGAGCCCAGAATGCTGGAAGGGGGCGTGGCCCAGTTCCTGGGGCGTGGCCCAGTTCCTGGCCGGCTCCGGGAGTGACGGGGTCCTTCCGCACCAGAGTCCCCTGCCTGCTGCCCGGCACTGACAAGCCTGTGCTGCACCTGAGCAGCTGCACACCTCACCTTCCTCACTTAACACCAGACCTCAGGCAGGAGACGGGCAGGGCCGTGCGGGGCACAGTAACATTCACCAACACTCGGTTACGTACACACATTCTGGATTGTACCTTGGGGAGAAAAACGTGCAATGACGGTGCTGAAAAACAACACGGCTTTGGTCGCCAGCTGGAGCGAACCACTGTAATTCAGACACCAGCCTGGTTTGCTAAAACATGCTGAGGCCAATTGCTATTTCAAACTCCAGTTAACGGTGCCTTCCTCTCCTCTCCCCCCTTGCAGCTCCCTCCGCACCTCAAACACACCTTTGCACCTTTACACTGATCCAGGAAAGCTGGTTTCTTCATCCCCTTCCATCCCTGTGGGTTGTTTGGCTGAAGATAGTTTTCACAAGAAGCCCGAGGCCACACCACGTGACCCAGCATCCCCAGCTCCGAGGATGGCCCAGTACCCTGCAGCACACCTGAGAGTCTGAAGCTGTTTTGATTCAGACTCACTAGAATTACCCTGATCTCCTCCTCTGAGCTTTTACCTACGTTTCTTTCAGCCCCTTCCAACAAGCCCCGGATGCTCCTGAAGGCATGCCTTAAGAAACAGAGCTATGCCCCTGCTTGGCAACACCCGGGCACAGGACTTTGCTGGCAAGCAGCAACCTGTTCGATGGTAGAATTCATGGCAGTTGTCGTATTCTCCTTTATCATCTCCTAGTTATTTTGGAAAGGACAAAGACAGTGTAAGACGGGGGAAACTGTTGCCCGGTTCTTATTGAAAACTTAGGCAGGAGAAAGGAGGTCGCCGGTGGGTGGGCTGAAAGGGAGTTCATGCCCTCTGCTCCCCAGGGAGTCTACAGTTCGCTCCACGATGAAACCAGCTGCCCCTGAGAGCAACACGCTGAGTCTGCACACTGCTCTGAGCCTCCGCAGAGCTCCACTGAGCCCTGGTCCCCGCAAGAGCGTCATGGAGTCTGCCACACAGAATAAGAATGAAATTGAGGTGGAGGGGATAACAAAATCCTCTTTAGAATTACTTACAAAAAACATTTTCATAAATCATGGTGCCCCCCCTCCCAAAAAATCTAACCTATTTATCTTATGTACTCTGTGAATCGTGGTGTACACGCGCGCGTGCACACACACACACACACACCCCTCCCAGAATTTCTTAGGGGACTTAAAAAAGACCATAAACATGTAGAACCTAGAAAAAAGTCTGGCCCATTTTAAGAGCAAAATATCGATTAGCTATTATTGTTAGGAGGAGCAGAGTGCCTATAAAGTGTATTCATAATTTAAAAAACACACATTTTAACACATTATTACTGTTGATACACAGTAACTAGTAACTATTCTGGTTCACCTAAAGTCCCAAATAGTCAAAACTCTCTCTAGCACCAACGCATCTGACAGCAGGCGGGTACACTATATTAGAGCACCCTACATATGTTTATGTATAAATCTAATCAGGTTTTATCAGTTTTATTCTAATTGCAAAAATAATACACTTTTACTGCAGATAATTTGGAAAAAAAGAACACATTCCCCACTAATCTCACCTCTCCAAGAGTCACCACTGCTCCTGTGGGTTTTGAGACTTTTCTCCCCACTGACAGATATGTAAATTTATTTTCTAAAAATAAGTTAGAACCAGAGTGAACTATGAAGCTTTGCAACACGCGTCTAGTTTGCATTACGACGTCAGGCGTATTTCTCAGTAACTGTTCTTCTAAAACCTAAGTGTAATAATTACCATTCTACATGCCCATAATTTACCAAGCCAAACCCTTTTGTTACTGGTGTCATTTTCATAACTACTATTTACAAAACAAGGAGCTAAACCTTAGGACACATCCACAGCTCTCGCCCTAGGACAGTTTCCTGAAAGCTGCGTTTCCAGCGTCAAGGGACATGCTTAGCTTTATGCCGACGTACAGCCCCCGCCTTGCAGGACAGTGGTCCCGAGTGCCAGCGCGACGTGCGAAGCTCTTCACTTCCTCTTCATCCTCGCCAGCACTAGGTATCACTGTTTTTTTCTTTTTCAGTTTAGTTGGTAAGATGCAGAGGCCCACCGCTTTCACTTTCAGTTATCTGAATACTAGGTGAGGGTGAATGTTTTTCACAAGTTCAACTGACCGTCGGCACTTCCGCGTTTGTAAACTGCTTGTTCGTGCCCTTCATCACTTTGTCACCAGGCAAAGTATCCTTTCTAACTTGTAAGTGCTCTTATTACATTAAAGACGCTAGCCCGTTTTCTGTGTTTTTAGTTATAAACAGTTCTTTCATTAACCTTAACCTCTGAATTACTTTGGCCATTTGGACATTGCTGAGCATAAAGTAAAATCTATAAATCCTTTCTTGCTCTGGCAGAATTGCCTACCAAGAATATTGGATACTCTGGTATTTGGTGCTGCATAAGAAATAACTATTTGCCTATAGTGGCCTTTGATTCTCTTGGTAAATCAGGAATACATAAAAATCTTTAATTCATGCAGAAATAACTTATGTATGATGTGCCATATAATTATAACTCTGTTTTACTTTTTTCAAGTGTTCCCATTATTGTTATAGCACCACTAAATAATCCCTCCACTCCTTGATAACTACATATGTGAAATGCTTACATATACACCATCTATTTCTGAGCTTTCTGTCTGTTCTATTGATCCATGTGTCTAATTATGTCAGAACCAACATGCTGTAATTATTATGGGTCTGAATATGCCACAGTTAGTGGTCATGTTCAGGATCAGTGCCAGGTATAAACTGAGCTTAAAATCACTGTCCTATCCCTTACTCACTAGATGGCTTTGGGAAGGTTTGTTTTTATAAGGACCCCAGTCAGGATGGATTAGGGCTCACCCTAATGACCTCATCTTCAATCAGTTAAATCTTCAAAGACCCTAATTTCCAATAAGGTAACATTATGAGGCACTGAGAGTTAGGACTTCAACATACATTCTTCTTAAGAACACAATTCAACCCCAGACAGCCACTGCTGATTGCATCTTTTTCATGTCAAATGATGACGGCATCAGACAATTGAGTCTTAATATGGGCCTCTGTGTCAATGCTTCTCATATTTCATAGTAAGTGATGACATTCCTTTTAGATTTAGAATAGGGCTTTGGGTTTTGGGAGACAAGTTTTGTTTTGTTTTTGTTTTTAGTATCACAAAGACCCTTCTCTCAATTTCTAATTAACTAAAGCATTTGGTGTGTTGGGTTCCTTCTAAGTTTTTAAACCAGAATGGGTGTTGGATTTTATGAAAAGCCTTTTTAAGACCACCGAGCTAATCATCTAGTGGTTATATTTTAATATAGCAATGTGACATAAGTTAATTTCCTAATGGTGAATTTTCCCTACATTTCTGGGATAAACCTCGTTGTATAGTGCTACATTATTCCTTCAACATTATTCCTCCTGGAGTCGATTTGCAAGGGTCTGTTTTGTTGTTTTGTTGTGATAGCTGTATCTATCTCCATTTATGAAAACATCCTATATTCTCCCTTGACAAATTTCACCTCCCAGCCAGGGTTGTTTCTGCCTTCTCAGGAAAGAGATTTGTGGGTCAGCCCTTGGTGAACCTCTTCAGTCTAATCCCATCACTCTGTCTCCTAGAAGCTACTCCGAGCGTGAGGCGGGAGGATGGCACCTTTTCCAGTTCCCAGCCTGGCACAATCTTTCTGTCACATCAGTTCATTTAGGGAGAAGCAGGGTGATCAGCTCCCCAAGCTCAGATCCGCTCAGAAGCCTGGCCCACTGCACATACTTGGATGAATCACCCATAAAGGCCATGCCAGCCATCTCCGCGGGTCCTTGGATTCTTCGAATCCAGTTCAAGGAACGAAGCATTGATATACCCATAACATAAACAAATATCAAACACTCTGTCACCTGAAAGATGCCAGATTCATAAAGCTATATGTATGATTTCATTGACCTGACCTCCTGGAAAAGTCGAAACTATAGGAAGCGTAATCAGATCAGTGGTTACTAGAAGCCAAGGGTGAGGGAGGGCTTTGACAACAAAGGGGCAACACGAGAGAATTTGGGCAATGGTAGAAAAATATATTAATAACAACACAAGGGGCAAGTAGATGGGGCTCTGGGGTAACACAAAACTGGCCACGAGGTGATAATTATGGAGGCCGGATGACCAGAGCTCATTAGACTAGCCTAATGTCCTTCTTTGGTGCAAGTTTGAGGTCTTTAGAAAGATACAGTGAAGAAAGCCAAGTCTGAGCAGCAAGTCTGCACGAGGCAGGGGCCTGGAAAACACAGCTTTAGGCCAACCTTTCGGACTCCAATTATCCAAACCCTTACTCCTCCCAAGACGGCCTCCTTCACGACTATGCCAGCCAGTGATTTAATCAACCAAGAGACAAAGGGGAAGAAAGAGAGAAGCAATTAAGGAAACAGAGGCAGACCGAACTCCAGCCCGTCCCAGTGAAACGGCTGCGCTAATGTCCCCGTTAATGTTGTGTCGTCAGAACAAAGAGGAAATCACTCCCCGGATTGCAGCCTTGGCCGTTTTAGGGCCTCTCTGAGAGTCCAACTGCAATGTACAATGTGCTTCGAATTCCAAGCTCCTATTAAAAAGTTTATGGCCCAGCTGGAGGCCCCCACAGCAGGACGCAACTCAGCCTCACAGAACAAGATCTGTGATCGGCGATCAGCGGCCTGGCCAGGCTGGAGCAGAGGCTGGTGGGTCTCTTGCTGGTCAGCGCGCCTCTCAGCTGGAGGGCCCCCTGCAAGCTGCCTGCTGTCTGCACGAGGGCTTCGTGCCGAGGGCTGGCTGCTGCTCCCCAGCCCAGCCAGGTGACACGGAGCATCCACAGGGTGGGGACCACATCCACCCACGCTCTCGGCTCTGTACAGTGCCCAGGGTTGATGTATTGGTAGCAGAGGCAGCTGTGTTAGAACACTGCTCCCGAAGTGTCGGTAGCTTTGCTGCACAAGACAGATAAATTGCTATTGTTTTTAAAGGCCATTTCCCTCACTAGGGCTGACTTATTACTCAAAGATCTCCAAAAAGTTCAAACGAATAGCCAGTGAAATCACACTGATTCCTGCCTCCCCATCAATCCAGCATGGAAGGGAACTCCCATGTGCTCAGGAACTTACAGGTGAGGCAGGTGCCACTGGCCCCACTTTACTGGGAAGGAAACTGCCTTTGCCGCAAGTCATGCAGGTAGTATGGGGCGGATGGGGCAGAAGTTTGAAGCTGCTTGGAGTGGGTGGTGGGTGGGAGAGAATGGGTACCTCTCTTCCTCCATCCTCTGTCCTTCTAAAGTACATTTTCCTCCCTAAGGGAGGGGGGACTGCAAATCTGATTGGTAGAGTTTGCCATTCCTCAAGCCACGTGGTACCAGTGGACAGAGTCGCAGCGTCTCAGAGAAGCATCTGTTTCTACAACCTCCTTGCCCACCCGAGCGCAGGCGCCAAGCCCTCCAACCTGCTCTCTGACCTCCCGCTTCCAGGCTCAGGTGCAGCAAGCCCCCCAGGGCAGGGTCCAGCACCATCATTCTCGCTTTATCCTGGAGACCAGTAATGAGAAGTGAGCCAGGACGCTGCCCACTCATGGAACAGGGTTGCGAGTGCAGAACCAGCCCAGGCAGGCCCATCCTGTTTCTTATAAGATACAGAGCTGTTCTTCACAGACAAGAGAGCAACTGCAAGTCACACAGCCAAAGCACGTGCACAGGAGAAAATGCTGCAAATTACACGGGGAACCACAAAGTTCTATCCCCCGCGCCTCCCACCTCGCTCCACAGAACCCAAGGACCAGGATGGGACCAGAACCTAAATGCCACCGGAATGCTTTCAGAAGTGAAGGGTCGCATCTAGGAGGATCTGGTGCAGAAACCCCTTAAATTCTACCCAAATTCTCCATCATCAGGGAGACAGATTTGAGCTTTGCTTCCTGTCTCCTGGCTTGACCAGCTTTGCAGTAAAGAGTTTTTTGTTTTTTATTCAAAGCCAGTGCCATAGTATCGGCTTCTATGTGCACTGGGCAGCAAGCCCTTGCTCAGTAATAGGGTGAGTGCTGAGTCAGGGCAGAGCTTGCTGGTGACGATGTTGAACTTCACTGAGCCCCGTGTACCCAGAAAACAGTGAGGGTTAAGAAATCCCCACCCTTCCGTGGCCACCCTTCCCCATTTGGCTTAGGTAAGACCTGGGGTACCCATTTGTTGACCTATGCTGAGGCCAGACGCAGATCCCCAAATGCACCTTCTTCGTCTAAGAAATGGTTAGCTGCGATGTTAGACTCTGCTGACCCATCTAACTTGACCAACGTCAGGCTTCTCTCCTCCCCACAGATGCCGCCTTCCGAGGATGGAGCTGAACACAAAGAAAAACGTTTCCTGCTCTGTTCTGGGATCAGGCCCCTGCTAACTGCCCCCCGCACCACCCCCAAGCACAGCCTGTGCTCCCCACTGCCACAGTCTTCCTGCCCCTGCTCCAGTCACCCCGGTTATAAACTCTGTCCAGCTTGAGGTTCTTTCTGTCTTCAGGAAGAGGGGAGCTGAAGCGTCACTCTGACTTGAGAGGCAAACCCAGTGTCTGGGGCAAGCCACCACCAGGGCTGAGCGCGCATCTGCTCCAGGTAGGACAGCTGGGCCTGCTTCCAGGATGGTGTGTATTCTCCGTTCGCTAGTGAGGCTTCCCAGATTAAGGTGGACAAGGACAATAGGTTCCCCAAACACCCCAGCTCCACCTATCTCCCTCCTCTGGTCTCTGCCCGCTCCTCAGCACCGGGAGAGGCCCTATAAGCTCACAGCACACCACTCACACAACACCCCGACAAAGCCACCCGTGGGAGCTGAAGCCTCTCTCCCACGTAAAACACAGGGCCCTTCTGGAGAAGCGTTCTCTGTGAGCTGCAGGGGCACCCACCATCTCTCCGGCCCCTTCAGTGCTAGGGCCCCCCAAGACAACATCCAGGAACGCCTTCTGATTTGGCCAAGCAGCTAGGAATTTAAGTAGCACATGACTCAAGAAACACAAGGGCCGGGGGCTTTGGGCAGCGGCAGAGCCGATGTGCTTCTCTCCCCTTCTGTGCCTGAGGGTGGCAGGACCCCACCATCGGGATCCCGTGGAGGACTAGACACTGACGCAGACAGAGGACAAGGGGATTAGGAGACCAATACTCAATGGCATGAGAGGAATGGCTGGCCGGTGGGGCCGCCCTAGAGATCAGCAGCTGGAACAGAATAAGATCGGATGGCCAAGCCCTGAACAACCTTTCAAAACACAAGCGTTCTGTGAGATTCTGCTGTGGCCAGAGGGAGATTCAAATCTGTGAAACACTCTGCGGCATTCCTATGTGCCCAACTCTGAGCTGATTGTTTTTTTGCAAATATTACTTCATTAAATCCCCACTATGAAAAAGGGAGTAAAAAAATAAATGAGTAAAGAAATGAGTAAAGAAATAAAATCATTTAGATTAAAGTTACAGAGCCTTAATAGTAAAATAGGGCAGGAGGACCTTAGAATGCCTTCCCACTAAACACAGAATGCCTTCCTTGCTCCTCTCATCTGCATAGTTACTTTCTTTTTGTTATTTCCTTTAGTCTAGTTCAAAGGATTTTAAACTGCAGTGTGTGTAAGAATCATTCGAGCAAACACACTGTACCACGGCGCCTTCGGGGAAGCTCCGAGGGCAACTGCGAGGATCCTGACATTCCCAGCGTATCTGCTGACTTCGGACTCCAACCCCACCTAGGACCCCAGTCCCCTGGGTTAGGATTTATGATCGTCACGCAGGGGGACTGTGCCGAGCACAGGTACAGGCGGAGCACTCAGCATTTTGATTGTCCTAGGGGATCGAACACATGAAAAGAAGCTCTCTGGCTGTTTCTGTCACTTGCAATTTTAGGATGAATAAAGTGAGTGAGCTGAGCGAGACAGGAAACAAAAAGTTACCAAACGAATTGACAAATTGTGGGAGATCCTTACGATGGAAAGACAACTGGGCATGGAATGTTAATACACGTGACAAGATGGATCTCACGAACAGGAGAAAAAGTCAGCCTCGAAAGACTATACGCCATATTATCCCTTTACATAAAATTGTAGGGAACAAAGCATAGTATCAAAACATAGGCAACTGGTTGTCTGGGGCAAGGAGTGGAGGCCAGTGACAGGAAGCAGAGAGGGAGGAAGAGAGGGAGGGGACATTTAGGGCGAAGGAATGGCTCTGTATCTTGATGGGGTGGTGGCTACAGGGCTGTTTGTATACAATGACCAAAACTGATGACACTGTACACTTACCCGCTTGATAGTCTGGAAATGACACCCTAATCACGCCTTTAACAAGAGAGGGCAGAGGAAGTCCTGCTCTCACACACGTGAAAAGATCTGAGACTTCACCCCAAACAAACGCCTCTTAAGCGACGCGGGTCAGAAGAAGGCACACGAAGCGGAGTCTTCTTCCCTGCAGACGGCCCCTCTCCCACCTGGGAAAGGAGAGCGAGGAGGAAGAAGGGAAACACACTGGGATCTCTGCTCTCCTATCAGGACAGCAATCAGTGCAGAGAAGTGGGTAGCGCGTGAGACCAAGAGTGTTTAATTAAACTGAGCAATCATTAAACTGGATTTAAGAGTGCTTGTGTTTGCAAAACAACAAAATATTTACAGACGTTTTCTTCATCCCCTTCATTAGTTGCAGACTCCGCAGGAAATATGGAGGCTGGGAACAGGCCCTAATGAGATCGTGCAAATTTTAACTCCAGAGGTTACTGTGGCAGAGACAGCCCAGACAGAAAACGCTCCTGATGAAATGTTAAGAAAGAAACGCAGGACAAAAAAAATGACCCTGCACCAACATTACAAATGGTTAAAAATATACGTATATGCATGGTGGGTGCTGGGAGCTGACAATATATACATCAGGGATGGTGCAGGAGAGGTGGGTCTAGGGTATTATCTTCCTCTTCTCCATTTCCCGAATTTTATTTATTACTGACTTCCTTTCGAAATAAAAAAAGACTGTTGGAGGCACGTAGAGCACGCATGCTCACTGTCTCTGGAAGAGTTCTCTCTAGTCACTGCGTGGACCACCAGCCATTGTATCGGGCGCCCACTCCAATCAGAATTTTGCTGCTGCCAGGACAGGAAACTGAACACCCCCAGGTCACCCATGACCTCCATGCTGCTGAATCCAAAAGTCACTGTTCAGACCTCACCCCGCTGGCCCGGTCAGGAGTCTTGGTACGGCCGAGGGTCCCCTGGATTCCAGCTGCTGCCCTCTCTCGCCCTCTCGTCTCCCTCTTTTCACTTCCCAGCTGGATGCTGGCCCACCTCCTGATGCGCAGATGCTGGAATGCGCAGGGCTCTGTCCTGGCATTTCTTCCCTTCTCTGCACTCCCTCGAAGATCTCCAGCCACACCCATGCCCATAAATGGCACACATACCAATGAAAATGCCTCTGCCTTTAGTCCAGACCTGTCCCCCGGACTAACGGGCTTGTGTAGCCAAGTGCCTGACTGATACACCCACGGGAATCTCCAAAAGCCACGTCAAGCCCATGGGACCATCGCCCAAACCTGTTCTTCGATCCCCGCCCAGGTGCCTCAGTACCCCTGCAGGCCCGTCAGCCTTGCCTGCACCTCCAGGAGTCGCTTCATGAAATTCTGCTCATTCACACTTCCTGGGTAGAATTCTGTTCTCCTGCAGGAAACTGACTTATACATCTAGGATGACAGCCTCGGAGCGGACAGCCCCTTCCCTGCCACCACCCGCCTCATGGTCCCATCAGCCCAGCTTAACAGAGTCACTCCAATGCATGGGAGCACTCCCTGCCTTTATGTCTTTATCGTGGCAGAAGGTGAAGCCCAGACCACCCTTCCTGCCCTGTCTCCTCACCCTTGGAAACGTCCTTCGAGGATCCGGGCTTCTCAGGGAAGCCTTTCCTGACCACCCCTTCCACCCCCCACTGGGCTGGCATCTCATCCCCTGGCCCCAACATGGCTGTTTTAGGAAGAGCCCTATGTCTGATGTTGGAGACAGGTGACATTCAGTAATATTCCCCCTCCAGCCCATCGTCTCTCTACTGATGCAGAATCGTGGCTGCAAGACGGCCAGCCACCCCTGCAGCACGTTCTCCCACCACACCTGGGGACTATACCTGGAAACCAGGAACTTAGAGGTCACTTTCAGGTATGCCTCGGTCCATCTGTCCTGTAAATGAGGAAAACCAAAGGCTGGGCAACACAGAGGAGCAGGATGTTCCACAAACCAAAGAATACAGACCCCCTCTAAAAGCATCCCAAAGCAGTTTTTACAGAACACCGTGTGCTCGGGAGAATTCATGCCTCCGCATCAGGCTGGCCTCATGGTCCATGAATTTGCCACTTCTCAGCCAAATGACATATGAAGTCCCTCGGTGTTCGAGACCACGGGAATTAAAACTGATTAAGGCTTCCTGGTAGACGGGAAACGCCTGCACACAACTTTCCGAGTGACAGATGGGCAGACAAGGCATCACCACCGAGATGACAACACTCTTCACATGTCTCGTCTCCGTCCAACCCCACAGTCGCCTCAGGAGGCACGTTCATTACTATTCCCATTTTGCCTGCGCGCAAACTGAAGCCTGGAGAAGGCGATGATTTAACAAGGTCACACGGTAAGGACTTGAAGAGCCGGAAGCCCTAGCAACCGTCCCCGTGCCCTTGTGGGTTGCCGGGCCAGAGGACACTCCACAGACTGAGGATCACCCAGGTTTCCTTGTGCAGCCAGTGTCCAATGTCACCAAAACCCGGCCCATTTCAAGCTGGACGGTGCGTTCAGATCCATGCGGTGGGCTCGCAGGAGAATTTCCGATAACACCGCTGTAAACCTGCCCTTAACCTTTCCATTTTCTTTTCAATTACAGCCTGAGCTGCAAAGCCCTGGAAGATCTCTGTGGTTAAAACAGCACCCGCTTGCTGAGGAAGGCCACAGCATTTGAGTGTCCAACAGCCTTCCGGTCTGGAGGTGGAAGAAGCTGCCGTCCGAAGCACCGTCGTGCAGCATTCGCCAGCACCTGAGGTCACCCTCAGGGGGGGAAATACTTGATGTCCTACAAGGAGCGAACCTGCTGAGAAGAGTCTGAACTTGTCCCAAACTCCATACAAAACTGGACCGGGACCCTGGGCCAGGTTCTAAACACCATCTCAACCTCTTCGCCATGATGGTTAGGTGTAAGGAAAAAAGCTTTGAATCACATCTTCCAGGTGAAGAAAGCTGGGCTCACACAAACACCTAACATGAACAGAGAACATCCCGGCTAGTAAACTGCCTGAGCCTCACTCCAATCCCCACCCGCTGGACAAAAAAATTGCTGCTAAACTCAACTTTACAGATAAGGAAATGCAGTCCAGGAGGTTAGGCAAGTCGGTGAGGCTAAGTGGGGATTTGAACACACAGGCCACGGGATTTACAGATGCATGTTCTCACCCCCTCACCTGTGGTCCTTAAACTCTGTCGGCCACGTGAGTCTCCTGCGAGTGTGTTAAACGCAGCTTCCTGGGCTGTGTTCCAGAACTCTCCTTCAGTAGTCCAGGGGTGGGACCTAGCATTCACACTGTTCAAGGGCCCCCCAGATGGTACCTTGTCCACAACATGAGAGTCACCGTGGCCATATGGCACTGCCCGTCAGAAGAGAAAAGCATCCTCGGAAACAGACACGATGCCACCACTGATTGGATGAGAGCTTTCCCAGGTCCCGGAGCCTGTCTCCACAGCAGCGTCAGCTTCTCAGAATCCCTCCAAACAGCTCCCACGCCTCCGGCACAAGCTTTGACAAATCCTAGCACCACCTGCACTAATATTAAGTTACTGTTTTGTTAAATGATTCGCTTTTTCTGAACTTACTTTAAAAGGAAACTCCGTATCACTACCAAAAAAGGAAACACATTCGTGTCTGCCCCAAACACATCATGAGGCTAAAAACAAAATTAACAACAAAAAGTAAGTAAATATTGGCTGGATGCTGTTGCTCACCTTGAGTTCTGACCCCGAACCCTGCTTTCTCCCAGATAACACTGGGCATTAGCAAGTGTTAGAAGGGCAGGGTGTTAGAAACACCCCAAAACTGAGAGGTTCTCCTTGCAGGGGAGGGATAATAAACAAAAAGTGAAGAGTTTTCTCAATATAATTCAACACCCTGCCCACACGCCACCTCAAATGCCATGAACCCCCAATGGTAACCTGCTGTATTTGGTTTTCAGATCTGAGGGTGAATCAGAATCACTGGAGAAGCACACGGACACTTTGGTTTCTGGTTTGGCGGGTCTGGGGTGGGGCTTGGGAATCTGAATTTCCAACAGGTTCCCAGGGGCGGCTGCTGCTGCTGCTGCTGCTGCTCAGGGACCACCCTTGGAGGACCACAGAATGAAGAGCAGTTGGGGAAAGGCCAGCTAATTCCTGATGCTCCCGATGGTCCCTAATGGGTTGTCGCCTGCATGTGAGGACCAGATGCTCCTAATTTCTAGGTGTTACATTCTCAACATCAGACAGCCTGTCATCCCACAGCCCCACCCAACTCCATGTAAGGCCGTCAATCACTTAACTCCAGTATTCTTCCAGAAGCCTCCTCTAAGAGGGACTAGCCCCCACCAGCTGAGGCTTTTCAATGGGCTCTCCTAGAGGTCAACTCCTGGGAGTTGAGGATTTGGTGGGCAGGAAGTCTGGCTCACCATGTGGCCCAGTGACCCCGGGGACTGCACAGCAGACTGGGCTGGCCGGTGAGCCTGCCATCAGAGGGCCACGAGTCTGCTTCAGACCCTGCTGTCGCTGTGACACGGCCTCTGCACCTGCCCGGCGGACCACATCTGGCCAGCCTGCCCTCCCTCACCCTGCTGGAGCTATGCTCAGACATCAAAAAGCTCCCTTGATCCCACGTGGGAGTCTCCTCACATCCGAAACTGCTGGGCCCCTTGCCTTGCTTTTCCCGGGTCACAGAGCCCAGCAATGGACTGTGTTAGCCTGGTCCTCAGGCCTGGCTCCTTTCCAGCAATGATCAGGTTCAGATAGCAAAGAACAAATATTTTTTAAAGTAACTCTTACTGCAATTCATTTCACAGCACCTGGTGCTTACAGGGATACCCAACCTTCTGGCGTCTTTGGGCCACACCAGAAGAAGAGTTGTCTTGGGCCACACGTTCAATACACAAACACTAATGAAAACTGATGAGCAAACACAAGGTTTTAAGTAAATTTATGAAGTTGCATTGGGCCGCATTCACAGTCATCCTGGCCTTCGGGTTGGACACCCTATAAGAGTTTACAGCATCAAAGGAGAGGTCCAAGAACACATGCTTCATGTCCCCCTGGAAGCACTTCCCAGGGAACCCTGGGCCCAGACTCGGGCTGCGCACCCAATGGGATGACATTCTTGAGCGGAGAATTCACCGGGTGTGTCAGGGCCCAGGCAGTGAGCATGGGCTACAGGTCTGGATGGTCAGGCTCGAACTCCAGCTTCACACTTACATCCTGTGTGTCCCGGGGCCTGTTTCCAAGCCCCCTTGTGTCTCATTTCTTCATACGAAATACAGAGAAAAGCATGCTTACCTGCGGGATTGTTGTGGGGATGGAATTAAAGAACACATGGGAAGCCCCAGCAGGGCGACAGCCAGGCTTACAGTGCTCCCCAGGAAAGGACGGCAGCAGCCAACAACACTGCCGCTATTATTACTGTGGCCCAACCACCCTAGACGGCGGCTTTTTCAACTCCTGCCCCAGGCCAGAGACTGTTAATGCTGGGGAAAGGGTGTTTCCCTGCTGGTGCACGCATGTGTGTGTGCATCTGTCTGTCTGACCGCATGCACACATACGCCAGCTCATTCAAGGTTCCACAGGCCCTGCAAGGTAAAACATGGGTTATGATGATGATTCTACGGTTGCAGTTGAAATGTCTGAGTGTCTGCAATGAGAGAGGGCTGGGAAACCTGAGGTCCAACAAAGCATGAAAAAAAACCGTGCATCCAGGACTTCCTCCTTGTCCCCAGGAAGCGGGTGGGGTATGGCAATTCCCAGAGCTGAGGCCACTGCTCCTGAGTTGAGAAAAAGAGCAAAAGGCACAAAGATGGCTTGGGAAGGAACGGGGGCCAGGCATGAGGAGTGATGGATGTATGCCCACAGTCAGGCTGCCCAGCACACGAGGCCCAGCAGCACCCCCCTCGCCATGTGCTCACACGCACGACTTCACTGCCTCAGGGCTCCATTTCCTCTTCCGTATGTGAAGAAAGATATGGGAAACTGAGGCGTCAGGGGCTTTAAATAAAATTCTAATAATATAAACAAACACTAATTAGGCATGTACTCTGTGTTGCCCAGTCTCTATGCATTATTTCACTTGATCCTCCAACTATCTATGACAAAACTAGCAATTCTCACATTCTACAGAGAAGTTAAGTAACCTGCTCCAGGTCACACAGCCAATAAAGGACGGAGCCGGGATCTGAACCCAGGCAGTCTGGCTCCAAGTCACACGTTACCAGCCATGAACAGCACAGCACAGTGCCAGGAACATAAAAGTTGTTCATACAAACAGGGGCGGGGAGGCTGGGAGCATGGGTTGCTCCCCCAAAGCCTCCCTCTGGATGATGAGAAAGGGAGTGACTGTACAGACTTGATTACTCTAAGCCCAAGCTCGCTGCGCGAGGCTCTGGTTCCCTGCCCCGCATTTAAACAGCTGCCCTTCCAGTGTAACGGAACGCAAACGTCTGAAAAGCTTCGAGTTTTAATTACCACAGTCCTGATGAAAATCTGAATCAACAGCTGCTCCCAGCAAGGCGGCCCTCAGAGATGCCCAGAGACGGGCAGAGGGAGGGGAAGGGCAGACACAGCCCAGACAGGACGCAGATGACTGCAGCTGCCTGGGGACAGTCCCGGCACCTGCGGCTGTAAGCCGCAGGGCGGATGAGACAGGCTGGGATCAGGCAAAAGGAAGGGAGAGCCTCTGGGGTGCACGTGTCCCTGCACCACAGAATGTGTGTGTCTGGCATACGTCCTGTGACAGTGACAACGTGGAGGGGTGACGGCAGGGGCTCTGGGGACATCCCGCCATGCTGTTTCCGAGGGGCAGGGGAGGGACGTGGGGACAGCTGCCCAGAGAGCCAAGACATGGTCAGCAGGACACGCAGCGGGTGTCAGAGAGGTGGCCTTCAGCCAACTAGCAGCAGGAACTCCTGTGTCTCAGGTACCGGGGCCTCTGCCCATCGCTCCCACCTTCTCTTCGCCAAGTGAGAAGCAACCCCCCTTCCACAACTACCCAAGGCAGACACTGCCACTCAACACAAAAACCCATCCCTGTTTGCTTCAGCACAGAAGAAACAGACATTCCGCCCACCCAAGGGCTGACCTTATCACTCACCTGTTTAACTCTTCTCGCATCTAACACTTTCCCTACCGGTGACGTTGGATAATTCCAAGCTGAAAATACTAAAATAACGACACGGCCCATCAGTTTGGCAGGAGGGCAGTGAAAGAGTTACGGCCGGTGGGCATCCAAGTTGCTACACATCTAGAAAGAAGTTTGGACATGTGTGTCATTTTTAACATCCTTAGAGGTGGATACAGTAATTCTCTCCTGGGAAGGTATTTTGTCACTTGCAGGCAAGGAGATGCACTGAAGTGTTATTTATACGAGTGCAAGGCAATCCAGAAATGCTGAAAATGAGAGACGGGTTAACAAACTTGCCGTGGATGAACGCAGCCGAAGGACATGCCGTTACCCACAACTTAGGAGTTCCAAACAGCCCTGAGTGCGGGGTACTTTTATGGTGAAACGTTAGGCAAGAAAGCAGGACATGAAATAAACTGCCACATACATAATTATTCCAATTGTGTTATCAATATGCAAATGTGAATATTAAAAAGGCTGGAAGGAAGTGCTCCAAGTACAATGTGAATCACCTCTGTTCTTAGGAATGAGTCTTATTTCTTCTATGTGCTTTTTTGTTTTCTCCCTACATTTTCTACAGGTAATTTGCCTTATCTATAAACTTAATTTTTTTGCAATAAAAAATTAAAAACTAATACAGGAGGAGAGAGGGGTCAGGGTGGAAGAAACAGTGATTAGACTTGATGGGGCCCAAACCCTGTGCCTGGCAAACCTTCCCCAAAGCCCTCTCCCAGGGCCAGAATGACGGGGGTGCTTCCTGCCCTTCCACCAGCTCCACGAGATAATGTTCGGGCTGATGTTTGCAGGAATGCAGGTGTTCTCAGCCCTACCATGCTTAAGTGCCTCCAGAACCCCTTCCCCAATGAACCCTCATGGACTAGCCGTTGCCACAGCAACGTGTTGGCAAAGAATATGTTAAGTACTTGGAATTTCTCCTCCACTATTGATTAGTAAATGGGCACTGGAATGGCCATGTGACTCACGGCTGCCAGTTCTGCATCCCCCTATCAGTGCCTCATCTGACGGCAGAGGGGCCCCAAATTAGCGGGCCTGGCTGGGCGCTGCTGCTGCCGCTGGCATGCTAGGTACCCGTTCCAGAATGCAGTCACTTGGGAGAAGCTTAAGCATAACCTCCCTAACCTTGTTTCTGATACAGCAGAAAAGTGGCTTGTGCAGTGCTTGTTGACGTGAGGAGAATGAGCTCCGTCTTTGGGGTCCCCTCCACCACTGACACCAGCCTTCGGCATCACTGCCACCCACCTGCCTTCCCAGGACCCTCCTGGGCCGCCCTCATCCTCAGCTAGGGCCAGATCACCACCACTGTGGGCCCCCATTCCGGAGGATGCAGACATACTGTCATTTTTACGAAGTCTTCCCTAAGGAGCCAGAAGTCTGCCCACCTACCGAAAGTATCAGCTTACCCTAGAAGAACCAGCCACATGTCCCTGGGCCTTCAGCCCCAAGCCATTCATTCAACAAAACTCCCCTGAGAGCACCAGCAACGTGATGGGTCCCACTTGTCTGACTGCCCCCTCTCCTCTGCTGTCATAGACAATTCCTTGACTTGCCTTCTCTGCGAGGAAAAGCAGCTTGCACTGTAGCTACTCAATTTACCTTCTAGTAAGTAGTGTGGTATCACTGCCAGATAAATGAGCTAGGCTTATGATAATGTGTGTACCTGGTATCTAGAATACAGAAGCTCTTTTTAAGTGTCCTCTCATCTTTATACTGTTGAAACCAGTCTGCTCTCCCCACACCCCCTCCACCTTAGCTGCCACCACCACCAACAACCCTGGTGGTGCATTCACTCACTCGGGGTGCCAAGCTCTCCAACCAGGAGTGGGCAAGAGTCAGACATGGAAAATGGCAGTGCTGTGGACTGAATTGTGTCCCCTTCCCGAATCTGAAATGTTGAAGCCCAAACCCTCAATGTGACTATATTTGGAGGAAGGGCTTCTAGAAAGTAATGAAGGTTAAAGTGGGGCCTTGACCCAATAGGATTAGTGACCTTATAAGAACAGACAGAAAAGAGTACTCAGTTGCCCACCACCGCCCCCCCGCCCCGCCCATGCCACGTGAGGACACAATGAGAAAGTGGCCATATGCAAATCAGGAAGAGAGCCCTCACCAGAACCCAGACTCTGTCCAACCTTGATGTGAGACTTTTAGCCTCTGGAGCTATGAAGGGGAAAAAAAGTCTATTGTTTTAGCCCCCAATCCCCGCAGTCTGGTATTCTGTTATAGCACCTGGGCAGACAAAGGCATGCAGATTCTAAGAGGTGAAAGTCACTGTCTCCTAAACACTGAGGGATAATCAAGGTGCCTCAGCAGAGCGGTGGAACCTGTGTAGGGAGAGCGTAAGGAGACCCTTCTGCTCAGATGGAAAAACTTCAGGGCAGAACAGGCATTGCACAGGCTCCTGGCAGGCATGGGGTGGGGGGAGGTAGCACTGTCACTGATTCCTGCTGGTGTAAGGAAACCTTCTGTACTGGGCCAGAATTAGCAGGAAGGACACAGCTCAATAAACTTTATGGAAGGACTGACATGTGCAACCTCTGCTGGAAACCAGGTGTACACACAGAAGATCACGGCTATGTAGCAGGGGCAGACGAAGAGCTGGTACAGGTGAGCCACGGCCTTTGACGCCATGGAGCGGTCTCGTCCCCTGGTTGCCATGTTATCTCTACAGCACTAAACACTCATCCTGTCAACATTTCACCTGACTGCACTCATCCCAGTCCTCACACGCAGCCTGGGAACCACTGTCTGAGGACACAGTGGCCTCCCAGTCCCATGGCTGGTGCACACAGGCCTGGTTTGGGCACAAGTCCTACTGAGGTCAACCTCTCGAGAACGAGGAGCCTGGGCCAAGGAGGCAAACACTGATTCATGGCCCCAGGAACACTCAACTGTGAAGGCACCTGGGGCCAAGGGAAGGTTGGAACCCAGGTCCAGGACTAGAACCGAGCCTGGGGGAGATGGGACTCCCCACCTGAGAGTCCCGGATTAAGGGCTGCTCCAAGAAAGCAACGAGCACCTCCTAGTGGTGCACATCCCTGGTCTGGGCAAAGAGCTCAGGGTCTGGCTGCAGCTGAGGGAGCAAGTGAAGACCATGGGCTTCAGAAAGTGACCAGTAACAACATCTGTGAGCAAGTGAGCAGGGGACTGAAATGGCGACTTGGGTGACCAGCTTGTCCCAGTTTGCCAGGAAATTCCTGGTTCTAGCAATGAAAATCTTGCATCCTGGCAAACCGGTACAGCTGGTCACCCCGCTGCCAACCCACTCTCAGGCTGGGCCCTCACTGCGCTCTTTGAGAAGGACCTTGAAAGTCCCGTGCCTGCCCCCAACACCTAGGTTATCTCTGAAATGACCATCTGCTTTATCTCCCCATCAGGGGCCTACGGACACGTGGCTATGGCTGTAGCTCAGCCCAAAAGGGGGACACATAACGGGGCATAGCAGGCATGGTTCGGAGCAGCATATTAACAAGCGCCCTCGTCTCTGGTCTCGCTGACCTGTCTGCTCCAGTTCTCACCTCTTCCAACCTCCCCTCCAAACGGACGTAAGAGTGACCCTTCCAAACCCCGAAGCTGAGAAGGCCTTCCCCTCTGGGGACCCTGCGTGAGCTCCATGGCCCTTACAATCTAAGATTCCCTTAGAATCTAAGTTTCGGCCTGGCCCTCAAGGCCTTTGCAGACCAGCCTCCTCCCCCGCACTACCTCTTTCCTACCTCCCACAGATGTGCCTTGATAACTTTTCCATCCCCCAACCCAGCCGAGCTGACTCGTGTATGAGGCCTGTGCACAGACTGGCCCTTCAACCTAGAATGTCTGCTATTACCCTACATCCATAACCTGCCATCTACCAACTCATTTTATTTGTCTGCTCAGAAAAATCTTATTTTTCCTTCCCTGTTTCCTGTGGGTTAGGCCAATCGATTTCTTCAGCCTCCCACAGAGTCCAAGCCCTCATTGCACCAAACTGTGACATTTTTTTACGTTTACATGTACCGCCCACCACTATTCCATGCACTCCTGCTAACAGGAATGGAATGTTATTTAGCTATATTTTTCCATCACTGAGCATGGTTCTGGCCACAAAATAGGCATACAGGAGTTGTTTGCTGATTGACTGATTGATTGATTGACTAAACTTAGCTCCCCCAAATCCTTCCATGGGAGGCGGTATTTTCCTCCAAGTTCTCAGCCATGACAAATGACAGACAAGAAGCCTCTTTGAATTTCTAAACGCTTATCTCAAAGCATTCAGTGTTGTCAACCTGCTCGGCCCGCCAATGAGATGAGCCTCCCGATGCTTCTGTCACGGCACCTTCTTTTTTGTCACCTTATTTTAAAATGCAACTCAGTGGCTTCGAGTTAGAAAAAGAACGCCGCGTGTCCTCAGCCTGTCCTCGAACATCTATCACCAGCCAGCTGAGGAGACGTGACTGTCATGTTCTCAACCAACACAGTGATTTTGCTCCTCCACTGTACAAGCCCAGCGAGCTGTGCAAGCACGGTGAATTCCCAATCAGCTCAACATCCGACACAATTTTTCAGAGACTATGATTCTATCTGAAAATAAGTGCAACAGTCTTGAACTCATTTTTCCCCAGTGCCTAACTCTCAGCTGCCTATAAATACCAAACAGCCTTCCAGGCATTGACACACCTCAGCATTATCCAGCGAGCATCACTTACAACTCTGCCTTGAGCAGTGCCAGAAGGTGCTGAGAATTTACCCGCCTTATTATGGCATTGCCAACAGGGTCTCAGGCAGCGTCCTGGGCTGGAAGGTATGTCAAATATTAGTGTCAGGAATGCCTCAAATTAAAGTGTGTGTGCGTGTTTGTGCGTGCGTGTGTAGCCAAGGGAGGGGGAAAAAATGTGGAGAATTCAACTCCTCTCATAAAGAAATATAGTTCCCAGTGAGCAAAGAAAAAAAAAAAAACAGTAGAAGTGTATCAGTTATCTACCGCTGTGTAACAAATTACCCCGAAACTTAGCAGTTCAAAACAATACACATTTCTTCTCTCACAGGCTGAGTGGATCAGGAATCCAGGCACAGTGCAGCTGGGTCCTCTGTTTTAGCACGTCACATGTCACAGGCCACAGCCAAGATGTTGGCTCAGGCTGCGGTCCCAGCTGAAGGCTGACCTGGGAAGGGTTGGCTTCTTAGCTCACTCATGCGGTTGTTAGCAGATTCAGTCTGTCATGGACAGTTCAGAGAAGGTCTTAGCTGTGTTCCCAAGGCATTGGCTGGAGCCAGCCCTTGGTTCCTTAACTCAGGGGCCTCTCTGTAAGGCATCTCACAAGATGGCAGCTGGCTTCATCAGAGCAAGCAAGGGGGGTGGGGGGGTGGCAAGAGAAAGTACCAGCAAATAGGCATCACTAGGAAGGTGGAATCTACAGTCTTCTGTCAGCTAATCTAAGAAGTGACATCCCATAACTTGTGCCATATTTTAGTTGTTAGAAGCAAGTCTCCAGGTCCAGCCCACGCCTGAAGGAATTACTCAAGGGCACAAATACTAGCTGATAGGAATGCTTGGGAACTGTGTCAAAAACTGCCTGCCACAGAAATGCCCCATGAAACCCCAGGAAAGTATCATCAGAGCCTCTCGTCTAAGGTCTGGCACACACAAGACTTTGGGAAACTTATTCACTTGTTTTTCAGAAAACAGTTAGTGAGTGCTAGCTGGGGACCCAGCACTGCTCTAAAAGGGAGGTGAACGGAACACATGAACATCCCTGCCCTCACGGAGCTTACGCCATAACGGAAGGAGAAAGACAGTAAACAACAAGGTAACATGTGTCAGGAGGTGCTCACTGCTGCGGAGAAAACAAAGCAGCAAGGGAATGCTGGGAAAGGGGCGAGGGGTGCCGGTGGAAATAAACAGCATAGAGGAAGGTCCCAATGATCAAGTGACAGTTGAGCAAAATCATGAATGAGACCAGGAAGCAAGCCACACGGCTACCTGGAGAAGGAGCATCCCAGACAGAAGAAGCAGGCACCAGGGGCATGAGGCAGGAGCGTCAGTCGGTGGGGCTGCGGGGCCAGAAGTCAAAGAGACACAGACAGAGCAGTGGGAACGAGGTGAGACAGGGGTGAGGGGCGGATCACAGAAAGCCTTGTTAGGCATGTGTGAGAACTGTGGCTTTTATGCTGAGTGAGGGGGGGAAGGATCAGGACAGCGGAGTGACATGAAAGGTGTCATAGCTTCACAGGCCTCCTCTGACTAACAGATGGAACCAAATTTTAGGAGGATGTCAAGGACAGAAGGCGGGAGCTCAGTGAGGGGGCTGCTGCTCTAATCCAGAAGAGAGCGGATGATGACTTAACCCAGCGGGGTAGCAGCAGAGATGAGTAGGCTGGATTCTGGATCCACCTGAAGGTGCAGTCAAGGATTTGCTGATGTGCTGACTGTAGAGTGTGGTATCAAAGAAACCAGCAAGAGCTACGAGGTTCGGAGCCGAGCAGTCTGAAGAACAGAGTCGAAGACAGAGGAAAACACCAGTCTAGAAGTGAAGTCCGGAGCTCAGTGTTGGATGGGACAGAAAACAGAAGAGCACTGGACTTGAGGGTGCTGAGCCCCCGAGAGTGGATGTCAGCTCCATTGGGGTGATCCAGTGTGGTCATAGAGCACGCCTGCCTCGGCTTCCTGGCCTAATCTGCAAATGGCCAACCCCTCAGAAGTCACACACGTAGCCACAACCCAAACCTGCACAGTGGATGGCCAGCTTTCCCTACTGTGTATGTCTATCACGTTACTATAATAAAAACTTAAGGTCTGGGTAAAACTTACTGTGAGGCTAAATGATAAAACTCTTCCAAAAGGGCACATTCCTTAAAGCCATCATTCAATGTGCACCTACTGTGTGCCAGGCAGTATCCCAGGCACCGTTCTTGTGAAATCCACATAGAGGCACAGGCACGGGGCTCATGGGGTATCACAAGATTGTGTGGCTGTGGCTCTCGGGTTCCCTGCCAGTGGGCTATGGTCGTTTTTCCTACCTGTGCCTGTGTTTCCCTACATTAAGCATCTCAGAAATGGGGGGCAAGGCTGGGACTCTCTTTAGCACTGACGTTACATGAGCAAACCAGTCTCTGACTGCATGCTTTCTGTGTTGGAAGTCTCGCTACCCCACGAGGCAGCCCAAGCCATCATCACGGCACATTATCAGAAAAAAAGTCCTCCCCTCCTATCATCAGCCAAAACCTGACCCGACAGTGTCTATCCATTGGTCCCAGTTCACCTTCTGGAACCAACAGAGAAAATCTCCTCTCCCATTCAAACCACAAGCTTTCAGAGCAACTCTTGAATCTCCGTCTGATGCCAATGATACTAGCACCAGCTGAAATCTGCATCACACTTGATGAATCACACTCGATAAAAGTGTCTTCACAAACACAATCCCCATTCACAATGGCTAAAATTCAATGCCAAATATCATTCAGCTAGCAGTGATAAACAGGACAATACGTGGGAAAGCCCTCGGTAAAAGCTGTGGTCGGTTCACTCGGTATCATTATTCCCATTCTGCAGCTGAGGACAGCGAGGCCCCAAGAAGCGAAGCAACTCAGAGAGTACATCTCAGTAAATGATATAGAGAAAACAGTGAAATCATGACCCCCCGTACAGATTTAAAATAAACATGTAATAGTTTATTTTACTGTATCATTAATCTGTGAAGATTAAAAAGATATTATAACTGGTTCAAAAGAAAACCCAAAGAACAGCCACATCCATAGGTCATAAACATTTAAGTGGATGTGCCAAGGGAGGTAACATTGTTTAGGGGAGGTCATGTGGGTCACGGACCCTCTCCCTGGTGGGGCGGAATGGGCATCACTGATCAGTTATCTACAATGCACAGATTATAAAATCGGTTCCGTAAGAGCCAGATCAGATCACCCAGAGGGGTACCCTCTGGAATCCAGGGTCTGAGTTTCTCACAGGAGCACAGATTTCCTCCCAGCCCTGTCAGAGTGAGGATCTGAACTTGGGTCTTCAAGACTCTTCCCACATGCTCACAATGCCCTCTGTGAAAACCTGTAGAAGCCCTGACTGGCGTGGCTCCATGGTTTGGATGTTGTCCCCCAAAGCCAAAGGTCACCAGTTCGATTTCAGGTCAGGGCACATGCCCAGGTTGTGGGTGCCGCCCGCAGTTAGGGCACGTATAAGAGGCAACCGATCCATGTTTCTCTCTCACATTGATGTTTTTCTCCTTCTTTCTCTCTCCTTTCCCCTCTCTTTAAAAATAATTATTTTTTTAAATTTTATTTATTTAGTTTTAGAGAGAGAGGAAGAGAGGAAGAAAGAGAGGGAGAGAAACATCAATGTGTGGTTGCCTCTCACTCACCCCCCACTGGGGACCTGGCCTGCAACCCAGGCATGTGCCTTGACTGGGAATTGAACTGGCGATCCTTTGGTTTGCAGGCCTACACTCAATCCACTGAACCACGTCAGCCGGGGGCTAAAAATAATTAATTTTTAAAAAAACCAGTGAATACATCCTCAGGTGAGGATTTTTAAAAAAAATTAAGATGAAAAATAGTAGAAAAGCTATAGAAAACTTCAACTGACTTTTTTTTTTTAAGCCCCAACCATAATGTGGTTAGGCCTTACACAGCGGGCAGCATACGAGAGAAGGACCGGAGAAAGGCTCTGGGGAGGAAAGAGTCCGGCAAGAACGCGCAGTCCCTGGCGCTCTGCGTTTCCCACGCCAGGACCAGCCCTTCGCTTCCTCTCCCCTCAGCCGGTCCCTCATCCAGTGACGTGCTGTTCAGGGTACTACAGGGCGGGGCAACAGTAAGTTTACAGTTGAATGTTACATACAATGAGCAAATAATAATGCAAAATAAACTTGGTACGCACTTACACGCTTACAACTGTAATCCTACTTTTGCCGCCCACCCTCCCACCAGTTTCCAGCCTGACTCCCCCTGCCCTGCCCCGCCCCCTACGCTCAGCAGAGGGCTCCATTGTGCAAGGAGAGGAGGGAACCGGTTCCGGGTGGTTTGGGTTTTACCCGAAAGCCTATAGTGTTTCAATAGCCTCTTTGTTCACTCCCTCTCAATAGTTCCTCTGTCTTCAAAAATTACTAATTTCCATTCTTCATATTGTATTAGTAGTTTGGAGGAAAAAAGAAAAGAAACCAATTAAAAAATAAAGTTCTTAAGGTTTTAGAACGGCATTTATAATAACTTCACAGGTCTAACCTCACTTACTGCCAGCAGCTTAAACAGAAGGTTCCTTGAGAGGTGAGCAATAAAGAAACCATTTAGTACTTGTTCTCCAGAGATGCTTTTATCAAGTCGTTTGCCCCCTTAACTGTTGCTGGCTTCTGTATAATCCACAGCAAGAGAAGACATGCCAACCAGCTCTCATACATTTGCATGGGTCAGGCCTCTTATTAAGTGAGTTTTCCCCCAAATGGCAGTGCTTACAGTACTCTGATGGCAAATGATTAAATATCTCATCAATTTCAATGGGATGTCAATTTCTCCTGCCAGGCAAGGTGGCCTAAGCTAATTCCAGGTGAGGAAGGGGAGCCAAAGCCAGCGTAGAATGTGACTCTGAACACCGAATGCTTTCATGTGAGGTGTTGCTCTTTCCCAGTCTTCCCTTGCAGCCCATGTTTCCACCAACCCTGGCTCAGAAACGGGAAAAGCGGGAGACCCCAGTTTCCTGTCTAACCCGGGGATGGAGCTAGCCTATCTCCCCTCCTCCTTCTTGAGAGCAGAGTTTGTTTGATTCATCTCTGCATCCAATGTTTATGTCACCAGGCCCAAAGCTGGTGCTGAGAGGGTGCTTGTTTAATCAAATTGAGCTAAATCCTTTGGTTCAGTTTTTCATTCACTCACCCAGTATGCACCTGATACCTACTATGAGCTACCTTCTCCACTAACAGGTAGAGCAGTGGCTGTGAACCAGACGAGGTTCTGGCTCTCAAAAGGCTTACATTTTAGCAAGAGAGAAAGTAAATTTATTACTTACTTAATAACTAAGTAAACAAATGGCATCACTAGTAAAAAAAAAATAACATTTCATGTAGAAATAAGGTCTCAAAAAAAAGGCAGGCAAGAGTGAGAGAGAGTGAAGTGTCAGAAAGGAAGGAATTAATCTTATCTTCATCTACCTATCCAACAAAAACTCAAGCATGCTTTCTTATCCATTGAGGGACTATTTGGTGGACAAAGAGATAAAAGTCAACTATCTCCCCTCTCAACACCACTATTCTGTCACTCTCTGAAAGGTAATACATAAGAATATACTAGCACTTAGTGAGGGTCTACTATGAGTCAACCATGGTGCAAGGCCTTTCAAATAAAATTATCTGATGTACTCTTAAAGTATCATCTCCCCAGGAGATATTACTTATTACTTTAGGTCTACCAATGAGGAACAAAGGCTCAAAGTCATTAAAATATCTTGCCCACGATCACGTATCAACAAAATGATGGAGCCAAGTTTGAATTTAGGTTTCTCACCTTTGAAATGCATACTTTGTGTACCATGCTGTTCCAGCTCTGGACCCAGATAGTCCAGGGGATGCAAAGAGGTCAGGCAGAAGCCTTTGACCAGGTCAGAGAGACAAGCTCACTGGGGAAAAGGGTTGGATTCACACAGCCATAACCAAGGCAAAGAAGACATGTATTTGAAGAGAAATAAATAGTGATGGGCTGGAATGACCAGAAAGGCAACATGGAAGGGCAGAAAGTGTCCATAAAGACAAAACAGATCCAGAAATCAGAGATGAAGTTGAAGCAGAAGAAAAGTGTTCAGACATCCACCTGAGTGTCTACAAAGTGTCAGGCCCGCATGATATGCGAGAACATGCGTGGTACCTGCCTGTGGGTGAAAGGATAATCTCCTACCTCGTTCCTCCACACCAGGGGACCAGAACTTGAAGTGGTCCCCTAAGACAGAGTCCAGAGGGCCACAAGGATGCTCAGAAAATGAGGCTTCTACCCTATGCTTGTATCATCTCCTGAAGCTGGGTCCATTTCCCCACAAAAGCAGAATTTCTGTTGATGGGTCCTACCTTGGCTTCATTAAATTCCATAAATGTTACCAGTATTTCCGGGTAAGCCAGGACCACACCCAAATAAAAGTTCAGAAAAGAACCTCAAAGCCCACAAAAGGGGAACAGCTTTTTCTCAAAGAAGCTCAGCTTCCTCATTCGTACAATTAAGATGATGATTCAAAAAATTCAAAGGTTGTTGAGAGTGAAAGGTGTCATCCTGCAAATGACTTTTCATGGTGCCTGGCCCAGACCAAGATGCTCAATAAATATTAGTCTCAATCTTTCTCCCTTCACTCTCCCTTCCCATGGAAGGTACCTGGTAGTAGAGAAAATTTCTGCGGTCATCTTGCCTCTCCCTTATAGCCTGTTCAAGAGATACATTCAACGGGTCATGAAATCTGGCCAGTTTTCCTACTCACAATGTCAGTCACATCCTTCCTTCTGCTCCCACAACTCCTGACCTAGTTCGACGGCTGTGGCTTCCTAACTAGTCTCCACGCTCCATGTGTGTGCCCTCCTGTCCTTCAGAGCCCCAAATCAGTCTTCCTAAAATACCCTCTACTGATGTCACTCCTTGAAAGACCAGACAGAGAGAAATGGGGCTTAAACTTCACGGGCTATTCTCTCACATTCCCTGCTTGGCCATGAACTCTTTGAGGTGAGAGAAAGAACTGTGAGTAAAAATGGGAATATCCTCCAAGTAGAAAATTATGCTGTTACAAAGGGAAGGCTGTACAATGTGCTCAAATATCCTTGTCTTCAGTGGCCCCCACAGTGGGAACATCAAAAGGCACAACCTAGGGAATGTCATGCAGGAGGCCATCCACTGCACACTGCAGCTGGGAGATTGTTATCCACACCAAAAACAGAAAAATGCAACTCTCTCCAATGAATGAGGGTGGGAGCATGGGCTGAGCCCAGGAGGAAGTACATGCAGGCTGCAGAACCAAAAGCCGTGGTCCAAGTGAAAGTCAGGCCACCCAAGAGGAACTGTGGTCCTGAGAAGTAAATTAATAGAGATTTGACTCCAAAGGTGTCACAGAGCATTTGTGGATACCCAGCACAAAGACATTCTGCAGACAGAAGTGATGTGGCATGTCCACATGGGCTGGCAAGAGACAAGAGGGACATTCAACCAGCAAGAGGAAAGATAGGTCACCTGTCCACTCACGCCAGTCACGGCTCCCAGAGAAGAGCATGTGCAAGCAGATCGCAGAACCCCGGTGCAGTACATCCAGACAGAATGGACTGAGGCTTAAGCAGCCTTTGCCTATGGAAGCCTTCCCTGACCAACCCCACCCAAAGCAGAACAGGCTAGGCACCCCACACACCCTCTTACTGGACTTTGCTTTCATTGCCTTTATCATTTGTGTAGTCATCTGGGTGTCTACCTAGAATCTGTCTCTTGGCATTAGACTAAGGATGAAAGGGGCCTTTTCATGCTCTCTCATACCCGCATAGGCCACACCACCACCAGCTGTACCCAAATGACCTTCAACCAGTGGGCAACTCTTCTAGGTGTCAGTTATTTTATCCCCCAAAAAGTACCATCCTCACAAAGTTGACAGAACATTCATTCCAAGAGATAATATGCCCAGATTCTTTTGGTCCTCACTGGCATATAAAACGTGCTCAGTAAGTGTCCACTATGACTCCCTGGCTGTGGCCAGGAGCCCACAGATGCTTGTTGAATGCGGGGGAAAGGTTTGCATTAATTGCATATTCAACTCCGCAGCAGGCCTTGGCATCCACAGAGTCTCATACTCAGCGCTTCCTTCCACTCTCCATGAGAAGGGCTCATGACTTACTGTCACTTGAAGTTTTCTGTGTCATTGACTTCAAACATCCATTTATTTAGACCAAAACCTGGACACGTCTTGAGGGGGAAAGAGGTCTTTCAACAGTGTTTCACGGTTCAGCCAAGACTCCCATGCAGGCAGAAGCCCAGTTGCCTGGATGCCAAAAAGGCCGAGGTTAGGAAAATATCAGAGTGTGAAAAGTATCCCCGAAACTCCCCAGACACCCAGCGGCCATCAGCCCGGAGCAGAGATCAGAGCTCACCAGCTGCTGGAAGCGATCCAGCTGCTCTGAAGCCAGACCTTCTGGGGACTAGCTTGTGGCTGGTTATACAGCCTTCAAGTTGCAAACTTCTTTTTCTTTTTTAAAATATTTTATTTACTTATTTTTAGAGATAGGGGAAGGGAGGGAGAAAGAGAGGGAGAGAAATATCCCTATGTGATTGGTTGCCTCTTGCACACCCCTAACTGGGGACCTGGCCCACAACCCAGACTTGTGCCCTAACTGGGAATCGAACCAGTGACCTTTTGGTTTTGCAGGCTGGCACTCAATCCACTGAGCCACAACAGCCAGGTCAGGTTGGAAACTTCTGCCCAACACCTGGAGCTGAGCAGGCACAGGGAAGCCTGGTCTAATGCGTGATGCTGCCCACTGCAGGCCCTGCAGCTTATTCTCCTCCTCCCCAGGACCAGGTGCTGCACAGCAGCTGTATGTCCTAGGGCAGCCCTACCACCCAGTGGCTTCAGATCTCTGGAAGGATACAAATCAGGCAGATAAAATAGGAAGCACGACCTCCACCCTGACCAGAATCCCCCACTTTCCTTCCTCCTGCATAAAGGATCTGAAGCCACCCAACTGATCTCTCCACATAGAGTTCAACATAATAAGCCTCCTAGAAGTTATTTAACTCTGCTCCGGAAGAGTCTGGTCATGAGTTCTACCTCATTCAGGGGGTCAACTACTCATGAATGAAGACGGCCATCAAAATAAGGAGCCCAGGGAGGACCTGGGCTCTGTTGCCTCCAAAAACACCTTCCATGCCCCTGTGCCCACTGTTTTCCCATTGAGTTGTGAAGATTTTTCTAAAACAGCAAAAACAGGAGAGCAGAGAGGATATCAGTCGAGGAGCTGGAGGACTCAGAGAGCCTCTGCTGGAACCTCTGTGTTCCCAAGCTGACTGAAAAGCGAGTCTTTGCTCCTCACAGGGACAAGCGCAAGAACTTGCAGTGCGTCCACACAGAGGTCACCAAACACTCTCCCTCACAACAGCAAAGTGACGTGCCTACAGCAAGGACCCGGTCACTCCGCCGCCCTGCACTGGCTCTCCTCTAAACTTAGAATAGAATCCACACTCCTGGAAAAGATGCATGCGGTGCTCACTACATGCAGACCACGCCCTCTGCTCCTATGACCTTGTCTGGAGCCATGTTCCTGCCCGCCCTCCCCCTGCCTTACTGGTCTTCGTTCATGTCCTTGAACAGGCCAAGCCCTCTCCCACCTCAGGGCCTCTGCACCTGCTGGACCCTTCCCCTGGAAGCTCCCCACTCTTCCCGTGAACAACACCTTCTCTCTGGCCAGGTCTCAGTGTTAAATAGCATCTCCTTATCGACGCCTTTCCCAACCACCACATAGAAAGCCCACACTCAGCTATTTTCTACCTTAAGCACTTCCTTACTGGTTTTTAGTCATCGTGTTTACTGTAATTTGCAATCGTGTTTGTCTTTGATGTCCTATTTTATCTCCCTGCTGGCATATAAGCTTCATGAAGGCGGAGAAGATGCTCATCGTAGTCACTGTTTAGTCCCTGTGCCTGGCACAGAGTAGGAGCCCAATAAACTCCATGAATGAATGAGTGAATGAATGAACCCACTCCATAATTTTACAGATGAAATGAATATTAACCAGCATGATCATATGTGGGCCAGACATTGCAGAAGGAGCAATGTGTGTGTATCACATTACATGTGTGTCATATATTATATATGGTATCTATATTATATGTAAATATATCATAAATATCTATTTTGATATTATATCATAACTATAACATTATAAATGTATTATTAAATGTATTTATATATTTATATGATATATACATGCTATATATAACATAAGTACATATATTTATACAAGCTCATCTAAGACTCATGGTTTTTTGTGGGACAGGCATTATAGCTCCATTTTGCAGACAAGGCAACTGGACCACAGACAGGTTGAATAATCTGCCCAAGGTCACACAGCGAATAGATGACAGCTGTTTGACTTTTGTCACCACTAACCACCACTGATGGATAAAATACAAGCATCATGTGCCCCCCAGGGTGGACCATAGGGAGTAGGGGGTGAGTAAAAAGGTCTGTTTTCTGCACCCCCACATCCGCCGGCCACCCTGCGCTGACAACAGCCACTGGCAGACCGCTCCCCCTCCCACGTCTGTTTTATATCCTGCAGGAAGCTGCTACTGAGGAGGATTTAAACGTGTCTGCCAGAGCAGCGACTGCCTCTCCCGGGACTAATCTGCCGTGAAGCAGATGCAAAGCTTCATTTATCACTTCCAAGGGAACACGAGAGAGCCGGAGTCCCAGCAGATGCTCCCTGCTCCCAGTGTCCAACAGGGCAAGGCTCTCCCAGTGGGGCCTCCCAGGGGCTGCTCCCCCAAGGCAGGGCCTCTCCCCTGCTACCCACCCGTCCCTACATCCTGTGGTGGTCCCAGCGCCTGGGGCCCAGAGATGGGCCAGCTGAGCCTCCCTGTCCATTGGGTTAGTTTTTCTTTTCATTGAGGTGCAATTCACTCAACATAAAATTAATCATTCAAAAATGTACAATGCAGTGGCATTTTTTAGTACTCTCACGATGCTGTGCAATGACCACCTCTATCTAGATCCAAAACAGTTCCTCACCCCCAAAGAAGACCCCCCACCCATTAAGCAAGCACCCCCATTCCCCTCCCCCCAGGCCCTGGCAACCACTAACCGGCTTTCTGTCTGTGGATCTGCCTGTCCTGGACATTTCACATAAATGGAATCATATCATATGCAACCACTGTGTCTGGCTTCTTTCATTTGGCATAATGTTCTAGAGGTTTGTGCACACTGTAGCATGGATGAGTGTGTTCCTGGCTGTGTTGACCACTTGCCAGTTAGAGACAGCAGAGCTTCGGGTGAGGGGCACCAGCAGAGAATGCAGAGCTGACAATAGGCTTCTCTCGGTCTACCCAGACCCGCTGAGAAGTGGGAGAGCCGGAGTCATCTTCACCTGGAAGGTTCCTCCCTCTGCAGGAGCCCTGTGGCCCACACACATCCCCTCCCGTGCCTCGCCCTGGGGAGTGCCAGGTCAGGTGGCAGAGCCGGACCGGTGAGGGACCCCAGAATCCAGCCCTGCCCAGCCCTGGAAGGTCCAGCATTCATAAAGAGAATAAACCATTAATGTGTATGTGCCTTTTTGCTTTTGCTAGAAAAAAAGCCCAGCAATCCCAAAACCTGAGCAACCTTGAGAGTTCAAATCCTGCTATATTTTAGCTGGGAGATCTGACCCTGCTATGTCATCAGCAGAGAACACCACACACATGACAGAGGGTCAGAATGGTATCAGTTCCCCAGACAAGGGCCCTGAGTTGTGACTATAAGTACAACCACTGAATTCTCTGGCCAAAACTCAGTCCCAGTACGGCAGATCCCACACTCCCTAGCAGGGGCTCAGAATCATGTGCTGTATATATTTGTACAGTTCTTCCATCACGTCTTTTTTTCTTTCTTCACCCAATGCCATGGTCTCTCTCCCCTGCCACAAAAAAAAAAAAAAAAAAAAAAAGCCAGTAGGGTTTCCCAACCTCGGCACTGCTGACATTTTGAGCAGGTAATTCTTTGTCCTGGGAGGGCTGCCAGGAGCACTGCGGGATGTTTAGTAGCATCCTGGTCTCTACCCACTAGATGCCAGTAGCCCCTCCCCCCAGTCATGACAGCCAAATATGTCCCTAACTTTGCCTAATGTCACCTGGGGAGCAAAATGGACCCTGGCTGAAAACCACTGATTTAAAGTCAGGCGAGAAAGAGAAGCTATAAAGAGGTTTCCAACACCGTTGCCTGAGAATTGTACGTATGAGCTCTTACGCCATGCTTCCAAAAATTAAGTTAATTGCAATCAACTCTCAATTATTCATGGGCCAATTATGCACATTACCCCAACCCCTGCCCCCATACTACCTGGGGTCTGCCCAGTTCACTGTTCCTAAGTTGCTGTTGCCAGCCATTGGGGGAAGAGAAGGAATTTAGAATCAAGGATGCAGACTCACTCACAGGAAGGCTGAATTATTTATTTTGTTGTGTTCAGGATGGAGAGACTTGGGCATGTTAAAATGCATCCTCCCAGCCTTCCCCCACCCCCTGGCAGCAGAGTCACTAAAGGAAGGTGGGATAGGGGCCCCCTCCCTCCTCTCTGGATGGCAGGACCCCTCTGTCCTTTTCCTTGGGGCAAAGAAAATTCTGGTATTACCTCTCTCCCTCCAAAGGCCTCCCTCCAAGGCTCTCCTTCAGGCAAAAATCAACAAATAGAGCCGACTTTTCCAGGGGACCAGACCACACACGATATCACACTATATGAGGCTATGAAGAATAAGTAACATATACACAGAAAGGGAGAGCCCACTTTCATTTAAAAAAACAACAAAAAATAAACGAAACACCAATCTACAAATTTTGCCCAATGTCTCAACCACTCCAGACCTAGATACTCTCCTCCCCTCCCTCTGACTACCTAACTTCCTGCAAGAGCTGTGAGGACTGCCCCACCGTCTCACGTTCCACTACTGTCCAAGCCAGCACACTCCGCCGCTCCCCCAGAGCTCCACCAAAACTGTTCTCGCCAAGGCCACCGGTATGTGTCCACTCTGTCACTGGCTCTAGTGACCACCCTTCATTCTTACCTGGGCTGTAAGGCCCCCAAGGGCACAAAATCAGGTCTGTTGTGTTTGCTTTCGTATGGCCAGCCCGAGAACAGCGCCTGGCACATAGTCGGCGCTCAGTTTGTGTCCGCTGAATGAAGGAGGGAACCTCACCTGATTTCTGCAAGTGCATCCTTCCCTTGGTTTCTGGGCCCCATTCCCACTCAGTAAGACTCTTCCTAGACCTTCTCATTTGTTCCCTAGGCCTCAACTACCACGTGGAGAGGGCAGTACCACTCAGGCTGCTCTCCACTCACTCATCATTCGTCTCTAAGAACACGTGGATCATCTTCCAAAGAGCTACCGCTCCCCATCCCGTCCCACCCTGGCTCAGATGCGGGCACTTAACGTACAGCCGGTCAATGAGACACCACATGCTCCTGGCCAGACTGACTGGTGCATGGTCATGTGACCCAGCACAGCCAATGCGAGTCTGGCCTAGGCTTTGAGTGGTGCGTGATGAGCAGGTCTCTCTTTCCACTGATCTTAGACTTGTAAGGACGTGACCCTCTCACCTCCCCAAGAGGAAATCATGCCTGGGAAGAAGTTCCACCAGTTCGTGAAAAAGCAAAGTGAAAAGATGAGAGAGTGACCAGGAGAACTCACGACCTCACGTGAGACCCTTGATCCAGCTGCACTTGAAGAGCCCAACCCAGGATTTTTCCATTAAATGATCCAATACACTTCTTGTTTACTCACGCCAGTTTTGGTCAGAGTCAGTCACGTATAACTACAGCCCCAGCTAGAATAACAACTGCCAGTCTATATTACCACGTCTGATTCCATTCTGAACATCACACCCACATGCCCAAGTGTTGAGGGACATTGCCATGACCTCTGTCACATGGATACACTGCTGGGAACACACTCCCTGAATCAAAATCGGAGCCAGGAGCATTCACCGTGTGCACAACCACACCCCATGCTGCCCTCCCCCCACCTACGGGACCCACATCCAACAGCAGCCCCAACACCACACGGACCTCCCCTCCGTCAGGACCCACCACATTCCCCAAAACAAAAACCTGCGAAGCCTCAACAAGGAAGCTCATCTCCAAGGTGTCCACAACCCACTCCGTCCCTCCCACACATGCATGCCATTCCCCTGCTGAGAGGGAGGGCCTGTTCCTCCCCTCTCCTCCCCTCCCATCTGCTCTAGCCTTGATGATTGGTTTTCCCAACCGAGTGCAGTGAATGAATTGCTCTGGGACTTCTGAGGCTAGGCCATAATAGGCCTCACCGCATCCACTGCCATAAAAGAACGTCAACTCTCCTGAGGAGGCCATGACATAAGGAAGCCCAAGCCACTGGTGAGAGAGCAGGATGCCCACGAGCCCCCAGCTGTTTGAGCCATCCCAGCCAGGCGTAGCCAGGTGAGTGTAACAGCCACTCTTAGACACTGCAGCCCAAGCACACGCCAGGAGAAGAACCAACGTTCAAAATGAGCAAACCCACTGAGCCAGGCCAGCCGTCTTTGGCCTTGCAGCCACCACAGCTGACGCCCCAAACATTAAGGAGCAGAGACAAACCTTTCCACTGCCCAAATTTCCAACCCACGGGACCAGGAATGTAGGAAACCGCTGTCGGTTTATACTGCTAGGTCCAGGGGCAGCTTATTAGGCAGCAAACATAACGCAACCACTCACATGCTGCTTCTCCTCGCCAAGCCACCCCTGAGATCCACCCAGCACCATGCACTTCTCATTAAGGGAGCCCTGGCCAGGTAAAAAAAAACAAAAATAAAACATTTCTGATAGACCTGAAATAAAGCTATCTGTTTGCCTGTCTGTCTCCCTCACTATTGCATGGACTCCTCTGGGGCTTGGTGCAGCATCCGGTGCTAAGGTATCAGTATGTCTCTGATGAACAAATGAGTGGAAGAAAGGCAGGAGGCTGTGCAGCGCTGCCCTCCATGAGAACGCTCAAGGAGCCCTAGGACTAGCCGTGTCTTTGGGGGCTCTACAGAAAGAAAGAAGTATTGCGAGTGTTCTTATAATAATAGGGACAGGTTCCAAGCCTGGTAATCATTAACTATCCCCAGGAGAGCTAGTTAGCTGGCACGGAAGCAAGCCCCCCTCCCCGGGGTTGTACCTTGACGGTACTTGGCTTCAAACTGAACTCCCCGCACCTTCTCACAGAGCCGATCTGTCTATAAAATTGGTGGTTTCTATAGAAACAGAAGCACTGTAGTAAAGCGAAGGGAAATCGTACATTCTGTCAGCGTACGGAGATCAATCCTGTTCTTATACAGGGCCAGGACTCTTTCACGCTTTATTTTTGAGCGTCTCAACTTTCATTTCCATCCCAGCCATCTCATCTCATATTTATGAGGCTCCTGCACTGGTTATCTTGTCCCTCCTCACCGAGCTGCCTTTGTTAACTATGACCACAGGCAAAAAGTCTGTGTAAGCAGCGTGGAATCCCCAGCATCGCCTTGGGGTGCCAATAGCTCCAAACCCCGACCTCAGAGGCGGAGCTGGCTTCCCTGGTGTTCCGGGGGGCACCCAGGATGGTGGACAAGAGCCACACAGGTGAGACTCTATGGACCTCCAACTGGACATTATAAAAATCTGCTCGGTAATTGGGTACCTGTTTTACATGCCTATCTCCTAGTGTAGACTCCAAGCTCTTAAATATTAATATGCCTGCAATCTCTGTTTGGCACCCTGAAGTGCAAGTAGCTTTCTAACAGGCAAGGAATTAGAACTTAGCTTGTATTTGAATTAGTCAGGTTGTCCCTGATCACCTATGAAGGAAATTAGAAAAGGCACAGGTTGTAGCTTAATATTTTGGATGAAGGTTCAAATTCTGAGGCACGTGTTAAGTCATGGAAAGTGACTTCTTTTATCTTGAGTCACTCTTAAAAAAGAAGTAATACGTTTTCTTCATCAAAGAGCCCTTTTATAATACCTATGGAGTCTGACCTAACAACACCCAATGCATTTTGCATTTTTCCTGCTCTGATAAATGACTGATTAGATAGATAGAAATAGACAGATAGGTAAATGAGGGGATGAAGAATGGATGAAGGGTGGGAGGATGGGTGAAGGGTGGATGGATGAATGGATGGATGGGAGATAGATAATGGATGGATGAATAGGCAAAGCCCACTTACCAGGGTAATTATTCTGAAATATATATCTACTCATCCATCCATTTATTCATTCATAACATCTACGAGAACCTACCATGTGCCAGGCATGATGGTAAGCACTGGGGATTCCTCAGCAGCTATGCGAGATAAGGTCCCAGTCCTTGAGGAGCTAAGACTTCAGTATCTTTGGAGTAGGAAATAAAGTGCGGTGTAGGAAGAGGAAAGCACTGCCAATCACCACGGGTCCAGGGGACAGTTGATGGTAGGGTGGCCGAGGGTACTGGCCGTGGGTACAGGGAGACGGGAGTAGATTCGAGAGTTGTCAGCGGGCTCTGATGACTGATGTGAGTCCCAGAGCCCTGAGTCTAAATCCCAGTTCACCCACTCACATCCTGGGCGAGCCTCAATTTCCTTAGCTGTAGATCATGGATAATTGAATCCTCCTCCTAGAGTCGCTCTGAGGAATAAATGAGATGAAGTACGTGAAAGAGCCAGATATAAGGCCTAACAAAAAAAAAATGTTTTTAAGACCAAAAACCTCCATTTTAGGGAAAGACATCCAGACCCCTGGGTCTAGCCCCCAGACTATGAGCCATGAGGACCACCAGAAGCTGTCAGGGTTAAAGAACAGGCAGAAGGTCAAGAGAGAGAACTCAAAGGCACAGCACAGCAGGGTCATAGGCCACTCAGTGTCCAGCCTGCTCCCTCTACTCTCCCACGGCTCCCGCCAGATGTCTGCCACGAGGCTGCTCCACACCCAGCTGTGTCCACACATGATGCCACCCGCCCCCTTTACTAGTGAAGCCTTTTGGGAGCCCAGGCCCCATCCATCCTACTGGGGGAAGTGACCAAACCAGAACATCCACAAAACCAGAGTCATGAGGCCGCACAAACCACGTAAGGTCATGCGTGTCTTGCTCCACAGGAAGCTTCTTGTCTCTTTTTGTGTAGCCACAAAGCACATCAAGAACAAAAACAACAAAACGTGCCCCAGCTGCCTCCCTGAGTCCCCAAGTGTGCTATTGCATTTGGTCCACATGACAACCCTGAGAGCAATTCAACACACGGTACAAGGAGTCTGGAGACAGACCTGCCGGCATGTTGCTGTGTGACCTTGGGCAGACACTGCACCTCTCTGAGACTCTCTTTCTCACCTTTAAAATGGATACAAGAGCACAATTTCCGGGCACCTAATGAGAGGGCGGGTTTGTTTATGTGCACTTGTGAAAATCTTGGGCTGGGTCAACAGTGCCTTGGTAGACACATCCAAGCCCTTCCAGCTCAGGACTGAAATGGCCCCCTTCTCCTCCAACTTTCCTCTTCTTAACAACACTCCTCCCAACCCAAAGGAGAACACAACAGTAGAGGGAAAGACGGCAAGTCCAAACCAAATGGCTCCTCTGGAGCTTCTTTTATACGGGTACTAATCTGATTCATGCGGTGACTTAAATCATCTTCCTAAGGCCCCACCTCCAAACACCATCACACTGGACATTAGGATTCAACATATGTATTGGAAGGAGGTGGAGAAGCACAAACATTCTGTCCATAGCATCTCTGAATTAAAAAGTGAGTGCTCCTTCACTCAGTGGCAAAAAGCATTCAAGTCATCAAACATCCCAATGCCTAAGACGTCTGCCTGGAAACCATCCACTGAAAATGCCGATCCCCAGGCCACACCCGGGGCTAAAGGAGCAGTCTCATCGGGGTGTGACCGTGGAATCCACATATCTTAAATGAGCTCCCGAGTGACTTCTGTGCCCACAAAGCCTCACACGCCTCCAGAGCAGCGTCACGAACCACCCTGAGCAGGTCTCAACTCCCCGACTCATTTCAGCGGAGAAAAATCGAAACCCAGAAGTGATTAACTACAGATCGATAGAACAGAACAGTGAATCATGCAGGCGGACAGCTGCGGTGCACAGAGGCACGTGGGGAACTGTGTGCAGGGCACGCTGCCATAATTAGGGGCCCTCGCCCACACCGCCTGCTCATAAACATTTACAAAAACAGGTTTCCTGGATATGAGAGAAAGTTCATTTTTCATTCAGCTGTAGGAAAAGTAAATTTGTTTTTAATATCATACTCTACATCAATTTGATATTCTATTTCTTTCTGAGCGACCAAAAGTCTCCGTCTTTGTTTACCTTTCTTTGTGTGTGAGCAGAACTGCAGGGGCGGGAGGCCAGCACGCACTTCTCTCCCAGGGAGGAATGAAAAACTTCAACTCTTCCACGTGGAGACTTACCATTGGCCCTCACAGAGCTAGCTGACACTAGATGCTCCTTAACGGAGACAAACGATGCCCAGTGAGGTCCGGCATAGGACGGGGGCCTCGGGTGGCAGTTCCGCATGCAAGACTTTCTTACTCCTGACGATTTCCATTAATAAACCCTCCAGCCTGCCTGTCCTGGTGTAATGCACCCATCTCTGGAAATTTTTAACAAACTCACATTTAATTTCCTTTTTCATTAATTAATTTTTGTATTAATCTCATCCATTAGAGGCTAATACCACCCAATTACACATAATGAGCCTGGAGGAAAGTTAATTGAGACTGTCCCAGGATTCCATGAGTGCCCTGCTCAGGATGTCTGCTCTAATTAGGTTTTCATTAATTACTTTTTCATCAATTAATACTTTGTACTCTCAGCCCAATACTCACAATCTTCACATCACCTGCTCTTAAATGACACCTCGCTGAAGGTAATCAGTCCAGCAAGGGGGCCTTGACACAGTTGAGCAGAACCAGCTGGTGCTATGACATTATTATCAGGCTGTACAAGCAATTCACACACCACCGTTTTGGGGGTGTGCGTCACCCAGAAATGTGTGCTGTGAGAGCCTAGGTAAGCTAGGAATAAAAAGAAAGAAAGAAGCATGAGCACTGGCTGGTCAAACCAACTCACGTGCATATAGGGACCTGATGCCCTGGGAGGGAAGTGGCCCAACCCACCTGTCAGAACATCAGATTAGAAAGAACACATTTCTCACTTCCACCTTGTTCCCTGCACCTCCCCCACCCCACCACAGTGAATGTATAACTGATCGTCTACACCGGGCACTTCTGAGAATGAAAGGGGCTGTTATTAATAAGTATGCATATTAATAATTATGGTATTAATAATTACGGGAGTGACAGACACAAGCAGAGCTGTTCTCAGCACACTGGGGTACACTGTCCCCCAACCCACCGCACCCCCCATGCAAGCTGTCCTCCCCTGGCTGTTTTCTGGTAAACCTCATGCGGAGGCACACACTCCTACAAGGTGGCATTCCACCTCTGCAACCTTCACAGAGCCCAGTGTTTGCCTGGGAAAATCAATACACATCGATTTGTGATAATAATATGATATAATCTCCACTTCCTGAACTCTCGTACTCGCCCCACTTTCTTTTTTGTGTGTGCAGTAAGAACACTCACCACAAGCTCCGCCCTGTTAACAATATGTAAGTGTACCATACAGACCGCTAACCGCACGCACAATGTTGCCCAGCAGATCTCACGAGTGTTTTCACCACGAGTGCCTGAAACTTCAGACCTGCCAAACAGCAACTCCTCATTCTCCCCCTCCCCCGGCCTCTGGCAGCCACCGTTCTCATTTCTCTTTCTGTAAATGTGACTATTTTAGATATTTCATACCGTGGAATCATGCAGCACCTGTCTTTCTGTGACTGGTTTATTGCACTTTGCAAATGTCCTCTACATTCAACCACGTTCTTGTATATTTTAGGATTTCCTTCTTTTTAAGGCTGAATAATATTCCACTGTATGACTATGCCGCCTTTTCTTTATCCAGTCATCTGTCAATGGAGATTTAGGTTGTTTCCATACCTCGGGTATTGTGAATAACGCTGCAATGAACACAGGCACGCACTTCTCTCTTTGAGAGCCTGGTATCAATTCTTTTGTATACATACCCAGAAATAGATTCCTAGATCCTATGGTGATTCTATTTTCAGTTGTTTGAGGAACCACCATATTGCTGGCCCTAGCAGCTTAACCATTTTACATTCCCACCGACAGTGTGCAAGGGTTCCGCTTCCCCCACATCCTGCCGACACATCTCCTCTGGCTAACCGCCACCCTGACACATGTGAGGTGGTATTTCCATTGGGAATGGACACGGTCTCGCCAGCAAGTGATGCTGGGGAAACTGGACGTCCACACGCAAAAGGATGAGATCGCACCCGCATCATACATAATATGCACAAATCAACTCAAAACAGCTTAAAGATTTAAACATAAGACTCAAAATGTAAAACTCCTGGAAGAGAACATAGGAGGAAAGCTTCATGACATGAGGGATGGTGATGCCTTCCTGGATACGGCACAAATGACAAAAGCGAAAAAGGGTCAGTAGGTCTACATCAAACTAAAATATGCTGCTCAACAAAAAAAATTATTAACAGAGTGAAAAGGCAACCAACAGAGTGGGGAAAATATTTGGAAATAATGTATCTTATAAGATATTAATAACCAAACTATTTAAGGAACTCCTGCAACTCAATAGCAAAAAAAAAAAAAGAGAGAGAAAAAGAAGAAAGAGGAAGAGGAGGAGGAGAAGAACCTGATTAAATAAAATGGGCAAAGGACTTGAACAGACATTTCTCCAAAGAAGACATACAAATGTATGTTCCTGTATATCTTGATAGGGGTCAGAAAAATATCTCAATTAGTCGAGTCAAGAGAAGTGTCCCTTCTGGTGCAGCCATCACACTGTACCTGTCACCTCCACGCACCCTCCTCCCCACACTAACATGCATGCATACGTGTGCACACACAAACACAGTCACACACACTCACACACCCCTTAAACCACTGGCCTTGCTGAATAAACAGCAGCTGCCAGGGTCATACAACGTCTCAAACATCATCTGAGCAGACAGCAAACAAACAGCACCCCAAATAAATCAGTTCCCTATTTTTGGAGAATACACGAGGACAGGTAAACTGTCTCCATTTAAAAATGACTACAAAAGAAAAATACAACCAATATGGGCCTAGGAAGCTATTTTGTAAATTAAACCAGAGAGAACAGAGTATGGAGGGAAAACGTGCTCTTCTAAATTGATTTATCACATGAAATGCCATTAAATTTCAGGCTATCTGCTTTGTGTCCTCCACAAATTCAAGAAAACCTGGTTTTTTTAAAAAAAAAAAAAGGAAATTTTATAAAATGAGATAAACAACAAACAGAGATAAAAGGGATCTAGTGAAAAGACTAGAAAAGACTTAAAGACGGTGATTAAAATAAAGAATGTGTTGAATTTGAATGTTTGATGAGAGCATTTTTAATGTTTTTAAAGCTATAAGAGGAACCGAGGCTGTGGAATTCTGAATGAAGCAGTTGAGTGCAGAATAAAACTTCCCAGAAATGGAAAAGCAGCAGACGACGAAGATTGTTCTGGCCTTTGTTGGTTCTCTAGAAACACAAAACCTTCTTGTATCCGCCATTAAAGGCAGACCTCCATATTACGGCATCCTAGCTCAGAAATGACAGCTATTTTACTTACTGTGTACAACTGGGTGCTGGCTGGGTGAGGAAAATAAGTAAGACGCGCCAAAGAAGAAAGGTTATACATCGTTACGTGTGGCTGGAAGGAAGGAATGGGTGTCTTCAGGTAGAAAAATGAAGAGTGAGTGCACCCTGCATCCTTACAGCAGACACTTCATAGAAAGAAGGAGGGCGAGCAAGTGGGGCAGGGACCCGTTGACTGCCTTCTGAAGGGGACCACAGACGGGGGTGGTCCACATGTCGGGGGACTGACGGGGGCTGATAATGGCCCCCATATGTCCGTATCCTAATGCCCAGAGCCTGTGAGTATATTATCTTAAAAGAAAAAAATGGACTGTGTATGTATATTTAAGCTAAAGACCTTGACATGGGGGATTCTCCTGGATTATCCGTCGGGCTGCTTGTACTCACAAGGGTCCGGAAAAGGGGAAGAGGGTAGGCAGGGGAGTCGGAGAAGGAGCTGTGTGGGACAGAAGCAGGGGCCTGACTGATGTGGGGCCGAGAGCCAAGAATGCAGGCGGCCTCCAGGCTGAACAGGAAGGAAGTGAAGTCTCCCCCGGAGCCTCCAGAAGGATGCAGCCCAGCTGACACCTTGATTCCACATTCCAACCTTCTGACCTGTAAGATAATGACCCTGTGCTATTCGGAGGCACTAAGCCTGTGTAAGCCTTGTTACAGCAGCCTCAGGAAACGAATGCAAGTGCCTTGTTGGAGAGAGGAACAGAGGTGTGAAATCAACTCTCAGCTTCTACATCTGATGCCTCACTTACAATGCTGGTACTCCGCAGCATTAGTGGAAGTACCAACGCTTAATATGATAATAAATCTAGAATCTCCATAAAGAGTTCAAAGGGTACTGAAGCGTTGGCAGATTGGGAAAACCCATTACTATAGGTAACACTGCAGAGAGAAAGTTCCCAATAATAAAATGACCAGAAAGAAAATTAGAAATATGAAAGACATGGGAGGTATATCAATAATGAGAATTCCTAAAAATAGATTCAATCAGACTTTTAAAAAATAAGCTATACTTTATATCCTAAATATCCTGAATAATAATTTTGCAAGCAGCAAGGAAGAAAGAAAAATAATACCTGTATGGTAAGCATTAACATAATTAAATGACCTCAGACTTCTCCTCTGTAATACTGAAACTGCAAAAGCTAATGACTAAATAATAACTACAGGGCTAAAAGCCCTCATCGTTCACGTACAGAAGCAGCAGAAAGATGTTTACAAACGTAAAAGGACTCAGACATTAAGGCAGAAGTAACGTCACCACCACCATCCACACCATCCACCACCGTCCACCCTCCCCGCTGACCAACTAACTTTCTTCAGGGAACTACTAAAGCAAAGACCAAAACTAAAGAGACGTCATTTTTTTAAACTCAAGAACGGGCAGTTATATTTTTAAAGGCCTGGTAGTGAGCACCAAAACAAGCTAAATGTGGAATTTTTTCAAAAACCAATGTAAATACAGTTACAAACAATATAAATTATGAATAGTTCTTTTTTAAAAAAATGTACAGATACATACTTTAAATAAAAATGATTAAATTAGAAATGGATAAAAATCCCATACTACACCCTCAACAACTGAGGAAACGCACGAAGCTAATGTAAGGGGGTGTAAAACTATGCTACCTGCCCCCGCTGCATGCGGGGGGCCAGTGAAGCCCTTTGTATTTTGAACGCAATTAGCAGTAAGTTTTAGAAAAAGCTAAATTTACGTATGTTGTTGACACAGCTACTTGTACCCAATGGTGAAACTAAGAGCATGATGTATTTATTATAAATACCTGATTATTAAGTGAGAAACTGGCAAACTTTCTGTAAGGACCACATAGCAAGTATTCTAGGCTAGGCTCCTGAGCCACGCAGAGGTATTATTGCCATGCATTCTCCATCGCTCTGTTTTGTTCTGCAACCACTTAAAAATGTAAAAGCCATTCTTAGCCCGTGTGCTGTACTCCAGTTAAAAAGGAAAGGAGGGAGGGAGCAAGAAAAATCTAAAAACAAACAGGAGAAAGGGAAAGCATTAAATATAGATGATGAAAGTCAGAAAAAATATAGCAGTTATGATATTCAGTATAAACGGCCTCAACTTCCCTAGTAAAAGACACTGACAGCCTGAATCAAAAATCAAATACTGCATAATTAAATATCTCCCATAAGACACAATCTGAAGCGATTAGATTCATCTGCCTTCGAACGGGGAAGGTTTATTAGGCAACTGTCAGTGGAAGAAATACAGGTGTACCTGATCCATATTAAAGTGGAATTCAAAGAAAAGGCATTAAACAGTACAAAGGAAGCCTTTTACATTGATAAAAGGTATCATTCACAAAGAAATCCTAACTATCATGACACTTTCTGCAGCAAGTAACACTGCATCAGAATATAGAAAGCAGGCTGTCGGAAATCAAGAAATCAACAGAAACAGAACGATGGGTCCTCTCTGAGCCTGACCGATCAAAAGGGGGAAATGTAAATAAAGAGTAGGAAGCCGAGACTGGTGTAATCAATGACACCAATTTGACTGAAAAGGCACATATATACCTTTTTTCCAATAGAGAATCCTTTTTACTGTGCTTTAAATATTTTTAAATGATGATTTTAAAAATAAAATAATGTCACCCAAGAACCTCAACTGACCTTTTAAGCTGCGTGACCTGATCACAACTTCAAAAATTAAGCAACATTTTAAGAGCAAAGAAAAAGACTGCACATATGACTATTCATTTTAAAAAGATTTGTCGTAATCTTCATACTCAAATCTGACCAAAATCATAAGAATTATAAACTATAAACTAATATCATATGTATAAATAAAAATCCAAAAATATAAATAAGAACCAAGTCTTTTTATGTATGAAAATGAATAAGAACATTACCAAGTAAACCCCATTCTAGAAATACAAGGATATTTCAGCATTAATATTTAATATATTTAATCCAAGGAGGAATGTACAGCGCCCAGCACAAATAATACCTTTTTTATTACAAAATCTTTTATTTCAAAATCATAAGCATGTAATTCTGTAACATAACAGTATCACACTCAAGCACACCATATGACATTTTAGGCGAAATGTTCAAATTAAAACTATAAATTATTACACCCATATTATTACCCTACCAACCACACCAGGCCTTGCTTACTAGGCCAACCACAAGTAGGCCTTCCTTCTCCCAGACACTGTATTTTTAAAGTAAAAATCATACAAGTATACCAAGGCATGCCAAAAGATATTTGATGAGAGCACATATCCATCCTTGATTTAAATTATTAGTAAAACAGTTTAATTCCCATTATTTGAAAGTGATTATCTAGTTGGGAAAGCCAAGGCAATCGAGGAAAGTTATTGTAACATAGACTGAAATTCAGTAAGATGTCCAGCATAAAAGTAAATGAATAAACTCATAGCTTTATCACATAACATCACCAGCCAATAAAAAAATAGAAAGCTGGGGAAAGGGCCATCTCACTCACACTATGTGCACACAAATACACACGTGGGCGTGACACACACACACACACACACACACACAGTGATGGTGAATGAGCACCCGTCCTAGAGTGTTCTGGTAGACATTTAACAACCTGTTCTCTCGGGTGGGAGGGGAGTCCTGATTTGCAGTACTTGCTGATTTCTGCAGTTTCCATATTCCTACCATAACCAACTTCAAATGACCGACATGGTGTCACTCAATGTAATCTGAGGGATGTGCCACGGGACACCGCATGCACTATCTCCACCTTACAGTACACAACAGACGTGACCACCTTCACGAACACAGACCATTCATAACATCGTACCATAAAACAACTAGGAGGTCACGAGTTTTGAGTACTCGCCGTTTTCAATACAATTCATCAAGTCGTAAGTTGATACAATTTCAATTTTAAGAATGCCTGTGCTTAACAACCACCTCACAGAAGTTCTGAAATTTTAGTAATCAGCTCTTACAAGCAGGCACAGGCTGGCTTTGGCACACCACTGTTTAAATTGTTTCAACCAGGAAGATGACAGTATTCATAAAAATACTACCAAGCTTAAATAAAACTTCAACAAATAGAATTATAGCATGCTCATAGATGGAGAAACTCGATGTGGTAAAGGGTTGATGCTTTAAATTCATTCATGCACTTAAAAAGTTCCAAACAACAGCCTGATTTAATTTTTTTGGAGGGAGGAGTTGGGGAAATGCTGGCAAAACGATCCTGAATGTGATCCTTAAATATAAACAAGCAAGAATACCAAGGAAAATTCTACAATTTTGAAATTCGGAGTGCACTTGATCTTACAAGGCTGGGATGCCCCGAAAAGCATGGTACTAAGCCCACACTGGAAAAAAACAGGAGCCCGGCTCTCAGTCCAGTGGCACAAACAGATAACCAAACAGGTCCTTCCAATCCCATGTGGCAAGTGCCGTGATGGACACAGCCAAGAGGATTTCGGGGACCTGAGGAGCCTGGGAATGTCACAGAAAGGAAGTGACATCTACAGAGATTTTCCTTTCACCAACTGCTGTCCAGGAATCATACCCATTCACATTCCCAGCACCAATGTGCAAGACTGTCTATTCTCTAACATGCTTGCCAACACTAAGTATTATGCTATTTTTTATTTTATCTCGCCTAGTTTGACAGGTGAAAATGGTAGCTTGTCTTAAAGTAGCATGCCGAACTCTCATGAGGCTGGTGATATTTCATAGGCTTTTGGGGGGTTTCTAGTTCTACTTTTGTAGAACTTCATCTCTCCTGTGGGCTCCCCCATCTCCGTGTGCTGCCTTGTCAAAGCCCTCAGCACATCATGTCACGGCCACAGGTCCACTTCCCCCACAAGACTGTGAGTCAGGAGCAGGGACCGTGTCTAGTTTATCCCTGCATCTGCAGCGGAAAGCACCGCCCAACTTCTAGCAGGTGCTCTGAGTGCATTTGCCGAATGAACAGGACGGCAAGTTTCAGAGCACGTGGGTGTCAGCAGCAGTGACATCGGAGCCACATAAAAAAGGCGCTGATTTCCCAGAGACACAGTTCTGCCTACATTCGTAGCAGCAACGGGGCACAAACAAGGAGAAAAACAAAAACAGACCATGGCTATAGTTCATTCTATTGTCCGTGATCATCGTACAGAGAAAGGTTTGTAAAATTCAGGGAGAACTGCCTTCAGAAAACACATTGTGCTTATGAGATTGCTCCACTGTTATCTATGGAACTGTCGGCGAAATTAGATTTGCTGCAGAGAAGAGCCACTCGAATTTCTGCTGTATTTCTGAAGAGTTCCCCTGCTTTAACGTCTATTTGTTGTTGGCTCTTTACAACACCTCCTTTCAGAGAGGCAGGTGGTCTGGCATGATCTACCCGTGAGACATGGGAAAGGCACGGTGGGGAGGTGGCATGGCACTTCGGCACACAATGAGCTCGTACGAGTTTGCTGGGACCTTCGAGCAAGAGCCCAGCCCTTCTGCAACTACTTAAGGGGACCAAGAGCAGGAGCTGCTCCATTCATTTCATTTGATAGCTGCAGTGGGTGGAATGGTGCCACCCCCAAAGACAGGCCCACATCCTAATCCTTCCAAAACTGTGAATGTGACCCTATTTGAAAAGCAGGTCTTTATACTTGTAATTAATTTAAGAATCTTGAGATGAGATCATCCTGAATTACACAGGTGGGCCCTAATTCCAATGACAAGTGTATTTATTAAAAATAGAAGATATAGACACATCGAAAAGAAGGTCGCGGGAAGACAGAGGCAGACAATGGAATGATGCAGCCACAAAGAATACCAAGAGCCACCAGCCGGAGCCAGACAAGGCACGGAGTGTCCTCCAGAGCCAGCAGAGGGAGAGCAGCCCCCGCGAGGTCTTGGTTTCAAATGCTGGCCTCCAGAATGTGTGAGAGAGTAAGTTTCCCTTGTTTTGATGTCCCAAGTGTGTGGTCAGCCGTTACAGCAGCCCTGGGAATCTACACAGTGGCTAATACTGCTCTCCAGCACCTGAAGACCCTTGCAGCTTCTGTGTCCCCAATGCCCTGTGCTGCTCCCTTCCCTCTTAGACTGTCACTCCAGCCACCAAAGCAGCCCCCTCGTCAGCCTTCCTGCCTTCAGCCTTGCCCCGTCCAAGCCAACTCCCCACCTCTGTCAGGTGGCAGCAAAAACTTCCAAAAACTCAAACCACAGACTGACAATCTCCAACCTTGAACCTTCAGTCAGTGGCTGGCAACCCAGCCTTGGAACATCGGAATAACTCCCAATGCTCGGGCTGATGGGCATCCTCTGGCCCCGGCTTGCCTCTTTCACCTTATATCTACCAGGACAAACCCCCTGAACACTCTCTACTCCATCCAGGAATGACCCCTGCATTCAGTCCCCCAAATGCGAGAGGCTGGCACATGGTATATCGCAGGTATGCCTTCCCTAAGACTCTGCTCGGGTGTTATCTCCTTCGCCCTTTTCTGTACCTCTATGGCCAACCTCAGCAGAATTGGTCCCTCTCACCTCCTGTCCTTACTGTCTGGAGCCTCGTTAGTACCCAGCACACAATGGGGATCCAACGGAGAGGCGGGCAGGTGGGTGTGTGGATGGACACACTAATTCATGGACAACCTGTTGCAAGAGGAGTGCTGGAACTCAGGGGCACAGCTGGGAGTTACACAAATGACGGGATGCGGCAAATCAAAAACTGACTGCACATAAATGCATCATAACAAGACGGGCATTTCCCGGAGCTTCCCGCTTTATAAATCATTTTCACATGCTTCAAGCCATTTACTCCTCTCCATGGCCTGTGAGGTAAGGGATTACTATGATCTGTATTTATGAGGAAGGAAGCCGAGGCTCATAGAGTTTGTGGGCATTAGCTAAAGTCTCAAGACCAGTGAGTGGTGGGTCAGAGCCGGGGGCCTTGGTCTGTCCATCTCTGCAGTCTACACTCTTTCTGCACGGCACCTACCCAGTCTCGGCTCTAAGCCACAGACTACCCATCAGGCACTTACAGACAAGTGAGTGCTGGCGTACGTTCGACTGAGTCCATGTGGAACCCAGAGAGACGCACTGTCTGCCTGAAAGTGACTGATGGGATGGAAACTGACAAGTCATCATCCGCTTCTGGCGCTCTCGACGACTGGGTAACGTGAATATTGTGTTGATTCCCGCTAGATGGAAGAAGATGTCGCTTATCGTTAATGGAGTGTCACACGTATGCTTGCCTAAAGGAAAATGCTCTTTTGGTGGTTGTTGTTGTTCTCAATTTTCCCCTCATTTTACAGCCATAAAAAAGGAAAGAGTCAGCAGAAAGGATGATTCTACCTAGGGGTGGAATGGGAATGAATCCTTCTGATTGATTTCCTTCTTTCTTCACTGGAACAACCAAAAGCCCATCAAAACGCTGGCATAAGTCAGAGCACGGACCTGGCTTCTGAGACCTGCTGGGTGCCCTGGGCCCTCGATCAGAACTTCAGAAGCTCACAGTCACAGGTGAAAGGTGGTCAGAGTCCAGCCAGGACCACCAGGCCCTCAGCCAGACCAGGCTCACCTTACACAGCGATGGTGATTGAGAATACACATAGTCACAGATAACATTATGAGCATTTCGACCATATGGCCTACGAAATGTGCTGAGCAAGCACCTTCCCTCCCGGTAAGCCTTACACTCACCCCATGAGGCAGGTACAGACCCACAAACCCCAGTCTCAGAATTCTGAATTCTCAGAAGCTTTTGAAAACCAAGAGATTTTTTCACGAGTTTGCTGCAAAACTTATCTGGTGCTACAACTTAAATTGATGTGGATTTATTCACACTTTTTATGTTTCCTTCTTCATGTTATTATCTGTACTTTTGCTGCAAAAAAAAATATCAACATGCTTGATTTGGCAGTGTTATATATTCAGTATATGTACTCTATCGCTGTGCTAAAATGTAAATGGGAATTCAGAAGCACATTTGGCCACAGAGGCTGCCGGAGAAGGGGGCTGAAAACTTGTTCGACCCATTTTATGAATGAGACAGCAGGTGCAGAGAGACGACCAGGGCCCAGAAGCAGCAAATGTTTGGGCCCAGCAGTCATGCCCCAGGGCTGGCATGGTTGCCAGCTGTGCTCTGCTACCTTCAACTGATGCCCCCTCCCACTGTGTCAGCCCTCCCACCCCCACCCCCGCCTCACCGCCCCGCCCCTCAGCCCAGCAGCTCACTCTGTGTCCTCTTGAGCAGGGAGACAGGATCGCAGCTTAGACATCTGAGGTGTGAGATGAGTCCCAGGGCAACAAGACCAATATTAAAGACTTCCTCAAAACAAACCTCGGGACATAGACTTGTATTTCAGATCTACAGTCAGGTGCAGGCAATGATGGGTAACTCCTGTCAAGGATCAGGATCTGCACTCGAGTTTTTATGCGAAGTAGCAAAGAAAGACATCAATCAACTTGCTGATGGTCAGCCCGCACTGAATTTTCACATTTTCTCAATATACAGAGGTGAAGTCAGAGTATGAAGCCAGATGCCTGTGTTCAAATCCTGGCTCAGCTACTTTATGACTGTGTAACCTCGGACAAGTTACTTAACCTCTCTGTGCCTCAGTTGCTTTATCTGGAAAATGGGGGCAATAATAGTACCTCCCTCAAGAGTGGCCATGAGGATTAAACGAGTCTATATTTAAAGCACTTAGAATATAGCAAGTCTAATAGCCTTTGGTTCATGGACAGGTAGGTAGGTAGGTAGGTAGGTAGTAGGTTTATAGACAGACAGATGGATGGATGATAGATAGTTTGCTTCACATTACAACTTCCCTGAAACTGGAGTTCCCGTTACTGATGTGTATTTTTAACATAATGCTTATGTTGCTGTTCCCAGAAAGCTTCAGTGTAGCCAACGTTGCCTCTTTTTTCTTTACACCACCTCAGATTTGAGACGATATGGCAAACAATGCTTTTCAAAGAACCTGATTCATTTTTCCTTTATTCTGGAGAGAAGAAATCGAGACAAGAGCCAGTGAGAGACTCAAGATATGCTCACCTGTGTCTCTGCACGGAGGTCAGCTCCCTGTTCACAGGCAGATCAACTGGAAGGCTGAGCACCAAGCTACACAGGTGCCCCCCTGCCTTCCCAGGAAGAGCTGTGCACACGACTTGCATTTCCAAATTCCAACAAATGGCCACGAGCCATTAGATGGAAGTTTTCCTAGTTTTACTCTGGGCCTTGGTCACCTTTAGGATAAAGGTAAAGATTTTAACCTTCAAAATTAGCCACAGTGCATGCCAGAAACAATTCAAAGAAGACTCCACACGTGTTTGGAACCTAGGTGCTTTGCCTGAACGCGTTGCCTGAGGATTTTTCAGTCTCCAAAGAAGCAAATCCCTACCTCTTGGAAAAACTAGTCTCAAAACTAAAAGTTTCCCCAGGCATATACTTGAGACATATATTAAAACAGATTCATCCATAAAACTAAAGAAATAAAACTGTAAGAATAAATAAATCGTAAATCAGATGCCTCTCCCCCGCTTCAAGTCCTCCAACGGCTTCCCACTGTGCTTGGAATAAAATATAATTTCCTTACCACGGCTCTCTGGGTCCCTTGTGACCTGTCTGTCCTCTACCCATCTCTCCCGACTTTTTTCATTCTGTGCCTCCATATACTAACTATATTCCAAGCATACCAATCCCTTTTCTCTTTCTTCAACACATCAAGCATATTCCTGCCTTAGATTCTTTGCACTTTCAAAGATGACCCCTCCCCAGGGCTGCCAGGCTCGGCTGTGCAGGATGTTCCTTCTACAAGGTCAGCAGACCAAAGAGTGCCTTTCTCTGATTCATATAAAGGAGACACATGGGCTAGCAGCTGTCCTGCTTCCCTGTGATGATTCATTCATTCCTCAAACAAATACTAGCTGAGCACCTACTATAAGTCAGGCAGTATACTAGGCACTGGGATGATCAGCTTGAACTGGACAGACAAGCCCTTTGCCATTTGGGAGCCTGGACACTAGTGGGCTGAGACACGCAATGGACAGTTCAGCAATAAATGAGTAAGCGAGGTATCAGACAGTAACCAGGGTGCAGAGGCAGTTTAATGTGGTTACATGAGAGTGACTGAATGGTAACTTAGGTTTGGAGGGTCAAGGAAGGCCTTTGAGGTGGTGGTAATTCACTGTGAGATCCAAATGGCAAGAAGGAGCCATCAACACAAAGAATTTGTTTTGTTGGGGGAGGGAAGGCAGGCATTCCATGCAGAGGGGACCTAAAGTGTGAAGTCCTGCAAAGGCCCCAAGAACAGAACAAGCTCTTTGTGTTGCAGAAACAGGAAGTCCAGGTGTGATGTGATCAAAGAGGGCAGAGGAGTGAGACTGGACAGGTGGGTTGGGCCAGATCACGTGGGACTCCATAAATCAGAATAAAGAGTTCAGATTTTATTCCCAGTGAGCTGCAAAATCAGCTGAGGTTTCAAGGAGTGTCATGATCTTGTGTATATTTTGAAAAGATCACTCAAACTCGGTGTTACCCCCAAAAACCTCCTGCTATGATGTCCTCTATCCAGACTGTCAACAGCAATAGCCACTAGCCACATGTGGCTCATAAGCACCCGAAATGTGGCTGGTGTGACTAAGAAGATGGATTTTACATTTTACTCTATTTTAATAATTTAAATTTAAATATCTTCGCATGGCTGGTAGCTAGTGCACTGGCCTGGGCACCTGAGCTGCTGGTGGAGAACAATTACAGGGTATATAGGAGGAGGGCAAGAGGAAGCAGGAAGATGAACCAGGAAGCTGGGACGGTGGTCCGGTGGGGGGAAGTGTTGATGGCTGGAGGCAGCACTGCAGAGAAGTCACAAGCTGGGAATATCATTCAGGGATGGAGACAAGAGAGTCGGGGAGAAAGGGAAATGAGGAATTGGAGATAACTCCTAGATTTTTATTTGATCACCTGGGTGGGTGCTAGCACCATTTTATGGGAGAAACGTTTAGAAAGAAGCAGGTCTGGGGGAGGAAACAACACTCAAAAACAAAACTTGCTCCTCCCCACTTGTCATGTGGCAGGTCACTCTTGACATTTGGGCCTCAAATGGCAGCCCAGATGCCACCTCCTCAGAGGCAGAGCACCATCCCCACCCCACTCTTCCTCACTCCCTCTCACAGGCCCTGTCCCAGTCTTTGCTGCACTGTCACCTGTGATCATATGGTCACTAGTGCACTGCCACCCTCTTCTTGGACTGGACCACCTCTTCATGCACAGCCCCCTCCGCACACACACAGACTTCCCTGGGGTGGCACCTGCGAATCGCAGGCACATTATGTGTCAAAGCAACTAAAGAAACGGGTATACACATCTTTATCTTGCAAAACAAACAAACAAAAAACAGGGCGGAAGCCTCAAAGGGTAGGTTTCCCATTTGAATTTCTACAATAAAAAAAAGGTAGTGGAAAATAAAGCGTGTTCACACACCTGGTCCAGGTATAAATGGATACATTTTGTTTGGGGTCATACACCAGTACTTTTCGTTAAACAAAAAACTGAGTACAAGCTCCAGGTAATGATCCCCCTCACCCGACAGGTGTGAAAGTGAGATGTTAACCAGGACGAGGTTCCCCGTGCTGCAGTCCTGTTTCTCTCCAAGAGTTTTTGGGGAGAAAGTGGAGGGTGTGTAAAATGAAAACCAGGAACATCCTGGGCTGCTGTTTTTAAGGTTCAGAATGGCCTCGAGTTCTGTCTGCTCTTTGTTAGTCATTGCAGGACACCGTCACCCACCCATGTCCCTCCAACCAGAAGCAGATTGTGCCCCAGCTCAGCAGGTGCTACGTGACGGGGTACAAGGAGGAGGAAGGTTACCATGACGCTGATATTCATTTAAACTGAGCTGCGCAATCTTGACAAAGTCAAGCAGCCTCTCTGGTCCCCATTCCCCACCCCTTTGTACTGCATACATCAGGTCTCCCTGCCCTCACCAACCACAAGTAAAAATACCACCACCCCAAAACTGCCAAGTCCAAGAGTAGACTTGTCAGTTTACCCACTTCAGTGTGACGAGCGGGAACGTCCACGTATGACAGTGATCGCAGAGGGGAGAGGAGTGATGTGAGCTGCACACGGCTTTGTCATCATCACCCTTCTTCTCCTCTCCACTCAGACTTACTTCTCTCTGTACGTGCACCGCACCCCAGCACACTCTCTCACTCGCGATGCCACACCCAAGACACACAGGCAGCTTTCTGTAGCTTCTTTCACTCCACGCCGACTTACAGTGGTGAGAACACATTTCCTTTCCCTCTTCATAGGCTCCCAGAATGACATTGTTTGTGCTAAAAGCAATTGTAAGTGCTGGGTGAACAACTCCAGAAAATTAGTACAAGTTCCACGAAGGCTAGAGACAGAGAGGAGAAAAATCTGTTCAATTTCCACTGTGTTCACATTACCCACAATGTGGAACATGCCTCTCATTTTTTTTTTCATTAATCTTAGTTCTTAACAAAAATTAAAACAAAGCCTACTCCCAGGACCAGCCCCATATGGTCATTTTCGATTTGCCATCAGCATTCACCACGAATCAGGAATGCGCTGTTCACTTCTTGAAGCAGGAGTCCTCATCAGGGCCACCGCAACATTCAATTTCCAGTGGAAATTATAAACAGCATAGCATGAAAAATTAGCTGCAATGCATTAAGGACTGAACCGTGAGTCACTACGGACATTGAAAGAAGGTGTAACTCTGCCAACCCTGAGCCTGAGAGAGAGACACTCCGAACAAGGACATAATTTGAGAAATATCTGAGCTAGACATAAAGGATAAGAGAAAACAGCAGACATGGAAAACAGCGTTGTTTTCCACTGATTTGAAAATAACTGAAATAATGGTCTAATACCCACCGAATGGAATAACACAGCTATTCAAAGCTATTTTTACAAAGTTTTTAATAACCTGAGGAAAGTGTATATTATGTGGCCAAATGAAAGACAAAGGGAAGATGTGTGACAATATATACAGCACGACTTCAATTACGAGAAAATGCAGAGACAACCCTGAGGGGAAATACATGGTGACACTAACAATGGTCAGCTTTGCGTAGTCAGAAAATACCAGCATCCTTGTTTTCCCACTTTTCTGTATCTTCCAAACTTTGTACATACACATATATTCCATTCAGTAGGTATAATTATAATTTATAATTCCTTTGCACTCAGCAAGTTTTTGTTTTAAAATAAAGTCTGTGTAATAGCTTTGATTAGCTTTGAAATGGCTTAGAATAGTAAACTCCTTTTATTTTGTGAAAACATTTTTTGCAAAATCTTCAGTCTTAAAGTGCCCTGGTGGCATTATGATGTTTTAGAAAACAAGACAGAATTGCCCCCATGTCCATACCCAGCCCCGGTTTCTAGGGGAGCTGGCTAAGGATCCGACCAACACTGCTTCTGGGAGCTACAGATGGGTGGGGAGTCTGGCAGCCTGGCTATTCCCTAGGGAGCCCAGGAGAATCCACACAGAAGGCTAGAGTGTCCACAATTGTCAGTCCGATTCACCAAAAAGGGGGATTGGCTCAGATGCGTGATCACAAAGCCCCGGGTCCTTCCTGACTGCACCACAGGCTTCCCCCCTCCCCCGCACACCAAGCCCTTGTGAGGTCAACTGTGCCACAAGTACTTTAGAGACTAGGAAATGGACACAGAGCCGGGGAGGAGCCTGCTCAAAGTCAGGAGTCAGTCGCCTCTCAACCTCGACATGCGGATCCCTACACACTGGTGCCTGCGAGCTGACTCTGCATGGCCCCACATGGCCTCTCTCGTGGAGACCACGGTGACTGAGAGAGCAGTGTCTGACACTCCATGTCCTCCAGACAGACCCGCACGGGCCTCCTGCCAAAGCAGCCCTCACTCCCTATGGGTTTCAAGAACATAAGCACCCAGATAAATGCCTTATCCCATCAGATTCTAAAAAGGACATGGGGTGGGAATTAACTGTAGATAACTTGTGGCATACAATGTCATTATCTTCAGACAATATCGCCCAAACACGAGATTAATGGATCAAAAGATACCAAGACACTTAAAGGCTTTTGATATATTTTCCAAAGGTTATATGAGTTTATATATCCATGAACATGGTATACAAATGACCATTTAGCCACACTTTTGCCACCACTGGAAATTACAATTTTGGCATACTCAGTCAAACCAACAAGAGACAGAGGGAAGAAATCTGAGAGTCCATCACCCAATATGATATGATCTCAACACGTCCATTCAAATTTTCAGCCACAGCAAGGTCAAAGCCAGACACCCAGACTGATTAAGTCCTCTTCTGAGAAAATGGAACAAGTGGTAGTGGCTAATTAGGAAACACCCCAAAACAAGCACGAAGTCACAGAAGAGAGTTCAAAGGCCAAGCCAGGCCCTCAGTTCCAAATCCAAAATGCCAGAAAGACCAACGGAGAGATTGCAGGACCCTCGTTAACATCTACCAAGAGTCTATTCAGTGACGCATTCTTCCCGTGTATTGGGAACTAGCCTTCAGCACGACCTTGGGCAGGGCTGCACGTACCTCCTCCTGAAGACGGGGAAGAGCTCGCTAAAAACCACTACCAAGGTCAACCAGCAACTAAATGCAAAGCTCAGGTTTACACCCAGACTCATCTCCCCAAACTTCTCGACTCGTATCCTGTTTTCATTTCAGCATTTCCTTTTCACGTCATTTGTTAGATTCTGACATTTTTAAAAGGAAATATTTATATATTACGGTAAGTATGAAAAATGCTTTGGAAGTTTCTTTAGAGAAGAAATTAAGGACTGCCTATAATCAATCTATCACTCAAAGACAAATGTTGCTAACACTTTGGTTCATTTTATTCCATTATTTATGTATGCTTATATAAAATTTAAATAAAATCAGTAATAGATTGTATGGGAACATTCATTTCCTAATTACTCAACTAAACATAGTATGAGACCTTCCACATAGTATTCAGTATTACTTGAAACTATTATTTTTTTATGGGTGCAGATCATTCTATTACATAAAAGCCACATAATCATTTTAGCTACTCTCTGTTACTGGGCATTTAAATTTTTTTCTTCATTTTTCTCCATCTCAGATAATATGCTGATAAAAATCCTTTATCTTTCATGTACATCTCTAATTATCTTCTAAAAAAATAAATTCCTGGGAATGGAAATACGAGGTCAAATGTATGCATAATTTAAGAGTCTCAAAATGAGGCAGGAGACTAAGCTAGAAAAACTCCTTGGCAAGTGGAGTGGGGAAACTGAGACAGACGGCTGAAGAAACTGATAGAGCAATTTGCAGCCAAATAATACACCACAAGGTCTCATCTTCCCCAACCAAGGACACTCAGGAGCAGATGGTTTGCAACTAGGGGTGTCCAGCCCTTTGGCATCTCTGGGCCACACTGGAAGAAGAGTTGTCTTGGGCCACATGTTAAATACACAAACACTAATGAAAACTGATGAGCACAGAAAGGTTTTAAATAAACTTAGGATTTTGTGTCGGGCCGCACTCACAGCCATCCTGGGTCACGGGTTGGACACCCCTGGCACACATTCCAGGCTGTGCGGGGCAGACCTGCCACAGTCCTGGCTCCTGGTCGGTGACATTCTTGGAAGGTTAAACAGCCCAGAAAATACCCTGACCCCTCCACACACTCATCCTGATGAATGAGCATATCAAAGTACGCACCTGGAAAGCTAAGGAATATTCTATGGACGTCCTCCCAAGACCTCCCCGCAAAATTCCCGCCTTTAGAAAACAGATAAAAACCCTCCAGATTAAAAAAGCCGGTGCTCCCTCCTTGAAGCACACCCGCACCCCTCCTTTTCTTAGGCATGTGCTTCTGCTCTCTTTCTCCTAAACTCTGAGGGTCCCCACAAGACTTGCAACAGAGGAGCAACAGACAGCAGCAGCTTGTCCCAGGCTCCTGGGACCTGCTGAACCTGCCCTCGAAGCCCCCATTTTCTCTGACTTCCCAGAGAGCTAACGGCAGCCCCACCCCCATGGCTCACTTCCGTCCCCGTGACTCTCACTTCTCAGTGAGTCCACCCAGCCCAGTGTGGCCCACTTCTTTCCTGTAACGCTTCTAGAGAGCCAAAGCAGAGCCCCGCCCAGGCTCTCTCCTGTTGCTTCTCCTACCCTAAGGCCTTCCTTCACTTCACTGCCCCCAGCTTTAACAAACGTACTCTCAGAACCACCTGGACTCGTGGTGTGAGATCTTTCCTGCATGAAGACAAGAACCCACGCACTCCCAGCTGGCCCACGGGAGACCTTCCCTGGGCCCAGTCCCTTTCCAGTGTCAAAACCGTGCATGAAACTACCCTACAGAAGCACTGCAGAAATGCATACTCTTTTGACAGTCAGATCACTTCATCCTCCCCAATATCACTGTTTAAATTGTGAATGAAAATAGAGAAAAAGGGTATCTTCATTCTTCATTAATTTATATTTCAGTGCCTACAAGTGAAGCTAATTTACTTTTTCTCAGGTTTTTATTGACTGTGACAGTTTTTCTTAATTGTCTATTCATATCCTTTTCTTCTTTTTCTACCGAGACACTGATCTTTTTGTTGACTGTTAATGTTCTTTATATATTAAGGGTAGTTGACCACTGTAAATCATATGTGTTGTAAATATTTACCCAGGTTGTCTTATAACTTTTTTGTCATTTTATGTTTACCTAATGTTTACATAAAATATTTATGATTTTGACATAACCAAACCTATCCCTCTTTCCCCTTATACTCTATTTCTTGGCTTTTACTCTTGAAAAGCCCTCGCTCCTCTTGAAATCAAATAAATACTCACTTATATTTTCTTAAACTCTTGCTTTTTCCGCTGCACTGTGCTGATTTTTATTTCATATGGGTAAAATGCCAAACAAAAACAGCAAAATAAATGAAAATATCCTTAAGGTAAAAAGAAAAACCCATCTGAGAAGCCACATTCACTGGCAGATGAATTACGGGTGACTCTGCCCCCTTTGGAATCCTAGCAATGACTACTACAGGGAGCACCAGGCACCCTGAGAACAGCTCCCTGATCCCAGGTCTTCAGTCTGGGCCTTGTGAGGCCCCTAATACTCTGATTCCCGCAGGAAAGTAAGAAACTTTGGTCCAAAGTGGAAGCAGGTAGCTTCTGTCCCTAAATCTCAAACCAGCCAGGTATTCCCAGAACATCTGCCCCGTGCCCAGCCCCCAATCGCTGCCAGGGAACCCAGGGGGCACACAGGTGTGCTGAGCGGGGTCTTTCCGAGATCCCAGGGGTTGGGGAACAGACAGGTATGCCTGGAGGGGTCTTCCAGAGAGAAAGCAATTAAAATTCACATCACAAAGGAACGAGGCTTTTTTTAATTCTAAACTGTGAAACGTGGTATGGTTAATCAGAGCAATTATAAATGGTAACATCATTATTCAAGCTTCTATTTCCAAACGAAGTCATTTAAATGAATATATTTTCTGCCTTGGAGCAGTAGCTGCCAGGGAGCCTTTAAAAAGAAAAAGAAAGAAAGAAAACAGAAGAAGTGGCTGGTGCAAAGTCTTGGAGGATGGGGTCAAAAAACCTCCATGCTACAAAATGGAGCCCTGGCCACAATCTCAGGGCTGAGCCTGGTGTTCACTCTGTGACCATGGGCAAGACCTGGTCTCCCACCTGCACACCCAGGGGAATAAGTTTCCTTGTATCACGAGCCCTTTGGGCTCTGATATTGTGGGTCTGAACTCTACAGCTTATTTTAAATAGAGTTTTTCTCAAGCAATCAAAATTAGCACTAGTTAGACGCTAATGTTAGGATAAATCATTATGTTCCTGTTCATATAATAAACTAAGGAATATAGTACTTTCTGTGGTATACTGCCAAAATGTTTAATTCTAATCATGAGGAAATATCAGACAAACTCAAATTGAGGTACATTAAACCAAATAAATGGTCTTTACTCTTGAAAAATATGAAAACTTTTAAAAAACCCCAACAAATGTGGAGGAACTGTCCCAGACTAATGGAGATTAAAAAGATGAAAATTAAAAACAGTTAAGATCCTGGATTTGATTCTGTTCTGGGAAAAACAGTATAAATGACATTATTGGGACAAATGTAGAAACTGAATATGTTCTGTGGATTCAACAGCCCGTAATCAATGTAGAATTTCTTCTCCTTTTTTAAAATACGTTTTTAGACAGAGGGTAAGGGAGGGAGGAAGAGAGGGAGAGACACACTGACGCAAAACAGCGACCTTTCGTTTTGTGGTACAGGACCCATCCCACCCAACCACTCCGGCTGGGGCCCAGGGAGAATTTCTTCATGTTAATAAAGGCCCTATGCTTATGATGTAAAAAAAAAATAGAGTTTTTCTATGTTACATCTACAATTTCACAGAGCCATCAATGTGTTCAATGCATCCTCTTAGTTAAGTAAGACGGCAAAGTCTTCAGCAGCTGCCCACGCTGCCTCTAAGGGACAGATCTACCCCTTCGACTGCAGCCTGTGCTGTGTGCGGCCGCTAGGAGCTGTGGGGGGAGAAAAGCACGTGCTGGAATCACATGGTTCGAATCTTGGTTCTGACCGTTACCCTGGATGCAACCAAGCTGTATGCAGGTTTCTTTCCGACCAGAGAGCCCTCCTCTCCCTTCTCTTGGAGCATTTACTTTAGAAAACTTGTACTTAAAAATCCTTTCTCTACCTCTTTGAAATGTATATAAACCTTCTCCCAACCTCTTCCCAGTTTTGCAACTCAAGAAACAAAATGTCCTTCTCAAGGACCTAGGAACAAAGACCTTATGTTTCTTGAAACGTAAATTTCAAGGGAAAAGAAAAAAGTGCCCTTGTCTTCTTGTCCCTGTGGGAACCTCACTTCAGCGAGCTCCTTGTTCCAACTGCAAAACTCTCTCCAGTCATGGGGAACAAGAGAAAGTTGCATTTTCCTTTGGTAAGACCAATCAGCAAACACAGACGCCGAAGAACTCCCTCACTCCAGCTATTAAGAATTCTCTAGTCCTTTGCTTCAGTCGAGTTGAGTTCAGTCTTTCTTTCCTGTTGCAATAATCTTGAATTAAAGTCTCCCTTCCTGTTGAACTTTGCCCAGTGCAATTTTTATTTAGTTCCAACTGTGTGAATGCACCTCCTTCTACTTCTCTGTACCTCAGGTCGTTCTCCCTGAAAGACGAAAATAAAAATTCTTATTTTAAAGAGGGAATGAGATCGTCCAAGGAATAAATCAAATCATGAGTGCAACCACCTGCCATAAAGCAGAGTTAAATTGTCTGCAAACTCTGCCTCCTCCCTATAACCGCACCCTGGTATCATTCCCTACCCTCAGGACTGTGGGTGTGGTCATGTGTCTTGCTTTAGTGGGTAAGAGGTAAGCAAGCATGCTGCAGACAGAGGCTTTTGCAAGTACCTGTGCTTGGGGGCTTGCCCTCTGATTACACCTGGAACCCTGGCAGCATCATAAGGATGAACCAGAGCTGTCCTGCTAGAGACTCTACAGGAAGGAGAAACAACACATGCCAGAAAGGCCACCCAGGAGTCTCTATCCTTGGGCAATCAGTGCCCAAATACTCTGCCCACTGTGGGGTAGGCACTGGCCTCAGTGATGGAGAGACAGCAATAACTGAGAAGCCACCCATCTGTCTACCCAGAGCCCACTGGCCGGTGAGTTCACATAACGGAGTGAACAAGTGAGCACCATGACTCCATCAGGTGGTACTGGTTCGGAAAGAAATGAGAGTGGCGCTTGGCAGAGGGTGACTGAGCCAGGGACCGTGAGCACCTGCTTAGCCGGGATAATCAGAAAAGCCTTTCTGAAAGAAGGAGCTCCTACCCTTCACGACAGCATGGATGGAACTGGAGAGCCTTATGCTAAGTGAAGTAAGCCAGGCGGTGAAAGACAAATACCATATGATCTCACCTATAAATGGAACCTAATCAACAAAACAAACAAGTGAGCAAAATAGAACCAGAGACATGGAAATAAAGAACAAACTGACAGTAACCAGAGCGCAGTGGAGAGAGGGATAATGAGGGAAAGAAGGGGAAGGGTCTTCAAGGAACATGAATAAAAGACCCATGGACAAAGCCAAAGAGGGGTAGGATTGAGGGTGGGAAGGGGTGGGGGTTGATGGGGCAGGAGCAAGTGGTAGTGGGAAAATGCAGACAACTGTATTTGAACAACAATAAAAAAAAGAAAGAATATATATATATATATATATATATATATATATATATATATAGAGAGAGAGAGAGAGAGAGAGAGAGAAAGAAAGAAAGAAAGAAAGAAAGAAAGAAAGAAAGAAAGAAAGAAAGAAAGAAAAGGCCATTATGAGGAGTTAAGATCTGAAATAAGATCAAAGGGTATGAAGAAGTCAATCATTCACAAAACTAAAAAAAGGAAAGAAAAGAAGGTTGCAGGCAAAGAGAACTGTGCAAAGGCCCTGAGGCAGCAAGAGCCTCGAAGAAGTCAGAAGGCAGCCAGCGTAGATGGAGCCCCACGAGCAAGGTACAGAGCAGTGGGAGCTACAGAGGTGAGTAGGGCCAGCCCTCCCCTGCAGCATGAACAACTTCCACCCCTTCCGACCTCTCTCACACCCACCCTCCTTAGGGCATGCTCCAGGTGGTCATCGCTGCCCTGAATTGTGGAGGTCAGAGGTCAGGACACCTGCTGACCACCGGTACTATTTTCTTTATGTGAGACACTGTTACTTTCTAACTTCTCAGCAGCTTACCCAAGGCTGCCCAACCAGCCGGGCTCGGCAGGCAGCCGCCAGTGCTGGGGTCTGAGCCTAACCTGCTTCCACGGGCTCCTGCTATCTCTGATGGTCCTTGGTGCTGGGGTCGCATAGTCCTGAGGGCTTTGTCTCTTCTGTCCTTATTTCCAGCCCTCCAGTCCTCTGCATGCTGGGTTGGTCATTTCATGTAGCCCCAAGGGAGGCCCTTAAATGTCTCCTGAGGTTAAGTTCAGGTCACTCGGTAGCCTGTCAGAGAGAGCCATGCTGGCTACAAAAAGCCCTAAAACCTCAGAGTTGGAAATGATAATTAAAGTGAATTGAGAAAAAAAGACCTGGTGTTGCCCCAGTGATTTTCCTCTGCCCTAAGCACTCTGTTTATATCATCGTGTTGTTTAATCCCTTGATCAACTGCAGGAGGTGGAGCAACTTCCCAAGTTCACAGAGCTCCCAAGGGCAGAGCCACAGTGGGAGTCCAGGTACCCACCAGGGTGAAGCTCCCCAGGCTGCCGAGTGCGCTCCAGGGAGACTTCCGCAAGCGATGCTCTCTGCTCCTCTCAGACCCCGTCTCCCCACTCTCCGACTCAGACAGCTCCACTCTGATCCTGGCCCCCGGGTCTGGCTCTGTCTGGGCAGGTGTGCCACACACCTGTGCTTCATCCGCAGGAAAGCATCAAGTTTACCCACAATCACACACATGCAGATAAAGACACGTGTACTCACCCACACCATATGCATATGTGATAACAGACATGATTTATCCACATGCGCTCAAGCACACGGGTCCCACGTACGTGTGTATATGCTAGTGCACACGCATACAGGCCGCCCCGCTCCTCAATTCACAAAGCAGTGACTACACAAATGCCACACAAGTCATCCAGAAGCCAAGTGAAGACTGGAACTGACAGACCATGTAAAAAGAGACAGAGCCTTAAGCACACCAGTTAGGAGGCCCCTACTATGGTCTGTCACACAGAAGCTTGTAAAGAGACCACATTATCTCTGACATGAATACAGCCTGCCTCTTTCTGTAGGATTCCAACAAAGGTAAGGGCATTCTCATTATTCTAATGCTGAGCAAAAACACTCCCCCATTCCACAATCAGAACACTGGAATCAAATACGTTCAGTTAATATGCAGCTCCTCACCCTCAGCTCATGACTCCAAGGTCACTCGAAAGTCACTCGACAACTTTCCTTGAGCACCTACTATGTGTTTTCATGCATGTTATCTTATTTAGTTCTCAGGTAGATATCATTATTCATATTTTTAGAGATAACTCCCCAGGTAGGTAACATTATCATATTTTGGGAGATAAATAAATAGACTTAGAGAAATGTTTAAACTCAATCTACTCTAATAAGTAGAGGGGGAAAAAGCTGGGTTTGCCTGACACCAAAGTGCGATACCACTCCTTATGCAATACCGACAATAAGCATGAAGCATGAAGCATTTATGGACTCAAGACCTGAGTGTGGGCAACAGGTAAAGGAGTGAATATCACAAGGCGAGCAGAGCCAAGAGTGATAGCAAGAGGCTGGCAGGCTGGTGTAAGGGGCTGCAGGAGCCTGCAGGATGGGTATGCTAGTTGAGTGGGAAAGAGAAGAGTAAGGCAGCAGGCAACTCAGGAAGGAGAAATGAGGGACATAATGACATGAAGGTCAAGTGAGTATGATCCAGTTGGAAGCCAGAGCTGACTGGATCTTGAAAGAGTGAAATGAAAGTTGACATCGGAGGTCAAGGCCTCTAATAGCAGACTGAAGTGTCTGGATACTTTCTTTATTCAACATTTTTGTGGTTCAACCGCTCTGTGTGTACCAGACCCTGTTCTAGAAAATGAAGATGCAGCAGTGAACAGAACAGAAGGAACCAAGAAGCCTACCTTTGTGGAATTTACCTTTTCATGGGGGGAAAACAGGCCAAAAACAGTAAATATGCCAAACAAGTGTTGGCAAGGATGAAGAGAAAACGGAACCCTCACCCACTCTAGGCGGGTGTGGAAACTGGTGCAGCCGCTGTGGAGAACAGTATGGAAGTTCCTCAAAGGATGAAAAATAGAACTAACCCAGGATCCAGCAATTCCACTTCTCGGTGTATGTCTGGAAAAAACAAAAACACTGACTCAAAACGACACACGCACCCCTATGCTCACTGCAGCACCATTTACAGCAGCCAAGACATGGGAGCAACCCAGGTGCCCGCCGATGGGTGAACAACAAAGAGGATGTGCTACATAGATACAGTGGAATACTACTCGGCCATAAAAAGGAATGAAGTTTTGCCAGTTGCTACAACATGAATGGACCTAGAGGGCATAACACTAAGTGGCATGTCAGACAACAAAAATAAATACCATATGATTTCACTTACATGTGAAATCTGAAAAAACAACCAAAACAAAACAAAACAAGCAGACTTGCAGATAACAGAATGAACGAATGGCTGCCAGAGGAAAGGATTGTGGGAAGGTGGGTGAGAACGGTGAAGGGGAATGAGAGGTATGAACCTCCAGTCGTAAAATAAATAAAAGTCCCAGCACAGCACAGAGAACAGTCAACGCTACCATAATGACTCTGTACGGCGACAGATGGTAACTAGACCTATCACGGTGGTCACAACACGAGTAATATAAATTCAAAGCACTGTGTTGTACACCTGGCACTAATATAATATGGAGTGTCAACATTCGTGAATGAGTAAATGAATCTGATGTTTTAAAAGTAAGTTGGGTAAAACGAAGGGTGGGGAAGAGAGAGTAGCAGTGGATTGGGGTGAGCAGAGGCCATCCCTATAAACAGAGTGGTCAGAGCCAGCCTCACTGAGAAGGTGACCTTGAACGAAGGAGACACGGAGAGACAGTGAACCCCACACATCTCTGGGGAGGGCGGGGGAGGGTGCCGCAGGTGCCCAGAAGAACCAGTGCCAAAGGCCCACGGCCAGGTGTGTGTCCTCGCTCAAGGAGCAGCCACGCAGCCGGGAGGCTGCCTGAAGCCACGTGACCGAGGACGAGAGAAGTGGGTCACGAGGTCTAAACTTATCACTGCGAACCAGCGGGGCCTCAAAAGGCGAGACAACAGAGGGATAAAATTAGTCCCATGGTGTAGAAAGGCTGGGCTCACTGATAATTTTTTCATTCATGTGGGGAAATCATTCAATCCAGAAACTGAGCAGCAAGGGGAAAAGATACTATATTCATGTGATATTCAACTAATGCCTGACATCAACAGGAAGGCCTGGCGCTATCTGAAACAGACACTTCACTGCACACAGGCGACCTTCCTGAGGCCACAGGAAGCAAGGGGACCCTCAAGCCAGATTTTCTTGGCTAACAGAAGCACTTCCTGAGTGCCACTGGCTGTGACAACACAAACCTGGGGGTGTTCCCGCTCCTCTGTGAGTCACCAAGGGGCACCCACTGTCCACAAAGCCCATCAGCTTCCCAGAATGCAATCTGTCCATTTTAGGGCAACAACCAGCATGCGATGAAAAGGGACCAGAACATTCCGGTACCCCTCTTCACCTGAGCCCATTGGCTCCCCTCTGCAGCGGCGGGTGAACCCAGTCCCAGATTCCCCTTAGTGACAGCTCCCAGGGCTGTTTCTGGGGCTAGCCCTGAGCCTCACATGAGGTTGGGTGTGGCTAGCACTCGGAACTAGAGGACCCTAGCTCAGACACGATGCTGGTGGTAAGAAGGCAAAGAGCAGCACGTGGTCATCCATCCACCACGTACCACTCATTGTGGCACGTGGTTCAGATGGATGTACCTCATTTGAGGCTCAGGAGGTTCCCACATTCGGCTCATAGTATTACGATAATATCTGATTTTCAGATGAAGACACTAAACCACCTGCAGCCTAGGGCTGTGCAGATCCCCAGCCACTCCTGAGCCTGGGCAAAGAGGCTGTCCAACAGGGACTTCGGCAACAGGCAGGAGCTGGGGACGGTCCCACCTCCTCTGCCAGAGGGGAACCCATCTGCCCCGTGCAGCCGGCTATGAAACACTGCCTGGGAGAAAGGCCCTTGCCTTCAGGCTGGACCAGGTGGAAAAGTTCCCACTCTGACACCCATCTTCAGTGTCTCCAGCCCTTTCATGGTCCTGGCGCCACGAGAGAACAGGGAAGGCTACAGAACCCAGGCTTGCTGGGGAGGCAGCCACCCTCTCTCCCCTGGACCACTGCACACACCTCCCCCAGCCCACCTCCCATCCACTCTCCCCACAGCAGCCAGCAAGATCTTCCTACAGATACCCATGGCCTGGCCTGCTGGAAACCTCCCCCAGCTTCCCTTTGCACTTTCTACACTGTCCCATTTGGTGCCCACCTGCCACATGGAAATCACATTTCCATTTAAATCCAATCACATTAAATAAAATTTACAACTCTGTACCTCAGTTGCACTAGCCACACTTCCAGTGCAAAAGAGCCACCTGCAGTTAGTGCTCCCCTACCAGACGGCAGCGGTGTGGAACACTGCCATCACCACCACCCGAAGTCCCGCTAGGCAGAGCCGGCTCAGGTGATGAAAGCCCCACCTCTTCACCATGCACGCATGGCCTGCAAGGCCCCCGGGGTTTGGCCCCTGCTTGCCTCTCCAGCCTCCTCGGGGAAAGCACGCTGTCTCATTTGTCATGCTCTGGGTTCTTGCCCTTCCTCCAGTTCCTCGAGCTTCCCAAGTCCTTGCCCACCTTGGGATCTGCCCCCAGTACTGTCTCCCCATATGACACCCCACATCTGTCAGGAGTCATGTCCACCTCAGTGACTCAAAGGCGCTGGACACTCCCTACGCTCAAACACACGGACGTGTGCACACAGGGGGGTCCCAGCAGTCACTCTGATCTTGTGTTACTGTCCGCCTTCCTTCCATGGCACCTGCTAGGTCGGTGGTACCTGAAGGCAGCAGTCACCTGAAAGCCTGGCTAGCGTTAGGGGTCCTCTCCCACACTCCTTCACTCACATGGCTGTCGGCTGTGGGGACGTGGGCCCGTCACAGTCAGGGCTGCTTACCACATGGCAGCTGGCGTCCCTCAGAGCGAGGCTCCGACAGAGAGGGAGACCCAAATGAGGCTGCAGCTGCTTTTACTACAATCTGATCTTGAAAGTGGCCTGTCATCACTCTGCCAAATTCCATCAGTCACACACAGGGGACGACTTGAGTGCGTGTAGACCAGGATGCAGGGGGCCTTGGGGGCCGTCTTGGAGGCTGGCTGCCACAGGCTGTCCTCCTTGTCACCATGTCCCCAGAGTGCTTCACATTCAGTAAACGCTTCATAAATATTACTGGGGAAAAAACGATTAAGTGCCTTTTTTCCAACCTCATCTATGAACCCAAGGAGTCAGGCCTGAAAATGTTCAAGGCTCCTTCCCATCCACAATATCCTTGGGTCCATTTGGCGACACAGTCCCTATCTCGTCCTTGCTCTTAAACTGGTGACCTGAACATGAAGGGGGTGCATTGGTGGTCCACGGGGCTGCTCTTTTAGGGACAGGGACTTGGGGGGAAAGGGGGGCAGTGTTCGAGGCTTCCCACCCTCTGGCTCCAGTCTGGCTCGGAGTTCCCAGCCCCCACGCGCTGCCAGCAGCTCAGCCTCACATCACACAGGGAGCGACAGGTTCATGACGGTCAATGAAATTATACGTCTCGAGCAGCAGGAAAGCACACACTCACGGAAGACCAGCACGGCCATCGACTTTTTATTAGATGCTTCTCGCGGGCAATAAACCGGGAGAGACAGTGGCTGCAGAGAAATAGGAGCCCCCTGGTCAGAACCTGCGATCGGGTCAATCACTGGAGCAGAGATGAGCACCGACTGTTGACACAGGGTCAAAAGGTCAACTGGCGGGACAGGCAAGGAACGAGGGCCACTGGCTGACAAACTCACCATGTACCTTGTGAACTGAGGTTGCCAAGACCAGTGAGCACAACAGTGATGGAATAGTAACAGCTACCGAGTACGGAGCCCCCAACACCTCCAGGCCCTACACATATTTTATTCCTAATCCCTGCAGCAGCTACTGGACCGTAAGTCCACGTCTACCCTGAGTCATCACGTCTCTACACATCACACAGTGTGTCGCACACAGTAGGTACGCAATCACCTCTGTGTAAGTAAATTAGTGAACGAATGGGTGGATGCCACGAGAAACAGATTATCATACCCATTGTATAGAAACCTGAGGTCTTTGTGTCTGTTCCAAGTCACTTTAGAGGCTGAAAATAAAACTGTAATTGTGAAGGATGTAGAACAGGGGCTGACAAGCTAGGACCTGCTGCCTGTTTTTGCAAATAAAGTTTTATGGACAAAAAGCATTTACGAGGGGTCCTTTAGAGAAGTGTTGGCTAACCTCTGACTGAGGGAGTTCACGGAGGTTTTGTTCGGTGCTGGCATTTATAAAGATGTCCGTTGGTAACTGGCTGCTAGCGAAATCATCTGGTACATGGATCTGGGTTTGTTGAGTCTGAGGAGAGCAAACTGATTGATTTTTCTTGAAGTGTGTGAACTTACACACAAACAGGCCCAAATCAATAATGAACAAAACTGCTGACGACTCAAGACCACGGCAAATCCAATGCCCTAGAAACACCCGCCTCACTCACAGACACTGCCTCTCCCCAAAAACAACGCCCAACAGGACGGTCAAAAGGAGAAATCTTGGAACCACGCAGCCGAATGAGCGTCTGCATTGTGTTTGTAAACAAATGCCTAGGAAAGTGATAAATGGTGTTGAAAACATAGGTACTGTGGTGGTTTTACTAGGTCGGAATGTTATCTTTCTTTATGGGGGGATAAAATAACACAAAGGTCAAAATCTCAATGAAGAGAACTAATCCATTACTCGCCTTCAGGAAGAGGAGAGCTTGCAAAGGTCGGGTTTTAGCAGACATCGTTTCATGACTGTGAAACAGCTGCATGAAGTGTGCGGTATTGAGTGGAAGAGGCTTCCATTACACAGAAAGGAGAGGAATAAAGATTATCTAGTACAGGGGTGTCCAGCCTTTTGGCGTCTCTGGGTCGCACTGGAAGAAGAGTTGTCTTGGGCCACACATTAAATACACTGTGACACATAATCACACACACACACACACACACACACACACACAAACCTCATAATGTTTTAAGTAAATTTACGATTCTGTGCTGGGCCGCACTCACAGCCATCCTGGGCCTCACGCGGCCTGCGGGCCACAGGTGGGACACCGCTGAAGTAGAAACAAAGTGTGTGCAATTAGGAAATTCAGAGGCAGAAGAAGAGCTTCCCAGGTTGGTTAGACCTTGTGGAGAGGAACAAACCCACAGAAAAACCAGGCAGAACTCTGAGATGGTTTGCATTCTTTTAACCTCAAAAACTGAGGGAGGCTGAGAACGGCAGGAATTTGATCCAGCAGAGTTAAAGGCCTTCGATGCCTTTATACTGTAAAAATCCACCCTCCCAGGGCTGGGAAAGAGGCGCCTTTCCCACGCTCGGGAAATAATCGCAGAGGCCAGCCTCTCTCCACCCAGGGCAGAGGTCGGCACACCTGTTCTGCAGAGCACTCACACAGTAAACGTTTCCAGCTCTGCGGGCCGTGCAGTGTCTGTGACAACTCCCTAGACCTGCGCTTGAAGTGCAGAAGCAGCCAGGACAATACACAGATCAATGAGCGTGTCTGTGTTCCAGTAAAACTGTATCTGTTTTCTGTTTTTAAAGGCTACCTGAAATACTGGGTGATCCCACTCATACGAGTACCTAAAATAGGCAAATTCAGAGACAGAAAACAGAATGGCCGTCCCAGGGACCAAAGAGAGGGGAAAGGGACAGCTAACGTTGAACGAGCACAAAATGCCTTGGGCCATAACACTGAAGCGTTCTGGAAATGCAGAGCGGTAAGGGCTGCACAACAAGGTGCATGCACTTAATGTCGCCGAACGGTCTGCTTAAAAATGCTGAAAATGCCACATTTGTGTCATGTGTATTTTATCATAATAAAAAATTTAAATATATTGAAGTGAGTATAAATACACTCACATACACCTGGTAGCCCATTACAAACATCTGCGTCTCACCACTGGGGACCCCAGTGGTGTCTTCCACTGAACCGAGTGCACTGCCCCACGGGATGGCTTTGCCACCAGACTCAAACCATCTCAGCCCATAAAACCGTCTCAGGACGGCCAGCAGGTCCGACGCTCTTCCAACCACGGCCCCCAAACTTCCGACCCTCGTAAATATCTTTTCTCATGCTGGGATGAAAATAACCAACAAATTCTTTCCTGGTTTTCCATTTACTTAAAGCAACATCGGTGGCACAATTTCTCTTGAAAATATATTGAATACGTATCATTAATATTTAAGAAATAAATAGAAATCAGTAAAATCAGTGATATATAGATTTTTTTTTTTTTTTCTTAAAAGGCTGTCCCAGTCAGCCCCAGGTCACGGTTTGCTGTCCCCAGCACTGGTTAACCTCTGGAAACAGTCTAGAGCAGCTTCCTACAGCACATCGAGAACGAGGAAAAGAATTTCAGGTCCAGATAAAAGGACTAACATGAGCCCACACACTGAGCGCCTCCCCGATGATGTCGGATCAAGTGTTGTAGGTTCATATAGATGGGTGCCCACGTTGCCTGACTCATCAATGGCCATTCATCAATGGAAAGATGGGGGAAAGAAGGAAACACAGTAAACTGGACTAGGGTCTGAGGAATCTAGCTGCCCACACACCCTTCTCCTCCTGCCTCCCAGGAGGATACAGAGCAGAGAAGGAAACTACCGTCTTTGTTCAGCAATCAAGGCAACACTCTTAGTGTGTTTCTGGTGACAAATGGCAATACAGCTGAGGCAGAGAAGGAAGCTGGAGGATTGGATGCTTAGAGTTGATTAGAGGGAACTGTTCCAGTTATCCATTGCTGCGTAACATACTACCCCGACATTAGTGGTTTAAAACAATAATCATTTGTTCTCTCTCATGGTCTCTGTGGATGAGGAATTTGGGAACAGCTTGGCTGGGCACTGAAGTTATTAGTGACAAAGAAAATATTCTTGGTTCTCTCTTTTTGCTCACAAACTCCTCTGACGAGCATTTCCCAGGGATGGTAAACAAGACAATCTGCTATAAGCAACCTGACTGTCACCACCAACATTAACTTAAAACATTGCATCGCGCCCTGGCTGGTGGGGCTCAGCGCACTGAGTGCCAGCCTGCAAACCAAAAGATCACCAGTTCGATTCCCAGTCAGGGCACGTGCCAGGGTTGCGGGCCAGGTCCCCAGTAGGGGGTACACGAGAGGCAACCACACACAGATGTTTCTCTCCCTGTCTTTCTCCCTCCCTTCCCCTCTCTATAGAAATAAATAAATAAACTATTTAACAAAACAACAAAAAACATTGTATCATGCCACCAGCCTGGCAGCGTTCAGAATCTGTTGCTGATTGCCCTGACATCACTCACAACACAGCGAAAGAACCCGTCTATGTGAGTAAGGCCTGGTGAGATACTGTGACGCAGACAGAAGAGGAACTGCCTGGACACAGAACCCAAAACGCACTGTCAGCCCTCCTGCCCAACATAATCTCCCAAGCGATGGTCTCAAAGCAACCCAATCTCACCCATTAAATAATCGAAATAGTAGAAAGCTTTTTTGATGTTACTCTTTGGGGAGTAATTTAAAGTATTTGTGGCAGAGGCAATGCTCTGTATTTATCAAATCCTGTTTAACCGATCTCTTTCTGCCTCCATGTGACCCCCTCACACCAGTCCTCTCTCCCAGCTCCACCAGGACTGGGTCCCAGTCAACAGACGAGTCATAGACCACTTCCCAGCTTGGCCACAAAATGCCCAAATAATGCTCCATACTGACCCTCTCTCTCTTGCTTCCATGCCAACCTCAGAGGCCACACGTCATTGTCACCAGATAAAAAGACCTGAGAGTCACCACCCAGAGGGGCCACAGAACCTACACTAAACCGTGATTTGAATGAGAAATCCCCAATGTGTGTATGCGTACTAAGCCGCTGAGATTTTTTTCTTGCCTGTCCCAAAGTTAAGAGCCAAATTAAGAAATCCAAAACTCAGCCCTGTTGGATTTTGGGGTCAATACAATGTTTTGGGACACCAGTGGTCTCATACCTTGAAAGACTGAGATGCCAGGTGCGTCCCCCAATCAAGGGAGCCACTGAGATTTTGGAGTTTATGTGTTACTGTGGTATAACTGAGACTGGCCTAACATAGTATTATGTTAAAGCCAACATGAATATATTAATGAGAAGAGTTAAAAATTCACATGAATATTTTAAGTTAGAACATGAAACTTTAAAGAAATGTACAGCTTGAGGCAGGCTACTCCGGCTATGCCCCAGGCCCCCAGGGAGCGTGCACACGTTCTCTTCTGCTATTAGAAAAACTTCAATGCAAATGCGTGAGAAGCATCCTAGAGCATTTGGCAGAGACAGTCTCGCGGGCCAGATGAAACCCAGTTCTGGGACCTCCTCACTGAATCGCAGAGTAAGTCACGCCCCTTCTTTGAGCCTCAGTATGGGAGGGAGGAACAACGGGTGTTGGGTAAGTGGGTTACCTTTGGACCAGGTGGCTGAGAAGAACAGCAGAATTGCTGACAGAGAAGCAATAGCCTTTTGTTTAGTGAGACACCTGGGTGTGTTTATAAAAGATGAGCCTATCTGGCTGTGGCCGACAGGAGGGGGAGATGTAGATGTTTTTAAAGAAACTATGACAAGTAATAGGAATTTTGGAAGGCCCGGCCATCTCTTGAGAAGGGGCCTTAAAGGGCAAATGGATAGAAAGGGCTGAGAGAGGGGACAGAGCAGCTTGGAGAGAGAACAGAGCGTTCAAAGGGCATCGATCACTGAGAAGTTCCCATCATACCAGTTGCCTGTTGCTGCATAATGAGTCACCTCAAATCTCAGCAGTTTGAGGCAACGAGCATTCATTATCCCACAGTTTCCTTTGATCAGGAATTCAGGAGCAGCTGAGCTGGGAGGTTCTCGTGCAGGGGTCCCTCATGAGGTTGCAGTCACGATTAATGAATAAATATGCCCTGACGGCACAGCTCGGTGGGTTGGGCATCATCTTGCAAACTGAATGGTTACTGATTCAATTCCCGGTCAGGGTACATGCCTGGTTTGTGGGCCAGGTCCCCAGTTTGGGTGCAAGGCAACCGACCAGTGTTTCTCTCGCATATCGATGTTTCCCTCCCTCTCTGTCTCCCTCCCTACCATCCTCTCTAAAAAAATAAATAAAATCTTTCCAAAGTTAATGAATGAATAGAAACAAACCCACTGATTCTGTTTTTTAAGTCACAGCCTCTATGGAAAGTGTTATGCAGAAAAGGGAAGAGAATCAGAGCTGGGGGAACCGAGAAACTCTCATTCTAGTCTTGTCTCTGCTTTTCAAAACTCGTGTGAACCTGAGCGGCTCACCCAACAGAGGCGTCCACCCGAGGACTGATATCATCCCTAAAACCATCTGAAATTCTGGTGTCCTGGGGCCCAAATGGCCATCCCAAGACACTGGGTATGAGCGATGCGGGCAGAAGAGCACCCTGCGCTGAGGACAGACAGTGGGGCTCATCTCACGTGACACTGGTGATCAGGAAGGTGAACAGACCCAGTGTGCAAGGAGCCAAGCACCTCTTCTCCCCCTGCTCCCGGCTGGGAGGGTGGCATAATGGGCAATGCCTCTCCGGGGGCCCTGCACCGGGTGGACCGAAGATGGAGAACCAGGAGACAACCAGCAAGGAAACTACCATTAGCCTTCTTTCCTTTCCTCTAAGTCAAGCACTAAGAGTTTGAGACACCGTTTCTCGAGGGAACATCCGTCCCCTCCACGGAAAGGTGAAATATGCAAACATTGACCAGAGGATAGATGAGAATGCATAATTCACAACTAGCTCTCTCCCTGGACCAGAGCCAGAAGGAATAGGTTAAACTTCAGGTCAGAAGCAAACAAACAGAAGAATTCTAGCTGTGGCATCCCAGCACCTAAGTATTCAATTACCAAAGTTTTTGCCCCTGGGGAGACCACAGGAACTGCATCAGCCTTGAAACCTCTCCTAATGTGATTCTGCTGTAAGCTGAGAAATGCAGCACCCCTGACAACTGGTATGCAAATTGAATAAACAAAATGACATATTAAATCAGTCTAACATGATGAATGAATTAATCATATCGCAGTGATGAGAAGAAGCTGGCACTGTCACCCAGAAGACCACCAATTTGAGAAAAAGGAAACATTCCTAACCGGGCCATTTCAGTAGAGGATGGTGCCTCATACTGATTCCCTGCACTGGCCTCTGGACAGAATAGGTGCTCAGTAAATGCTAGTGGAATCAAATGGACTTCTGCCAGCAAGATTGTGCCTCTGCCATATGTGGAATCATTCATTCAATAAGCAATTGAACAGACTTTTTTCTCATACCAATTTTATTTAGGAGAAAAATAGCTCTGCAAAGCAGGGGAGAGCAGGTATGACCACCCTCCATTTCAGAGGTGAGGGAAATAAAGCTGAGAGGACATGTGACGATCACGTGGTTGGGATGACAGGAGCCTGAACTCATCTGGGGACTCCTGGCATCTGGTGTCAAACCACCTCCGCACCCAACGTAGACACAAGTACGAACGGGAACACCTGTGTCTATGTGAGGGCAAGTGTGTGCAGGGAAAAAATACTCCAGCCAGCTACTACTTCCCCAACCATTTCCAATAATAAATCCATTGTAGATGCGTTTCAAGTTCACACCAGAATGCACTTTGTGCCTCACCCCTTTTTGCCTTTTGTGGAGTGCCAGTACATAGCATCTCTTTACAGAAAACTGAGAAACATAGGTATGCCTGAAAAAAAGATGAAAGTACTGTATAGCCATTCAGTTAATGATAAAAAAGAATATTTAGCCACATGGGACCATTTCTACAATATACTGCTAAGCAGAAAGAAGGTTTCCATCCAGCATGTAGAGTATCCACATTACATTAATATAGACACATGTACACACACAGGTAAGAAAACTAAAAGTGAGTGTCAAAAAAGAAACCATGTGGTGAGATTATAAGGAGCTTTTGTTTCCCCTCTTTTGATAGCTTTTAAGACTTTCAGAGATTTGTACAATGAGAATGTATTACTTTTGTAATTAAAATTTTTATTTGTAAAACTAAGGCAAATTGTAGTGGGACGGGGAGGTGGGGAATAAAATGCTTCAGAGCCCAAATCTAACAGAAGCCATAAATATTTCAGTGGGTTTTTTTTTTCTTTATTTGTTCATTTGTTTTTAAAGGGAATTACTTAACAGCAGGGCTAAATTTTGAGAAGCTGTGGGATGAGGAACGATTTGGAATCTCATCCCATGGTGACATAGGATATGCCCTCAAATCAACAGTAAACCATCAGTCTCACACTGAGATGTGATAAAATAATATGAGGGTAGGAGGGAAGGTAGGGAAGTGGAGGGGAAGACATGGGTGGGAAGAGGGAGGGGAGAGAAGGAGAAGGGAGGGGAGGAGAGGGGAGGGGA
>PVIA01000119.1:617715-645872 GCA_004024845.1 Tonatia bakeri
GGGGGGGGGGGGGGGGGGGGGGGGGGGGAGAATAAAAAGGAGAACAATGCAGGGCCCAGTGCCTTGTAATAAGCATTGGAGGAACTTTCGGAACTAAGGTGAGGCGCGGTCTGGCCGTTAGGCTTTCTGGGTGCAAATTTAGGGAACCACTCAATCTTGCAGTGCTTGCAGGAGCCAGAAAAGGGGGCCACCTTGAGTGTCTCCCTAAATGAGGCGGATGCGTGACATGTTTACACATACGTGACATATTTACGGAGGCACGCTCAAGCTCCCCTAGATGGACATGCTCCCAGTTTCGTGCCTGAAGCCCAACATATGAACCATTCGGAAACTAGCCGTGAAAGGACCTAGGTTAAAAAAAAAAATAGATTAAATGATTCCCAAAATAAGTAGGTGTAATTTTTTGCCCAGACAATAAAGGAAAACTGCATATCTGCACCTTTTTTTTTTTTTAGTTTTAGAAAGAGGGGACAGGAACGAGAAAGGGAGAAAAACAACTCGTAGTCGTCTCTCGTGCGCCCCCTACTGGGCACCTGGTCCGCATCCAAGGCTTGTGCCCGACTAGGAGTTGAATCCACAACCCTTTGGTTGGCAGGGTGGCACTCAATCCACTGAGCCACACCAGCCAGGGCTGTCTTTCTCTCTTTTTCTTTTTTTTTTTTTTTTTAATTTTGGTAGGTAAGGAAAGTAGAACAAGAAATCTATAATCTTCGGCCTCCCCGTTTCTAGACAACCCTCTGATCACCACTGAGCAACAACTCCACCTTTTCCCCAGAAATATTTTAGTTACATTTTTTAAGTGTATTACCTATTGACTTGGGGAAAATTTTCCCCAATAAAAATTTGCCTTAGTTGATGTAGTTTCCTTGTCTAACCCTGTCTCTGGCCATCGTTGGGTGACACCATAATGCCAGGTGTTAATGTCTCAGAAGTCTCTATTGTATTTACATCTGTCCTCATTTCACCTTAGGAATGAGGACAGATGTCCACCTTCCAGCTGTTTTGTCACTATCTCTTGAAACAAACCCACCGGACAGATCTGCGAACTCCCAAACTTCCACTTCTGCATTTACTAGCTTTTCCCACCTCTCACTCTCCCTTCTGCCCAAATGTTTTTTGCCATCAACTTGATCTCCTGGCCTTTCATTCATTTTTAATTTTGTGTTTGATTTTTAAGATATGTAACACATGTTTATAAATCTGAAGTTGATTACTTCTGTAGGTATGATTTATTTTTGTTACTTTTTAGGGTACATATAAAAGCAGTTTTGAAAGTGTGGTTCCCATGACTTGATTTCCCTTTTTTCACTGTGTTGACTTTGAACTCACGATATAGTTGCCAGTGTCTTAACCATTAGTCAAGCAAGTAGAACCCAACAGTACTGTAGTCATTTATTGTAGTTTTTAAATCTCTACATACTTGCATACTGGCAGTTAAAAAAAAAAAAGAGGCCTGTTGTATTTAATATTCTTATTTCTTGATGAAGTAGAAAAATATGAAATCTCATCCTCGGAGTGCAGGATTTATTTAATATTCTGGATGACAAAATGAAAAATATGCATAAGGCATTTATGCTGCTTATGGAAATGAAATGGTTGTCTCAAAAAAAAAAGCATTTTCTTTGATGTTGGGGTGGCAAGCCATACTAGCCATGTTTTTTCATAGAACATTTTTAGTTGAAGGAGCAAATGAGACAAACTGTAGTTATTCAGATATGACTTAGAAGACATTTCTCAAACACTAAAAAAGTGACCCTGTCATTTCACAGAAACTGAGTATTACTTGCCAATGATAACATTTGAGATTTTAAACAAAAATTAGTTTGGAAAAAGTTCTACCCACTATTTGAGTTTTGGAAAACTTGTACTTACTATTTTAAGCTTGATAGCTTCCAATACTTAGTCTTTTCTGGTGAAATTGGTGGTGATATTAACAAAATATGTCAATTTTTGAAAAGCTTATGAATTTAGGGAACCAATATTTTTCAAAAGATCAATGCATAATCATTGTTATACTTATTCAAAGTATAAAACAGACCAATGGATTTTTATGTAACAGAACAAAATGTTCATTGATGTGATTTCAGAATAAAAGATCAATTCTCTAAAAAGCTATTAGAATGCTCTCCACTTTTCCAACTCTGTATTTGTGTGAGGACAGATTTTATTCACATACTTCAACTAAAATAACATTGTTAGAGTTGGAATATTGGAGGAGATATAATAGCCATGTTCTGAAAAAAAAAATTAAAGAGATTAGCATGTTAAATCATACCAATTGTTCAGAGAAGATTCCTTGTGACAAAAGTGTCAATTTTTTTGCCCATTCAGTAGGTAGAAAATGGTATCTTTATATATTTCCAGTTTGTATTTATCTTATTATGAATAAAGGTATTATTTTCAAATTCTTAAAAGCTATTTTTCATTTCTATTTTCCATAACCCATATGTTTAAGCCTTTTACCCATTTTCTTCCACCTGGTTCTTGGTCTCTCTCTCTCTCTTTTTTTAATTTTAAGAGATACTTATACGTTGAAATCATCACCCCCCTGTTATTATACAAACTGCAAATATTTTCTCTGTTCTTGCAATCTGGCTCTGAATTTGCTCCAATTCTGTTTTCACTGCCTGAGTCCTTCAATGCCCTTGTGTAGCTTCCCTTGTCTGGACTCCCTGAACATGGTCTAGACGCCCAACTGAAAAGAAATGATTGGTCACAAAAATGAACAGGTTTACAAATTTTGCCCCAATGACATGGTTTACCTTATCTGAGCTCTTAGTAGGAGTTAAAGCAGTAGCCCTCCTTTTGCAGCTTTCTCTTCTCTTTGCTATCAAGATCCCATGTCAGACGTCCCTCCCACTTAACTGATCTGTCTCTCAGCGTCCTTTTTCAGCTTCACATCCTTTAGATCTCGTAAGTTTCAGAGTGCTTCATGGGTCAGCTCCAACCCCTTACTCACGTTCTACAGTGTCTCCCTAGGTGATCACATTTATTTGCAAAATATAAGTACCACTCTCCAATTTCATACTCTTCCACCTAGACACAGCACTTCCCACTCATTTGTAATTAAATGTCTAAGGAGCACTCAAATTAACATATCTAAAACACTGTTTTGGGTTTTAACCAATACCTTTCTTCCCCAGACTCACTTTAAAAGTCATTCACTAAGAAGCTTAGTTTGATCTGCCACCATTTCTTCAGTTCGACTACTTGATATTCAGCCCTGCCCCATTCTCTTGTTTAATTCTCCTTATCTCAATAACCAAAATACTATTTTGAAACCTAAATCAGGTTTCTAATAATTATCCTCTGCATTTAATAGAAAGTCCGAGTGGCTAAATGAGTATACATGGTGTGGTCCCCTGCCTTACTTCTAACCTCCCCGACACCTTCCCCCAGCAAGTGTTGATTCCAGTTATGACAAATTCATCTGTCCTTTCCGCTGCCTCATCTGGCAGTGCCTTTCTCTTAGGTTTTCGTCATTCGCACTCCTTTCTTTCAGTTCTCAGTTCAGACATCACTCCTCTGGGCTTTCTATAACTACCCAATCTGAAATACCTTCCCTCCATTCACGTTATCTTATTTTTCTTGACTCTAACTGTATTTATCTATGACAAGTTGGTTGGTCACTCCGTTCACCAAAAACTAAGTTCCTCAGATATCCTGTCCATACCTGACATACTAGATGTTCCATGTTTTTAAAAATACATTTTAAATCAAAACACAAAGGAAAAATCAGATAAGGACAGAGAGAAGAGATTGAACATTCTGACAGAAACCATGAGAAAGTTAAGTTGGAGAAAATCTATCTCCCTAGATAGTATGCTGTTTGGGTGCTAAGTTCATACCTACACTTACCTTGTTCCTCCTAATTATATTTTTTCTTTGTCTTGCTTTCATGCTTATTCTTTGATACTATTGCATTGTATATGTACACATTTTAAGGCTTCCATAAACGCTAAGATCAAGTTTAGGTATTCAGTAAAACCCATGACTAAGGAAATGATCATCAGCAAAGAGCTTACCTTCGTCTGTAATCCTGAGCATTTCCATGGAGATTGAAGGGCTTCTATCACTACAGCTGCGCCCTCAGCCCCTCCTCCCGTCATCTGGTAGGAAATCTGTAAAGAGTCAAAGTATATCCATATAATAAACCCCGGACAGGGGTTATTAAACTTACATAAGCACAAGAATCTTCTGAGTTTATTAAACAGATTTCTAGGTCCATCCCCAGAGTCTCGGATTTGGCAGATCTAGGGTGGAGTCAATTTACATTGTAATGAGCTCCTAGCAATGGCTGAATGACTGACCTTGACCAGAACTTCCCCTCTCTGGATAGGTGAATATTTTCTTGTTCTATCTCCAAGGCCTTATACAGTGCTTACTCTATAGTAGCTCTTTAATAAGTTTTTTTTTTTTTAATGAACCTCATGTAGCCATAAACATTTCATGGGAAGAAATTCTTCTACAAGCCATTCCCCTAGAATCTCATTGTGTTTCCTCCTTAGCCATATCATTTTAGCTTAAGCCATTATATACTTTCACTGGAGAATCACGTCCGATGTCATTGTTAGTTTCCACAATATTTGTTGAAGGCAGTTGTCATTGTGTTATTTGTAGATTTAAAAAAATCAAGAGTAGGGAATAACTGCCTGACTGAGGATTGTTTCAGAGGTAGGAGGTCAGAGGGGGCAATCTCAAATAGTCCATAGTTGACCTCTGTGGGAAAGAAATCTGCGCAGCTTCCCAAATTTTAGAATTCTATACCTGGAAGGTTTTTAATGTATCAATTCTCTGCTAATCAGCCTACAGTGGTTTATTTACTGTTGTTGTTGTTATTATTATTATTTTTTACTACAGACAGGACAGTGAGAAAATTCTACTTGCCATCTGACCTGAAACTTGGTCCCACCTTATGGAATCTTAAGTAGTTCTTTTCCCTTTATCTGAAACAACATTCCCTCTTCTAAATCCTGTCTTCTTCAAATAGATTAGATTCCTGCCTGTGTGTTCCTCCCCTCCTCAGGCAGGGGAGCCTTCTCTTCTACTCAAGGTTTTTTTACACTGAATCCTCCTTTCTCTTCTAAAACTCAATGCTAGTGACTTCTATAAAGACTTTGTCAATTACTCAAGTCATTTATTCTCACCATCCTGAGCTTTCCTAATTCATACGATTTCATTTTGACAGGGAAACTTCATAATCTTTGAATTGAAGGATAAAACATTCAGCAAAATTTTAATAAAATATCAAGCAAAATTCTCCTATCTTGGATTCTCTTAAAGCCCATCTTAGATTTTAAGTAAATAAATTATTAATTCTAGAAGACTAAATATTTTAACTTAAGATAATTCTAGAAATGGTACTATATAGTGTGCTAAGCTCATTTTTAGCACTGCCTCGATATTTCCCACAATCCTGTGAGGTTTGTGTATCGTAATACATTTTACAGCTGATAAAGATGATGATTTAGAGGTTAAGTTAGTTGACCCAGAGCACTCAGAACAGAAAATTACAGATCTGGGATTTGAATCACAGCCAAATTCCATGACACATCCTTATTTCTACTACATGTTAACCAAATATTTTGGCAACTTATAAAAATGCCTCAGGTTTGCATTATAATTTACCATGAGATACTTTTATAAGCCTAGAGAGCAACAACCTTATAGGGAGCATAGATCACTTTAAAGAGTTAGATTTTACATAGGAAAGCTCTCGATTAAAAATGCCTGAAGAAACGTTTTGTTTTCCTTCCCCTACTGTCAAAGAACAAAATTATCAATGAATTGTGGTTGCCACAGTGTATGTCATGAACTTTTACTAGTTCTATCAAGTTTGTTAGCCACAGGTCTCCCAGAGCGACCTCAGGCAGCATCAGCCCAGCTTCAGGGTGGAGTGGGCGTGGCTGGTGCCACGTGAGGTTGTATTTGCTATTTCCAGACTAGTTCTGCTTCAGGGAACTACCACCTCACCCCACTGTTAATAGCAGTGGTGGGGCGTGTCTCTGACCAGCCTCTTTGCTATCATCCTTCAGGAGGGACCAGGTCCTCTCTGGCTCATTTTTCTCAAGGATGTTCTGTTGGAAGCAGGAGCTTGGTTTTCATTGGCTTACTCCCTACAATTTTAAGAGGCCTAGAATTCTATAAGTTCAATTGTTGTCTTGCTCAAAGCATTCATATTTAAGAATAAACATTAATGGCTGACTTCAGTGATAGCACAACTGTTCTTTTGTTGTTGTAACAACAGATCAATGCTTACATAAATCCAACCTATTATTGATAGTTTGGTTTTACTCTTTCTAAAGGAGGTAATTTTCCTAGGTAAGAACCCAATGAAAGAAAAGAGGTCGCTTTTACTTCCCTTTTTCCAACACGGAGACCAGAGCTCTTCGTTAAAACAGTAAGGGCCTGGCTTTAGTTGGGAGCAGTTCTGACCCTGAGAAAATGAAGTTCAGAGTCAGAACTGAACTTCAGGTGAGTGCGCATCCTAGACAGCACCTCAGTTTTAGCGTCATGAAACCCCAAGCAGAGGAACCAGCCATGGAATGCTGGACCTTTGACATACAGAATTATAAATTCATAAGTGGATGCTGTTTTAAGCTGCTAAGTTTGTGGTACGTTGTTACACAGCATTAAAAACTATTACAGTGACTTCAGTAAACTGTCACCTGGTGACTGAGGAAAGAAACAAATAGGGTTAGAGATGTGTTCTTCTGGCAATTTCTGTTTCTTATGTTGAATAGAGAGACTAGGTCTATAATCCTGTTATAATGAAATAGTTTTGTTAAATCTGAATTATAGTCTCAAAAGAAACTTAGCTTTGACAGAATTTAACCTACCAAAAATGCTCAGTTGGGATTTTTTTCATGACAAAATAAAAGGATGTAATTTATACTTTCTGTAGAATAGAACAATACCCAGTCCCCAAATCAAAACATCATTAGAAAATATAATGTATTTCTTATTTTCTAAACAGTGACCTGAATGTCTTAATGTGTTCAGCAAGATGGGTATGAATTGCTATTGATTTCAACAGCTTTTTCTCTGACTAGATCCTGTAAAAATATCTCTTACAGAAGTCTCCTGTAATATTGAGAGATTCTTGCATTATAATTTTGTTTTCACCTGAACTTCTCACCCATTTATACAAATTCTCTAATGTTAATCATTAACTGGGTGATTCCGTGCTGGTTGAAGTCAGTGGCTGTCCCATTCTCAATTTTATGAGGACTAGTAACTAATACACATTCTTACCACTGGGTGTCTGTTCTAAGAAGTGAAATATTTCTGCAAAAGGAGACTTACAAAGAACCATAGCAGACAAATAAATAATTGGACTTCCCATCCAGGCATTTGCTTATCCAACAACTTTGAGATCCATCTCCATACACGTGGAATTGTTAGAATACAATGGAGATAAAAAACAAAAACAAAACCTTTTTTTCTATTGTCATGGGGTAGTTTTTCTAGCCTGTAGGTTGCTATGTGAGTTTAGTGAATCACTACCACAATTAAAAAATAAAGACTCAGTACCTTTTTCATGGTAAAGTTGAGTATGCTTCAGAAGCTATGTGTCCCAAATTGTGTCAAAGTCTATTTCTTCCAGTGGGTCATTGTCAAGAGTCTAAAAACCACCAACAGAAGGAATTTAAAATCTGATACAAGAGAGAGATGATTAAAAACAAAAAAAAGAAAAAAGAACTCAAAGACTATCAGAATAATATCAGAGAGGAGGCGCTCAGCTGCCCAGTAGTACTCTGGGAACACTTCCTTGAGGAAGCTGAAGGCAGGCATCGAGTGGGGGAAGCACGGGAAAAGCAAAGATACCCTTCACCCTCTGAGGTGCTATCTTTCATTAATATAAGACTCATTTCTAAGGTAATCATTGTTGCATAAACAGTTAAATGCAAGTTCAATTTCTTCTTTAAAATCATTGGTGATTTAAAGGGAAAGCTATTATCAAGTATAGAACAGCACCTCTTTCACTTTCTTCCCATCAGCTAGATGGGCTTTGTCTCCTTTCGAAACATTTAGATGTGTTAGTGGCTCCGATGGCGATTCGCATGACTCCCATGTCGGCCTTCCCATATACCGTGGGAGTGTGGGTGGGGATGCCTCAAGGGAACTATTTGGATGTTTTATATGTATAAAAAGAAACTCAAATATGTCTTAGGATTTTTTAGTGTAGTTTTGTTATATAATTCAAGCAAACTTTACCACTCATGTCTGGTTTACCACCAAATGGGTTTACTGCCCATTTATAAAGCTAAATCATAGCCCTGGCTGGCGTAGCTCAGTGGATTGAGCGCGGGCTGCAAACCAAAGCATCGCAGGTTCAATTTCCAGTCAGGGCACATGCCTGGGTTGTAGGCCACAGCCCCTAGCAACCGCACATTGATGTTTCTCTCTCTCTTTCTCCCTCCCTTCCCTCTCTAAAAATAAATAAATAAAATCTTTAAAAAAAAGCTAAATCATTTCATGTAGCCAGGCTATAGTTTTCAGTAATATAGTCAATATCTTTGAATACTTCAATTGTTTTATTAAAAAGAAACTTTCTATGCACATATAATTCCTATGATAAATTAAGCTTATAAAATAGTGAACTTGAAGTTCTTAAATACTACAATTCTTTTCATATATTTGGATCTCTACTTAGAATCACAAATCTAAATCAGTGACTTAAGTGGTGTGAGTTATACAGTGAAAATTATTTCTAGTCAAAATGGGGCTGTTGGGGCCACCAAGCCTCCCTGGTGACAGGTCTGGGATGAAAAAGGATTTAAATATGTACCAGCTTGCAGGGGTGAAGGAAAGCCTGGTGGGAACGAAGCCCTGGACTGTGGAAAGAGAGGGACCTCCCTGCAAAGGTCCGTTGGCCCTTCTCCGTGGTGGATGCTGTGGGACTCGTGCTCTCCAGACAGCAGCATCTCACCCACGAAGAGGCCCCTGATCTGTCACAAGAACCTCTCCAGTTTTTCTTGGCGTATCACATGCTCTAGTCCTGAAGTCCATCATGTGAGGATTTTACGGTCCGCGCCATCATCCCTGGCTGCAGGATGCACCCGGAGCTCCACCCTGGTAAATGTCCTTCCACATAATGCAGGTGCTGCTGCCGGGCCTTTCCTTCCAACACCTTAAGAGGCTTAGACGTGTGTTCACATCCAACTGCAAACGGTTAGTTTAAATAGTGTGAACAGACAGAACACTCCAGCTGTTCCACAAAAGCTGGTAGTTCTGAGGCAACCCTTGTCCTTTTCTGGGTGGCAGAGAAAGTCTAAGAAGAAAAAAAAAATCACTCATTTTAACGTGTTCTTTTGCAAGATCAGAGATTTGTCCTCAGCATCAGCTCACGGCCACACTGTTTCATCCTCAGTCACTCAAAGCTATCTTTTTAATTGCCCTTCTTACCCCCATTGAAAAGTTGCCTGGAACTTTAAGTCTTCTACCTTATACCTCTCTCCTAATGTTCTTCCCCACCTATGTTCAAGCTAGAGACTCTTGTTTCTAACCAACCGGAGGAAGACAGGTGGTTTGGGAAAGAGGCAGGTGAAACTTCATCAAAGGACCAGCCTGCAGCTGCCCTGGCACCCAGTCTCCGTGGGGTAGTTTTGTTCATTAAAATCACGGCTCTGAAACTGCATTGCATCATCTGAAGAGCTGTAACAATTTTGATGTCCAAACCAGTGACTTCCAAACTTTAGAGAACATCAGAATCACCTGTAGGGGCCATAAGCTTAAGGTATGTAACATTGCAGGTGATTACCCACATGTGACTGGAAGGGTGTTAAGGGACACCTAAATGGCAACAGTTGTGAAACCTCAATGTCCTAACCCAGCTTGTGACCACAACACAGGCTCTATGTCCCCAGTTGCTTGTCCAGCAAGGATTGCTGTCTTTTGGGGTGCTCTTCCCCAGGTATTCCTTTTTGTTTCAATTGTGATCCCAGCTACATCGCCTGGCCCCGGTGTCAGTGCCACAGCTTCCTAAGGCATGGAGCTCTTAGTTTCTATACTTGCAATAATTTCCTCCAAGGACATTTGCACAGGACCTGGTTAATCAGCACGAATTCCTACAATCACTGACTTCCCTGAGACCCTCATTCTTTAGGGTTCTCTCCAAGTGTATTGGCAACCTAGCCCAACAGCTGTTTTCTCAGTTCTTTGCACCTCAAGAGCCGAGAAAAGTCTAGCGTAGTGAAGAGGGTGCTGGTTTATTTTTCTTAAGAGGTTCTACTGGCTTGTTTTAAAAGCCGTGCCATAAGATTACTGAACTAGAGGTGGTTCTCCTGACCTGAACGTCTGCAGCTGCAAGCAACACAGGTACAAGAGAGGAGCGCCACCTGGCAGCCTCCAGCACCAATTGCCATCGGATAGTCAGCAGAGGGGGACACACAACCCATCCACCTTCAGTGCTTGACTGGACTTGGCTGGGTCCTTGCACAACCAGCAGACCTGTTTTTGGTCACAGTTGTGAGCTTCTCGAGTGTAATGTCTGTGGCTCATTCAAGTCCATGGGAACATCAGCATGGTGGTGGGGGCAATAGCATGGCCACCTCTGAGGATCTAGGGCAAGTTTCAGAACTAGAGTTTGTTTTCTCATCTGTAGGTGGGGCTAGAACTAAGTTACCTCATGGGGTTGTTGGGAGGACTCAATTAATATTGGGTTGGCCAAAAAGTCTGCTTCGTTTTTTCCATAAAATAAAAGACACATTTTTCACCTTCACCAACAACTTGATTGATTTGGATATTTTGAGTGTGTCTACTATCTCCCACCTGGTATGACATTCATTGTTCTCAATGTCTCAGTTTGATCACTATCAACTTCAACTGGTCTACTCGACCGTGGACCATTGTCCAGTGGGAAATCTCCAACATGCAACCTCACAAATACTTTTGACACATTTGATCAGTCATGGCACCTTCTCCAAACACTGCACAAATCTTTTCTTTTTTTCATTTTTACCTTTCTTGAAATAATAAAGCACAATATGCCAAAATGTTGCATATTTTCTTCTATCTTCAATATTAAAATGGTTACACAAAATTCACCCATTTTGATTTTTTTTAAAATGCATGCTGATAGGACAGCTGTTTCACAATACAATCTAACAAAATCATTTCAAATGAAGTTAAAGACAACTGAGAGCTACTAGAGCCAGCTTACAGGGAAAGAGCCAAGCGAACTTGGTGGCCAACACAGCGTGGAAAGTGTTGAGAATGGTGCTTGGCTCAGAGCCAGTGCTCTCTGCTCGCACCACCCAGTCTCGCGCTATTCTCCCTAATGATACTGGAGTATGATGAGAGGCAGTCTTATGAAGACCTGTTCAGATTTCCTTGGGAAAAGAAAAAAAGCAGACCTCCTCATTCAAAAGATGAGGCAACATGTATACACATGAGCATCTGTGTCTGTACCTATAAAATACCAGTCTAACACAGGGTGATGATTTGTTTTTCTAGTCTACTGGGTCACTACATCACCTAGAATAGAAAGATGTTTAATAATTCCTGCAGAATTAAGTGATAGGCATCTCAAAGGGTGTCATGTGATAGGAGCAAGGCACAAAACAAGTAACCTTTTCACTCTCAAGTACTTTTTGTAAATCTAGCGTATCCTTACCTCCATAAAATCCTATTCACATGGTAGTAACTCAAATTATTTTTTTCTACAATAAACTCAAATCTTATAGCCTGCACTAGAAAGGAAGGAAAGAAGTTAGACTGTTAACTCTTTTTTAGGAGTTTGTGCTAAATTCAAAGTGTGCTTTTCTATTCTCATTTGTCAATATTTATTTCAACAGCTTCCAAAAAGTTTTCTCTTCAGGTTCCCCAACTCTTACTTTCCTTTGGGCTTTTCTTTCGAATCTCTTTAAGAGAAAAAGTACATAAAGCATCCAGCATAAATCCCAGAACGAGCACATTTTCAACAGTCAACTTTCCTTAAAGCAAAGGGATGAAACATGGAGGGGTCATTCTCCAGAAAAACCAACAAAACACCTCACCTCAAAGTCTCCAGATGGGTAAGTTGTTAAAGTTCTGGAAGGCAACACCCAACCCCAACTTTGGCAATTTGGCGGGAGTGTCTGTGTTACAACTTCTGATGGATCTACAGATTTACAATACCTGGACCCTGCCCCTTGTGATCTGGCCTCCAGGTGTTGCTGGTCAGACCAACAAGCTACCTATAAAAAATAATAAATATGGGTATTTCCAAGTTGAATTGGTCTCTTGATATTTCTGAGATAAAAAGGATGTTACAATCTAGAACTTTTTGTTGTTAAATATTTGACCCATTGTCAGATCACATATATTATTCTTCAAATATTTCAACAGTCTTCCCACTTCTGAATAGTAGCTGTTCCTTCATGTGAAATGTGCCTTAAAGTTCAGATCAAATACCACTTCTCCCAAGTTTTCCCTGAAAGAATGTATGTTCCCTCCACAATTCCAAAACAGTAATACATTTAATTCAATCACTTTAAAAAAAATTAAATTTTTTTCAATGACACTTAACAGTATTTTTTGTTTACATTCGATATTATTTTTGGATCAGTTTCAGGTGCATAGCATAGTACCATTCTTAAAGCATGCACATGTTAACGTTCTGAAGCTTGTCTTCCTGCATGCCCATGTCGTGCTTCCATCACTAAACTTACTGTTCAGTGACAAGAGAGGCTTATAAATATCAGTTAAATAAATAAATGTGTTAAATCACAAAAGCATTTTTAAAAAAGTATTAGATTACAGCTGAAACTAATCATCTGAGATGTTTTGTGTGTGTTTTTTTACCTTTCCACCTGAACAAAATTACCTCACTACTTGGTTTACTTTAAGTCACACCTCACATTTCTTTGCTCCTACCCCATTATTTCTTTACTGGAAAATGCTGAAATCCTGCTAAAAAGTTTTTTAAAAACTGTAACTTTTATACAGTAATTTATACAATGAAGAAGTAAAAGTGGCCCTGGCTGGCGTAGCTCAGTGGATTGAGTGCAGGCTGCGAACCAAAGCATCTCAGGTTCGATTCCCAGTCAGGGCACATGCCTGGGTTGCAGGCCATGGCCCCCAGCAACCACACATTGATGTTTCTCTCTCTCTCTCTCTTTCTCCCTCCCTTCCCTCTCTAAAAATAAATAAATAAAGTCTTAAAAAAGAGAGAGAGAGCTGAAACTTGAATCATTAAAAAAAAAGAAGTAAAAGTGATTTCCAATGCTCCAATCCCACCACCTGAAACCACCATTTGGGGTGTTATTTCTAACACTTTTTCTTTCATTCTTCTTTAAAATTTTATTTTGTTGTGGTAAGATCACTTAACATGAGATCTACCCTCTTACCGGAAATTTAAGTTCACGATACAGTGTTGTTAACTGTAGGCACCATGCTGTCCAGGAGCTCTGTAGAACCCACTCATCTTGCATAACGAAGACTTCCTTCATGCTTCTCGATTAGACACTTCCCATCTCCTGCTCATCCTGTCCCTGTCTTCTTTCTGATTCTATGACTTTGATGATTTTAGATACCTCATATAAATGGAACACGTGGTATTTGTCCTGTTACTAGCTTATTTCACTTAGCATGATGTTCCCAAGGTTTATCCATGTTGTTGCATATGGTGAGACTTCCATCTATTTAAAGGCCCAATATAATTTTGTTATGTGAATATACCACATTTTCTTTATCTATCAGTGAACATTTGGGCTGTTTTCATATATTAGCTATTCTGAATAGTGCTACAGTTAACATTGAAATGCAATATCTCTTCAAGATGCTGATCCCAATTCTTTTGGATAAATATTCAGATGGTGGTTTGCTGGATCAGATGGTAGTTCTTTTTTTTAAGATTTTACTTATTTATATGTAGAGACGGGGAAGGGAGGGAGAAAGAGAGTAAAGAAACTTCAGTGTGTGAGAGAAACATCAATTGGTTGCTTGTTGCATGCCCCCAACTGGGGACCTGACCTACAGTCCAGGCATGTGCCTTGACTGGGAATCAAATCAGTGACTTTTCAGTTTGCAGGCCAGAGCTCAATCGATTAAGCCATACCAGCTGGCACTATGTTTTTAATTTTTATAAGAATCTCCATATTTTATCGATGGTGGCTTCAACATTTTGCATTTCCACCATCACTGTACAAGGGATCCAATTTCTCCACATCTTTACCAACACTTGTTTTTTGTTTTTTGTTTTTAAGTCATAGCCATACTGACAGGTGTCAGGTGCCATGTCATTCCGTGTCATTTTGGTTTTGATTTGCATTTCCCTGATGATTAGCAACATTGAGCATTATTTCATGTTGCTGTTGGTCTATATATGTATTTTCTCTGGAGAAATGTCTATTCATGTCACCATTTTAATTGAGTTATTGATGGGGTTTTCTTACCATTAAGTTGTAATCATCTCCCATATATTTTAGAAATTAACCACTTACTTGATAGAAGATTTGAAAATATTTTCTCCCATTTCATAAGTTGTCTTTTCACTCTGTTGGCTGTTTCCTTTGCTTTGCAGAAGCTTTATAGTTTGATGCATGCCCACTTGTCTATCTTTGCTTTTGTTATCTGTTCTTTTGGTGTCATTGCCATGAAATTCCATAGTTTTTATATGCCTTTGTGTATACACATGCATTACCAACATCTATAGCATAAACTCATCTGTCTGAGAAAAATACATACACATATAACATATTTTTTATTATTTATACCTAAACTATTTGGGGAAACAAACATATGAGGTCTGTCTAGAAAGTATCCAGCAATGCAATATGAAAAATAGAGACATTTATTGAAGATACAAGAAACATTGTACACAGGACAATGACACCTCAGCCCCCTTCAAAGTGGGCACCTTGGGCCTCACACAGTTCTCCCAATCATGATCAGCTGCCCTGTTGTATTTTCCTGAGTCTCATGGACAGTCTGAAATCTCTTCCCTTTCAAATGTGATTTTAGTTTTGGGAAAAGCCAGAAATCACAGGGTACCAAATCTGGGCTATAGGAGGGCTGAGTCCCCTGGGTGATTTGATGTCTCGCCAAAAAACTCTGCATGAGACTTGATGCATGACTGGGCACATTATTGTGATGAAGCTGCCAGTCACCAGTTGCCCATAGCTGCGGCCTTCTGAATTATCCAAATAGTTTCTGCAGAGGAACATTCAAGTTTAATGTAAAATTTGATGCAGATTCATGTTCTACTTGCTCAGTCATTTTGAATGTGATGGCCACACAGTACACGTGCTCACTCTATGGCATCTACCACCCCCACTGAGTAGCAGAGAGAAGTCATCATTGTTCACGCATGTGCATTCCAGTCCACTCTCCTTGGCCGCCAGGCTACACTGATGTCACACAAACCATTCTCATTATGTTAACAATTAGACTTTTTCTGGACAGATCTTGTATATTTTTCCCTTAATATCAAATAATGGATATTATATTATGTCGACAAATATAAATAGATCTGTTATTTTAAAGTGTAGTGCACTCATGGAAGATCACTTGATAATGTAAGATTAGGTATTTGAAACATTTGTTCCAAATTCTCTCTCTGGAATTGGCATTTTAAAAACTTTAGTTTATTAGTTATTTCTTTTGCTGCATTGAAGTATTTAATTTTTAATTATTTAAATTGATTAATATCTTTATAGTGGTGTCCAAGCTCTGAATCCTGCTTTAAAAAACCTTCTATAAGTAGTACCTTTTAAATTCCTCCTGTGTGGCCAAAATCTCCTCTTCTGATGTGCTTCATTCTTTGTATATGATAATTTGCCATGTATTTAACAAATATGGTCTTTACTTGCTAAAAAGTTGTGAGGTGATCTACAACAAAAGCACACACAAATAAATAAATAAATAAATAAGGCAAAAATAATACAAAGGAAAATAATATGAGTAGAAATTCATAAGTAGAGTAGGAAAAGGAAAACACACACACACACATACACACACATCTGGAATACACATTGGTATAAGTTGTTAGGTAGAGATCCAACTACTTTTTTCCAGATGGCTATCCTACTTGTCCTAAACCATTTGTTGGATAATCTGTCTTTTCCACACCAATATGAAATGACAGGTGTATTTTTAAAATCAGGCTCTCAAGCAAGATTTTTAAAAGGTTTTTCTTTTCTTTGTGCTGCAAACCTAATTGCATGTGGGTGAGAGTTATGACTGTGGACCTCTTGGGGGATCCCTATTATCACCTCCTCAGGAGGAGACAGGTAAAGAGGCAGCCATTTGAGTTGTTCATCTCAGAAATCACATCTGGCAGTGCAGAACCTTGAGGGTCGGTGGAATGTATTTTGGGATATCTGGTGCAATCTATAATTTTCTTTACCCATGAAGTAAGCGTAGTCAATGTGGCCAGAGAGATGATAAAGAACTCTGCATTCCCAATAGTGCGTGTTGCCAGTGATTTTTAGGTACCCGTCACAATATCACACCATAATGACAGCTGTCCAATTTCCTTCTGAAAGCCCATGAGCAATACTTATTTCATCGAGATAACTGGAAATATTCATCCACTCACAGACAAGTAAGATGCAGGGGAGCATGTTGACAAAAGAGAATTACTGGGAGATAAGAGAGCCTGTTTCCAAGTCCTGACTTGCCTCTTGTAGTAAGCAAGCATTCAGAAGCAAACTCAATGTATTCAAGTCTCACATTTCTTCGTCATCTGTGGAAGGTACTTGGACTATGTAATCTCATGGTTTCCAACCAGATAAAAGACTGTAGTTCTATAAAATTTTAATTGTTTATTTATAATAGGGTTGAGCCCTTCCTATATGTAAAGAATCCTTGTTGCTGATGAGTACGATATGGTTATTGTGTTAAAGAGTCTCTGAAAGGAGTTTATTTGGAACAGGGAGGTGGGATGGAACAGGTCAATATGACTTCACCTTAGAACATACTAGTCTCCTCATTCCAAATTGGAACGCAGGTTCTGTGTTGTACCATAATTCTACTGCAAGGCTTATTCTAATGACCCTGGTCAACGTTAAAGACTCCTGGGTCCATGTTGGAACAACACACTGAACATAGATGGTCATTCATTTTTTCCAATGAAGGCAGTTAGTGTTGTTGTACATTATTTTTTGCAAGTCCATTTCTTAAAACCAACTTCTAATATTTTAAAGCTGCCCAAGTTACTAGCTTAGAAGCTATCTAAGCAATTGAGGTTTCATGGGTCCAAAATGATGCTACCTTTCTTCCTATTTAAACTAGTATAACTCTTAGATCGGATTGTTTCTTTTTCTTAGTGTAAATTCTCATCCCAGTAATTCACAAATGCTATACAAAGAATATGTGATTAAAACATTTGAAATTAATGACTTTAGAAAAATGGATTTTAACTAGGAAAAAGGAAGGTGGAATCTTTTGAGGCCAGGGAATGTCTTTACAGAAGTTCAAGATAAGAAAACACCCAGCATCCTCTTGGAGATGAGTGGAAAGAAGGCTCAGTTGAACCATGAAAATCAACAATTAATGGAATAATATGGGTGATGGAGACACACCAGAGGTTTCTAAACTGGAGAGTGACCAGTGGCCACATAATAATGGAAATAAGGTATGATGAACCCAGTGGGTAGAAGTGGTTAGGTTCTGAGGAAGAGCTTCTAAGTGCCCAATTTCTGGCATACAGTTGCAGAGGGCAGGCCAAGAGAAGAACCGAATCCTGAGCACGTGGCAGTGCGAACATACAGAAACTGGCACTAATCTCAGTGGTCACTGTACACAGTCTCCGTGCTATCCGTTTATTTTGTCATAGGTCTAGAAACAAAGTCTGCACATTTAATTTCTGTCTAGTAATAGCTAATAGGGATTTAAAAGGGCCTAGTCTAGACATTTTCAAAGAGTGAAAATAAATGAGCAAAACTATATTTAAACTAGAATATAATTATTTCCTCCACTCCATAGTTCAATCACCTCTCGAGGCGACTTCCAACAAGGATGATGTTTTAGATGCTTTCTATGATGGCGGAGAGGTGAGTACCACGGTCTTCAGGGAACAGCAATAAATATGACTGGCAATCCATTGTACATCTAGAGTTGGGGAGTACTTCAGTACAATTACTCTGATTTTACTGGGGTAAATAAAATGAGAAGACACAGTACCTGATAAAGGAGCAAAGAGCTTTTAGACTTGTCAAGCGCTGAAAAGACCCTACCAATGGAAGGAATAGATATCACAGTTTTCTTCCCTCAGTTTCTAAACTGGGTTCCATTAGTGGGCTTTTCCAAAAGATTTGGACCATGTGTTCAATTCAGATATTATTAGAGATCCATGAATTAAATCTCTGTAGTGGCTTATATGAAATTACCCAAACTTCCCATCTAAGACCAATGTGTTTAAATGGTTTTTTGGGGCTATTAGTATGTAATAACCAACTCTCAAAATGAGAACTCTGTTAGGAGTAAGTATCCCAGTTCCAGCGTGTGGCTAACACAGTGAGAGATCCCTTAAAAGTTTGGGGTTGATGATGAACCAGTGCACAGGAGTTCCACATTAAGTCATAATTGGCTTTGTGTTGGGAGAGTGTATGTCAATTGGTGAGATCAGGCACAGAGGAGAGGAAGAGTTTCTTGTACTAACAACATAGTAACTGATCTTAGTCGAAACAATCGAATCTTGCAGGAATTTACTAATTCCAGAATAGGCATGACCTTGCTCTGATGTCCTTCTTAGAGAAAATGTCTACGGCACATTTGATGGAGAATCTCAGGGAGGAACTGACCTGTTTCATCTGCTTGGACTATTTCACCAACCCAGTGACCACCGAATGTGGGCACAGCTTTTGTCTGTTGTGTCTCCTGAGGAGCTGGGAGGAACATAACACTCCATTGTCTTGTCCCGAGTGCTGGAGGACCTTGGAGGTCCCTCACTTCCAGCCCAATGAGCGTCTGGGGAGGCTGGCTGGCATCGGCAAGCAACTCAGATCCCAGGTTCTACAGAGTGAGGACCAACAAGGGCCCTGTGGGAGAATGCTGGCAGCCACCGCGGTGTTCCCTGGTGATGAGCAGGGTATAAACGCCTTCTCAACCCAGTGTCACGGCATAAATGGAGTGTATGTCTCAAGTGAGGCCGAGGAGCATCACAAAGTAAGATTGGCTGCTCGATAGAACTCTCAGAACACTGTCAGGGTCCATCACTGAACTCCCATGACATTGTCTGTCGGTGACGACCCTGGGTGCTGATCTCCAGGTGCAGGCCACACACCTGGCCTGCATCCTGTTTTACTCGTTCTCTTAGTGGCCCAGTCATCCTCTTGTCATTGGTCCTCAAGACCCTTCACGACCTGGGGTGCTGCTCATTTGCCACAGAGTGTTTGTTTCTTTGCAGGAGAAACTCCAGGAAGTCCTAAATCTTTTGAGTAAAAAGAAAAAGGAAACTCAGGTTATACTAACCCATGAGAAGGAGAGAGTGAAATTGTGTAAGGTCAGTAACTGTGCTTTTGCATTTTGTACATGATTCTGTGAGGAGGGAGTTCTAAAGGGATACTTAATGAAATACTAAGGAAAAAAGACAAAATAGTGTGCGGTAATCTTGCTTTGGCCTCCCTATCTCTGCTTGTGCACCTGGGAACCTCAAGACTCAGCCCAGTTCCCCCATCCCCAGGCCAGTTTTTCATTTCCTCCTTGGGCACCTGTATAATTCAGAGGCCACCTCTATTTAAGCTTTTATTATAATTGTTTAAAATACAATGTATATGTATGTAACATGACATAGAAATTAATAAAAAATATTTCGAATGCTTTGGGCCCCCTCTTCCCACCAAAAGAGTACAAATACAAAAAAAAAAAAAATAAAGAGAAAGGGAAATAAAGGCAAAATAGTAGTTTGGGTTAGTACACCTGAACAAATAAATGCTCACGGGCAGTCACAGCTTTGGATGTGAGCTGTCTAGCAAAGCAAAGACCTAAATGTTTAGATATTTAAAAAATCCATGTGTATCTGATTCTCCCAGTAAACTCTGAGTTCTTCAATGGGAGTATTCATGGTGTACATTTCTATTGCTAATATGTGATCCAATGCCTACCTTTATTGAATAGATATTTGCTGAATAAATGAACATACTTTTTCATATTTTGCCCTTATTTTTTATTGCTTTGTATTTTATAACAGTACTGATCACCCCCTGTCATATATTTTTTGTTTATTTTTGTTTTTCTCCCCACTAGAATGACAGCCTTCAGGGAATAGAAATGTTGGTTTTCCTTACTACTATGCCTATATCACACATACACATAAAATATCCAATTATGAAATTATGGACCCAGCCAGCCCACAGAATAGATATGTTATGTGTCAAGTTTCAAGAGCCATCCCAGTGGAACTTTAGGACTTTGTAAGGGTGAAAAATGGCATTCTGTTACTAACCTCGTTGTACTGTTGTGTGGGTGTCACGGCAGGAAGAGACAAAAAATTGTAAACAGGTTGTTGTGTCAGAATACGCAAAAATGCACCAGTTCTTGAAGGAGGAGGAGCAGCTGCACTTCCAGTTACTGGACAAGGAGGAAAGACAGAACCTGAAGAAACTCAGGGACAATGAGATCAAGCTGACCCAGCAAATAAGGGGCCTCGGCAAAATGATGGGTCAGATACAGTCCATGTGTCAGAGCTCCATCATAGCATCCTTTGAGGTAAGAATATCAGGAAAATTAGTGGAACATGTGTAGTAACACATAATATTTCAAGTCATACAACACAATTTTTCTTTATTTACTTAAAAAACTGAGTTCTGGTCCAAAAATAGTTTTCCTAAAGAATTAACATTCTGTAAAGTGTTGAAGAGGTAGAGGAAAAACAGATGGTACCCATGTGAACCCAGCTTGACAGTGACTCCAGTGTCCTCTGTTCCTGCCACCCTGTAACCTCAGCTTTGTCAAGTACTTCAGGTTTAGTGAGCACTGACTATGGACCAGGTACATTAAATGTCTTCACAAAGGCCCGATGAAGTTAAACACTATTACGGTATATACTGTAGGCAATTGTCATCTGCAAAATGGGTTTATAGCAGCTTTCGTTTAAAAACTCAGACCTAGGTCGGTTAGGTAGTTTGCCTTCCAAATAGCTAGTAGCTGGGAGAACCCAGGTATCTGGGCACTGAGCCCACATTCCTCTCCATCTCTGCTGTACCCCAATCCTGGGCTGCTACTGCATTCCCAGACCCTCTCAAACATCGGCTGTGTGAGCCAACCCCAGCTTTGGACCTCTGTCCTGGACTGGCTCCTCCAAATGCTGTGATGTGATGTCATGCTTTCCCCACAACCTGCTCCAGCTGTACACAGGTTCAGTCTCAGCTAGCACTGGGCGCTTTCCTATAATGGTCTCCAACTCCCCGAAATACCGCATAATGAAGCCAATAGTCTGGCCCCTTTGTCAGCCACAGGTTCTCTTGATAAAGTGGTGATGTGAGAAAAAGAAAAGAATAGTCATCTCTAGTCATTTGAGAAGCATTTCATGTTCACAAGAAATCACCCCTAGAGGAAGCAAGGGATTTTTTTTTTTCCTAGCATATGCTCTCCCACACAAGGGGTTCTAGAGCCATGGGAAGCAGATTCTGAGACATTTGCAAAGGACTATATCCAATATGGATTCAGCCTTCACTAGCGATCGACGTGCACAAATAGTAACCTTCTTTCTTTTATACCCTTAGGAGGTGAAAGAAGTGCTGGAAAGGTAGGTTTCCATCATGTGTTCAGTAGTGTCCAATACAGAGATGTGGGTGCTGATGAAATAGGCTGGGGATAGAGTGGGAATGAGAGGGTCCTTGTGGTTAGGACAAAATGAGCTGGCCTCTCAACCTGGAGCGAGTCATGTGGCCCACGCAGAGGAAGCAGAGTGACAGCCTTCTCTCTCGCAGGAGTGAGCCGCTCTTGCTTCAGTGTCCAGAGACCGCCACCACAGAGCTGAGTCTGTGCCGCATCACCGGGATGAGGGAGATGCTAAGGAAATTCAGCAGTAAGTCAGCCTGGCTTATCCACCCTCCAGTGCTTTCCAGAGTTCACATCAGTGTACTTCAAGGGATGCAAAACTAAGCCCTTTGGCAGCTTCTACCGGAATAGCCAGCATCTGGTTGCCAGTGTGTCCATGAAGGAAGGCATCCTGAGCCAGCAGGGAGCACCAGGGAGGGCAGGACCACAGAGCATCTCTGTGCTGGAGCGGACAGAAGCAGTGGGATGGGACTGGTGTCTTGCTTGCCTTTGCTTCCTAAGAAGTCCTGGTCATCCCTTAGTTTTCATTGCTCTGTGTTGTCAGTCTCACCCCCTTGCATGTCTGTAGGCGCACACCTCCTCAGGGGTCTTTGCATTCCCACCTCTGACTTTGCTGAGATAAATGCTAACAAACTTAAATTCCAGTGAGGGAACATTCAAAGAACTGTCTTTCTAGAATACTCCAGATATTAAGGCTGGCTAAGAACGGGAGAGGTCAGCATTAGTTCTCAACTTTTATCTCGACAATCTGACTTTCAGAGGGAGGCCTAATCAACTTGGTATTTGATAAGTTTCTGCTCTGTGCCTGGTACTATGCTGTCAGGCTCTCGGGACACTTAACTGGACAAGACTTGCCTTTGCTCTTGTAGACCTTTCAGTGAAATTGAGGAGATGGACAATAATCACAGATGTTTAGTGATGATTAGAATTTGATCTATCAATGAAAGTTAAATTGTGTGATAAAGTGACCTAATCTTGTCTGGAGAGTCAGTGAAATTTGGAGGTCTGTTCTGTGACATGTTTTCTAGAGAGTGACAGAGGGGTCTCTCACTTCTTTATCCAAGGGTCACTGCAGGTTGTACTAAATCCTATGAAGCTGCCCATAAGCATGACTTAATTAAAAATGCTGATTAGGAATTGCTATTCCAGCACTCAGTAACTCTGAAATCTTGGTCCAGCTTCCTCACCTTTACAAACCCAAGTTTTCTCTCTAATAAAAGAGAAAAACAATAATACTTGCCATGATTAAATGGGATAATGTACAGAAGATGCTTGGCTGCCCAGCAGAAGTTCAGTAAATGATAACTGCCTGTATTCCCCCCCCACCCCACCCCCACACGCAAACTGAAGAATCAGAACCAACCTCGGCTGAAACAAATACAAATGACAAAGGGTGGGTAATTATTACTTTCCACACAATGGTCTTTTGTTTTCTTTTTAGAAATTTACTCTCCATTTAAGAAAAGAAGGGCTCAGAGATTCTTTTCGAAAAACAAAAATCCACACCAGGCCCACCTAAATTATACTGAAAAGAAAAAATAGGACTGAATACTAAGAATCTAATTTAAATCGCACATATATGGAGGGGTAGGGGTTTGAAAGTACCAATGAGGATTCATTCTTTCCTCCTCCTGCAGCGGACATAACTCTGGATCCAGCCACAGTCAACGCCTACCTCGTCTTGTCTGAGGATCTGAAAAGTGTCAGATACGGAGGGATCCGACAGGAGCTACCCAACAACCCAGAGAGATTCGACCAGTCTGTCACCGTGCTGGGGGCTCAGAGCTTCAGCTGTGGGAGACACTACTGGGAGGTGGAAGTGGGAAACAAGACGGAATGGGAAGTGGGCATCTGTAAGGACTCCGTGAGCAGAAAGGGGAACCTGCCAAAGCCCCCGGGGGACCTCTTCTCACTTATAGGCTTAAAAATTGGAGACGATTATAGCCTTTGGGTCTCATCACCTTTAAAGGGGCAACATATCAGAGAGCCCGTGCATAAGGTCGGTGTGTTCTTGGACTACGAGTCTGGACACATAGCATTCTACAATGTGACAGACGAGTCTCTCATCTACAGCTTCCCTCCAGACTCTTTCCAAGAGGCCCTTAGGCCTATATTTTCCCCTTGCCTCCCAAATGAAGGGACAAACACAGGCCCTCTTACCATCTGCTCATTGAACAGCTATGTCAGAAGGAGATACCCCTGAGCCTTCACTAAGGATGAGGTCTAAGACAAACAGATGACTAGTAATTAAGGTGACAAATGTATGGACAGCATTAATAGCAGGTGATCTAAAAGTAAAGTCCCCCCAAAGAGTTTCTATTTACTTGAACCCTTAATGAACAGCCAAACTGGACAATCAACTTCTAATACCAATAGGAGAAAGCTGATTATGTCTTGTATCTTTAACAAAATTTATCATTTAGACCATCCATGTATGTGCTGATGGCTAAAAATGTAGAGTTAGAACTAGCCCCCGTTACTCCAAATCCCACTGTTGTAGGCCAGTTTTATAAATATATGTCATTTTTTCAAGTGTATTTATTTATTTGACTCCAAAAACCTGCCGTTTGAACGTGCCTTTGTTCCGTGTGGGGAGCTCTGCACACTGAGGCAATGCTAACCTCCAGGTGCTGGGCGCACCTGTTCTCCTTCCCGGGGTTGAGGGGAAGGACTACTCATGGAGCAGCCGTCTCTGCAGAGTCACTTTCCTTTCCGTCCTGTGGAGCCTGGAACATACGTACTCAGGGAATTCAGAATGCAGCAAGTCCGTGTATGAAAGTCATTCATGTTTCCATAATCACAGGAGGCTGAAACCTCCGTTTGCTGCTATGTTCAAAGGTGACAGAGATAAGTGTCTGCTCAATAAAGCTATCAAGGGGATGGGTCCCGAGGGACCCCATTAAGTTATATATAAGGTTATTGCCTGTGCTTTGCTGTTTGCTGTGAGCAGAAAGCCTTTAAAAGTTATTGATTTTGGGGGGTGACTTTGGTTAATAAAATTATACAGGGTTCATGTGTACATGACACATTTTTAAAATTTATTTATTATTTATTTCTATTTATTTTTGTTTATTTTTCTTGCTGAATTCCTTTACCTTTTTCATCCAGCTTCACAAGCCCCATACCCTCTGCTACAGTTAGTCTGTTTTCTATGAGTCTGTCTCAATTTTGTTCATTTGTTTATTTTGTTCAGCAGATTCCACAAAGGAGCAAAACCATATGGTATTTGTCCTTCTTTGATTGGCTTATTTCACTTAGCATAATACCATCCAAGTCTATGCATGCTGCCACAAAAGGTAAAATTTTCTTCTTTTTAAAGACAGAGTAGTATTCCATTGTGTATATGTACCACAGTTTTTTAAATCCACTCATCTACTGATGGACCCTTGGCTGGCTATTGTAAATAACAGTTCAAAGAGCATAGGTGTGCGTGTGTACTCCCCCCCCCCACATATATATATATATATATATATATATTTTTTTTTAATTAGTGTTTTGTGTTTCTTTGGATATATTCCCAAAAGTAAAATTGCTGGGTCATCAGGCAGCTCTATCAATTTTTGGAGGTAAATTCACACTACTTTCTACAGTGGCTGCACCAGTCTGCATTTCTACCAACAGTGCCCTAGGGTCCCCTTTTCCCATGTCCTCACCAACACTTGTTTGTTGATTTGTTGATGATGGCCATTCTGATAGGTGTGAGGTAATATCTCACTGTGGCTTTAATTTGCATCTCTCTGATCATTAGTACCATCGAACACCATGCACTGCCCTCTTGTGCTTTTTGCATTTTACCCCGACATCGTGGAAGACCAATCATGTACTCTTAAGATAATCTGTTGCTCTGTTTCCCTTTTTTAAATTTCATTAAATTTAAATTCTTGATATATTACTTCAAAAAGCTAAGAAACAAATTATAAGCAGCAAACACCAAGCATATTTTGAATATATCTTCCTCAATCCCAAATCATTATTTTTTTTTAAATTTGGTAAATGAATATGAAAGTAATAGTTTTAAATTTACTGTGCATTACACTTAATTGTAATGCAATCTAAATGAAAGTTTTTAAATTTTTTTTGTCTCAATGAGGTTGATACCAGCAAGGAAACCATCCTATCTTTTCCCTTGGCAAGTCACCCCAAGTGGGTCCATTATCCACAATGGGCCCTCCACTGACCGGGTATGTCAGGGGGATGTTGAATCTACACTATCTGTGCTCTTCTGAGCTTGCATAAGCAACCATGAAAATGTTGCAAGAAAAATTTCACTCAAGCTTTCTGGATATAAACCTGAAGCCAAGCAATGGGGTGGTGAGGTGGGGAGCGAGACTGAATGGAATGAAGAACTGAGAATTTCACTCACTAATTTGGAAAGTTTATCCCCTTGCTCTGTTCAAGGGCCTGGGTCTCTCTGTGTCAGCTTTGGACATTTGACATAAACATTTTCTCGAATATGAATGATGTGTTCCATGTGGAACTTTCTGCCATTATCCTATTAACTCCTCCCCTTGCCACACCTGTCTTCCATTCTTTCCTGAGTGAACAGTTTCCCCAAGAAATAATAAGTCACAAGTAGCCTCTTGTAGTGGACATTACCAAAATGGAATCTGGAATCACAGCCATTTCTTTCTCCGCCTCTCCTTGGTTTTCTAGAGGAGAGTGAACATAGCTAGACCATATCTAGAGGACATCAAGAGTGATCTTTCGCACAAGATTCCAGCTTGATTACTTTTTTTAATTGTCTTTGTCCATCTTAGAGTGCCTTAAATATAAAACATTATACATATGTTTCTGTGAAATCTGATTTACCAATAAAACTCCCTTAGCTCTTCAAATGAGGTCTTTATCTGACCTGCTCTAACTATCCCATCTCCCCATGTTATAACTTTGACCTATTATCCTTCAATAGTATTGGTATGTTATCTTACTTAATATTTTTTCAAGCCCTGGCTGGTGTGGCTCAGTGGATTGAATGCCTGCCTGTGAACTAAAAGGTCACTGGTTTGATTCCCAGTCACAGCACATGCCTGGGTTGCAGGCCAGCACTCCAGTAAGGGGCGTGCAGGAGGCAACTGATCAATGTATCTTCTGCACATCAGTGTTTCTCTTCCTCTTTCTCCCTCCCTTCCCCTCTTTCTAAAAATAAATATATATAATATTTTTTAGAAAGATTATTTTTTCAAGGCTCTCTTACACTAATTTAACCCAAGAATGTGTCCAACCCCCCTTTCTGTAGTCTTGGATTTCTTCTTTGGTGGGTGGGCACAAAATAATTATAGGCCACAGTAGGAAAATAGAAGACTGCTGAAATGTACAAAGAACAAAAAAAAAATGGAATGTAATCTCACTACACAGAGCTAATCAGTGTTATGTTTTGGTGTATATCTTTCCAATGTGTTTTCCTTATTGTATATATTTTTTATTTCTTGTGTATGTATTTTAAAAATTAATTACATTGTGAACATTCTTATCATTGGGTATTTCTTGAAAATATGACTTTTTAAATCCCTAAATATATAAATATGTACTTTCTAAGAATTAGTACCTTTTGTTAAATTATATTTATTATATCAAAAATACATATTTAATAAGTGCTATTAATAACATTTAATAAATAGTTAATATTAAAATTGTCTCAATTAGGCTTGTAATGTTCTTTTTTATTAAATTTACTGGTGTGACATTGCTTCATAAAATTACATGAGTTTCAGGGGTATGATTCTAATACATTGTCTGTATTGTGTGTTTACCACCCCAAGTCAAGTCAAGCTTGTAATGTTCTTTCGTTTTCCAGCATCCAGGGAGAATGTAGGATCACGCAGGAAACGTAATTGTCTTGGAAAATATAATTTTAATGGGAGCAACACTTTATTTTATCAGTGCCCCTAACGTATTTAATGATTTCCCAACGGTGAGACACGCAGATTGTTCCCCATTTGTAGCTGTTGTAAACGACGCTGTGATGAATGCACATGAAGATAAACTTTGGGCGCACTTGTCATAGCTCCTAGAGTCTGTCTCCCGCAGGCAGAGCGGCTGCCTTGGATCCTGCTGGCCCGTGTTCGCAGGCTATGCATCCGACTGCAGCATTAGGGGCACCGCAGGGGGTCCAAAGGTTTAACTCTGGGCCTCTCCACACCGCAGCTGCAGCGCCTGGCTTTGAGACCAGTGGAAGAGCGTGTTTCCTCTGCCCTGCAGTCTCGCCAGAAGCACTGCATTTACTCCGCAGGAATCTTCCCCGGGGAGGAATGGAGAGTATTGCTTGGGCTTCGAAATCAAACAGTCCTTGGTGTGAACACTTAACTTCATCAAATGATTTTTTCAACTTTCACAAGTTGTTTCAACTCTCAGGGCCTTAGTTTCCTGTTCTCAGATAATTTGATACCTCCTTGTGAGGATTATGTGAGATCACAGAGAAACTGCGCATCTGTGGGCATGGTGATTTCTGT
>PVIA01000120.1:0-59006 GCA_004024845.1 Tonatia bakeri
TGATCAGTACCTTGATTGGCAGCTGGTTCGCGTGCTCCGCGGATGCCCCCAGGGGGCAATGCTGGCGGCTCGGACGCGATATGCTGTCTTGCTGACGGCATCAGCAAGCTAAGGCCCCAACATGGCACCCTCAGGACTGGCTGTGGGGGTGCAGGCCTGCAGCTCCCTCTGCCCCCTGTCCCCGGCTCACCTGGGGACCAGACACAGAAAAGAGACCAACCTTCGGGGCTCAGGTGGGATGACTCTGGTGGACACTAGAGCCTTTGTCCTCGCAGGGGCCACCCTGGCCACTCTCTCACAACTCCCGATAACTTGCTGCTTAAAAAGCTGCTCTGCCGCAGAAACTGGGTGTCACGTCTTTTCCAAGTAAAGGCTTTCCCAACTCCAAAACGGATGGCTGTGCAGAGGCAGCAGGAAGGAGGAGGGAGTGAGAGCGTGTGGAGCTCTTAAGTGTGTCAGCGTGCATGGCTCAGGTTCCCAGAGCCTGCAGGGGCGGTGGCTTCACTCCAGACCTGAGCACCCCACCTGACCCTGGTCGCAGCCTGGCAGAGCCTCACCTGTCCCGGCTGCCTTCTCCCTGAGCCCTGGCCTAGAGGGCAGCTGTCCCACCCTGTGCCCTGTTCTGTTCACGTACTGTGTCCAGTCCCCAGATGGGGCCTGGCACACAGTAGGAACACAGGCAGGCAGCTCGGGGTCAGGGGAGGTGGGCGGGGCTGTGTGGGTTGGGGGTCTGAGCTGGACCTGTGCCATGACTGTGACTTGGGGGACAGCTGTGGTATGCCCTGTACGGGTGCTGTGGGTGCTGCTCTGACGCCCCTCCCGCCTACCTGCCATGGGAACACACCTGCCTTTTCTTCCAGGGGACAGAAGCCCCCCCCCGGACTGTGCTTCTCTCTGGGCTTCCCCTGACCTTCTCTGGCCCAGAGGCAGTCCTCTCCGCACCCCTCAACTTTGCAAGACCGGGACCTTCCACTCTCCACCTCCATTCACCCCACGTCCCCAGACACCCTCTGCGGCCAGGGCCCGGCAGCCAGAAGGCCTGTGCACCAGGCCAGCTGGGGCAGATGGCACTGCAGGCCCCTCCTTGTGACCTCCAACCAGGCCCCTCTCTCGGCCACCGGCCAGGGGACCCCTGCACCATCTCCCTGTGAAGGAAGTGAAGGGGCATCTATTTTGTTTGTGAAAAGCTGATTCTCATAGATGAATGTCTCTCATTAGTCTCATTTGCTGACACACGAGCCTTTAATTGTGGGTTAGTAGTTAGACATATCTGCATATGCAAATGACACAGTTGCGCCCCACACTGTGTCTACCGCGGCCCTTCCAGAGACAGATCGCTCTGCAGCAGGAGACAGCGTGATGTGTGGCTTCACACACACACCTGCACTGGGGGCTGGCGAGTCCTGTTGCGAACCCCAGAACTGGACAGCTGGCGAGGCCCTGCCTGTTCTGTTGGCCGCTTGAGAGGGACCGTCCCCGAGTCCAGGAAGATTTCAGGGATCAAAGCCAAGGCCCCCGACACCACCCAACGTGAGATTCCAGTCGGGTACCATCTCCTGGGGCCGTTGTGCCCGGGGCCGCCTGGACACTGGCCCCAAGCTTGGTGGCCTGGCCCCTGCTTCAGACCTGGTGGGTTTGGTACCAGTGATCCCTGAAGGCTGCAGTCTGGCCCCTCCCCTGTGCATGTGAGACTCCCTCCCCAGGAGCCAGCGGCAGCCTCAGGAAGGGGCCCCCACCTGGCTTGGGACCCAGGGGCCCCCCTCGGGGTCAGCCTTCCCAGCCTCCACTTTTGGCCAAGGGCCCGACTCTTCCGGTGACTGGGTGGGGGTGGGGGCACCCCAAGTGACTGCCACAGGTGACCGCCTCAGCATCCTCCAGGTCCATGGGAGGGGGAGTGGCCTTCGAGAGGGTTCAAGGGACATCACCTGCCCAGTGAGGAGGGAGGAGCGTGGTGGTGGCCCTGTCCCAAGCAGGGCCAGGCTGGTGGTGCCCAGGTGCTGTCCCTGGGGTGGGGGCCGCCCTGGGCAGCGGGAGCCCAGGCCCCTCCGGCTGCCCTGCCCCGGTGCCCAGCCTGGGTGGCCACGTGGGCTGCACTGGGGAGGCAGAACCTGAGGAATTTGGCTCCGGCTGGAGATGGCACATTCCCTGCTTTCCAGACACCCTTGCGGCCCCTCCCCCACCCTCCCATCGCCATGGCAACCCGCTCGGTGACACTAACCGGAGCTGACACCCACTGTTGCCTGCGTGAGTAGTATGGCCAGCAGAGGGCAGTGGCGGGTCAGTGCTCAGCAGCGTGGGGAAGGTGGGCCTTGTAGGACGTGGGCCCTGCATTTCGGGGTCTCCATGTTCCCCCAAAAGGCAGGAGGCCTGTGCCCTATGGAGAGCAGCAGGCAGGGGACAGCCCTTAGCTGGCACGTCCATGGGGCAGGTGCAACTTTATGACCCAACCCGTGTGGCCCCCAGCTCAGCTTGGTGACAGTCTGGGGCTGACTGCCGGCCAGGAGACTGCTGAGAGGACGGGAAGGGCAGTCACCATGGCCGCGCGCTGGTCCTTACCCCCAGGCTCGCCGGTCGGCCCCCCTTCCCTCCTCACTCACACACCAGGCCCTTTCCCTCCAGGCCCCCGACCAGCGCACTGCCCTTCGGTCTGAGCCAGGACCCGCCCCGGCGGCGACACCTTGGCTACGAAGGAGACAAAGTTTTGTGACCTTCCCTCCAGCTCAAGGAGCTCATCCGCAAAGGAAGAGGAGGAACTGCCAGGAGGAAGGAGGAAACCATCTGAACCGCAGGCAATGACCTCCTCCGAAGGTGCAGACAGGCTGACCTGGAGGAAGCTCCCGCAGTCCAGCAGAGCCACGGGGCGGCGGGGGGGGGGGGGGGGGGGGGGGGGGGTGTTAAAGGGCTCACCACGCCCCTCCCCAGCGGCTGTGGTCCAGATGACTCCCCAGATCCGGCCCTGGGTCGGGGGGCGGAGGGGAGCGAGGAGATGGAGTGTGAGGTCGTGTTCCCACCTGCCGTCCTCCCTCCTGCGGGGCTTGCCCTCCCGTAAAGGACCTGGGACCCGGGGCAGAGCGGACGGGTCAGAGTGCTGGGCGGGGCCTCCAACCCACGCCTGGAGGTCACCGCAGGCTCGCTCAGGGGGTGGGGCCTGGGCAGGAAGCTTCTGGAAGCTAGTGCAGGCACAGGCAGGGCTGGTTTGGGGCCCACCCCAGCCCAGCCCGGGAGACGGGCACGTGTCAGGGAAACTCGTTCTCCCCGTCTCCCTGCGAGGATGCACATGGGCCCCACGCCTCTGTGAGGAGACGTGTGAGCGTCCTGGGGACTTCTGCCTAGAGGCCGACACCGCCCACGTGCTTCCATCTCCTCCAAAAGCATCTGCGAGTGCCCTCAGCTCCGGTCTAGGCCCCCAGCCCAGCCCGGGAGAGGCGGGTTTAAATACTCACATGAGTTTCCCCAAACAGGGGCCCGAGGCGTCTCCGCAGGGGCTTCTGCCCAGAAGCCATTCCCCGGTCAGGTGTGGTTTAGAAACCGACCCTCAGCCTTCTGTGGATGGCCTGCATCTGGGGGTCCACCCTGGGAGGCAGGGCCCCCGCCAAGGTGGGTGGGGGAGCGGTGTGTGAGAAGTCAAACAGCCCCTCAGAAAGGACGTGGACGCACCTGCCTCGGGGGGTGTGACCCGCCAGCAGGATGACCCAGGGTATCAGCTCCCAGACACGGGCTGCAGGGCGGGCGGGTCCTCCCACCCCCAGCCCTGGCCCCCAGCTCGGCAGGACCCCAGAGGCCCGCAGAGGCGGCCCGGCAGCTGGGGAGCCTGACCCAGGCCTCGGTCCGTGTCAGACGAGGCCCATCCCGCCACCTGTGGGCGGGAGCACCCGCGTCCTGCACCTGGGTGAAGGCGCACGCCACCCCGCAGGGGTGGCCGCTGTCCTGCTGCGGAGCCTCCCACCCGGCGCGCACACGGCCGAGTGGGTGGGAGGGCAGGGCCTGGCCCGGCTGCCGCTGTGGCCCCTGCAGGTGCCGCCCGCGTCTCCCGGGGCGATCTTGAAGTAAAGACGAGAGGACACGTGTCTTTGTGCCTTTGTGTGTTCCGCCAGGGAGCCAGCTCCTCCCGACTGTTGGAACGGAAATAATTTTAGAAGCTATTGTTCATCGCAAGCTCTGCTTTTCATGGTTAAAAACAAGTCCTGGACCATCGTCAGAGATGCTAAAATAACTCCGCCAACGGACAGCAAGGATGGACAGAAATAGACCAGGGGCTGGACCCAGGGGTGCCAGCTCCGCGTGGCAGCCGGGCTGCTGTGGCGGCTCCCACGCTCCTGTGGCAGCCTCCCCAGCCTCGCCGGCACGCCCTTTGTGGGGTTTGGAGCTCTCTTGGGGGCCCAGGAGCAGGTGGCCGTGCTCTAGACCACACGCAGTGCACACTGAGCCCTCTCCTTGTGTTGGCACGTGGCACGCGGCCTGTTCTGTTTGCTCCTCTGACAGCCCGGTGCCCAGCTGTGTCTCTGCCCCCGGTCCCCCGCCTCCAGGGTTCTCTTTCCAGCTGGGCCTTGTCTGGGGTGCTCCCGCCCACTGCAGCTCTCGGGGCCCCCTGACCCCAGACTCTGTCTCGGCTGTGGCAGGCCAGCTTTGCCTCCCAACTCCCCCGTTCCTCCCAGGGGGGCGGGGCACCTGCTGGGCGCCTGCTGCTTGTCCCCAAGGCGGGTGTTTTTCCTCGGGTGCCCCTTGCTCCCCTCCCTCCCTCTAGCATGTATTTTGGGGACTCGCTGCTCATGAGGTTGAAGCAGCTGTGTTCCGACAGGACTCGTCCGGGGCTGGGGACCGTGGAGCACCAGGGAGGAAGGGCGGGGAGGCTCAGCAAGGACAGCAGCATCCACAGTGCCGTCCCTGCCCCTGCTCCCCCATCCCCGTCCCTGCCTGCTGCCAGGCGTTGGCACCGGGGCAGCCCCTGGTTAGAGACCAATTAAAACGCCCGGTCCTGGGAGGCTCCTGCTGATCCCAGGGGGACCGAGCCGTCCTCGCTCAGCGGTGGCGCATGCCACAAGCCCCGTGGAGGACAGCCAGCTCGGAGGAGGTACAGGCCTGCCCTCACCTGACCTTTGGCAAAGTGTCCTGCCACCGCCTGCCGCACCACCACCACCTGGAGAGGGTGGGCCCACTGCCCACGGGGTGGGACCGGTCACACTCTCACAGGGCCCAGCCCTCTCCACGGTGCTGAAGACACCGGAGGCCGAGGGAGGATCCTGCCCATGAGTCTCTGGGGACCGAGCCCTGTGTGCACTGTCCTCAATCAGACCTTGGGCCTTCTCACCTCATCCCCAATCTGGCCCCCTCTCCTCCTCCCCCCTTTCCCATGGCCTCCTCTCTGCTCTCCCTCCTCACGGGAACAGCAGTGACCCACAGGGACAGGGAAGGACACCCTTCCCCTGCTCGATCCCTTGAGAAAGTGATTTGGAAATCTCTAGCTCCTCTTAGTCCTGAGAGTTGGGGTTCAGGCAGGTGGGCAGAAGAGATGCCCCAGGCCACCTGTAACCCTGAAGCACAGACGCTCGGAGGCAGCCCAAGTTCTGTGACCCCTCAATGGGGTACGGAGCCTCGGGGGGCAGACCCACCCACTCAGTCCCTGTCCCACTTGTAATGAAGCAGAATGTTTGGCACGTCTTTGGGAACCGACACAAGGCCCCCTGCATCGACCTGGGACTGGTCCGGCAAGCGGGGACCGGTCAGGGAGCAGAGAGGCCAGCCCATGCCGCTGGGTGTGGTACTGCGGGCCCCAGCACGCGGCACCACACCATCCTGCCCTCGTCCTTGTCACGGAGAAGGACCGACGCAGCGTGGGGAGCTGGGAGCGGGCTGCCTGGCCTGGGAGGGCTGGCCTAGAGGCAACCCCAAGTCGGGCATGGCTGGCTGTGAGGGGCAGGGGGAGGCCGGGAGGGTGAGGACTGGACGGTCTCTGCCGCTGAGGACACGACCTTGGAGAATGAGGACATCAGCGGCTTCTCGGTTTCCCTGTCATAGAGCGGCCTGGGGACCCGCTGCTCTCAGCTCTGGTCTTGGGGCCCGAGCTCAAGGCCAACTCCCGTGGAGGGCGTGTGACAGGGCCCGGCGAGGGGGCAGTGAGGAGGGACGCTGTGCTCCCCCCGCAGCCCCTGCTGAGCTCACGTGCAGAGCAGGGGTGGGGCCACCACACCCTCGGGGGTCAACAGTCCATCAGGAAAACAGGGTGACCTCTGTGTCCTTCTCGGAGGCAGGTGGGGACACTAGTGGGGGAGGGAGAGGGATGGGGTGCAGGGGCCCCGGTGGCATTTCCTGAGGATGGGAGTGGGGTGGGGACAATGTCTGCAGTCCGTGGCTTGTCCCTTGGCCAGAATGCCACCGCTGAGCCCCGACCCGGGCCGGACTCCTGCATCTGTCATGGTAGAAACTACCGGAAGGAAATTCAAGATGAGCAGCAAGTCCCCCTGCCAGTGCCAGCTCGGTTCTGGGCCTCATCAGCCCTGTCGGAAATGTCACCAGGACCCAGGGACTCCTCAATGTGGAGCAGCACCGGGAAGGTACGTGGGCACCGGGGGTGCTTGCGACGTGAGGACACGCACGGGGCTTGTGGGGCGTCACATGGAGGCCAGAGGGAGCTGGGGGTAATGAGGTGGAAGTGAGGATGAGGCTGGTCTGAGGGCAGTGGTCTGCCCCCAGGGCCCTGCCCTAGGGCCCGGGTGTGAGCGCCGGGGCTGCCCTGTCCCTGGAGACGCTCTGCTCGGTTGGCCGCAGGGACCTGTGGGCCCCGCGACTCCCTGCCGAGGGTGGCAGGTGGCAGGGATGGAGGGAGACCCCACACTGGGCACAGGCCCCGGCCACCCCAGGAAGACCCCCTAGCGGGAAGTGCCTGCCCCCCCCATCCTTCCCACAACCTTCGAACCAGAGAGGAATTAGCTCTGGTTTCTCCGGCAAATGTCAAAACGTGGAAAGAGGGACCCTTCCCCTTCAGCCGAGGAGACCGACGGAGACATGTTTATTAGCATAGAGACGCGTCTCATCAGGTCAGCGGAGCGCAGAGGAGCCGCAGGAAACACGGTGAAGCCAGGAATTAATTAGCGGCAAAACGACGCCAGTGTTGCCGCTGATCACCTGAGGCCGCTTGCGCTCCCAGCCATGGGCTCCTTCCACCCCGATCGCCTGTCCTCTGCAGGAGGCTCTGAGCAGGGACAACCCGGGGCCCTGGGAGCCAGGAGGAGGGGCTGCAATGGGGACTGGGGTGCGGGCTCCCCGGATGGGCCCACAAGGTCTAGGGGGCCCTGTCTGGGGCTGGAGGGCTGGGGGTCAGGGCCACCACCAGGGTGGGATGGGGGGCCTGGATCTCCCAGGGAAGAGACCCCACAGCTCTGCCCCTGCCTGAGGCGGTGCTTTGTGGTGTGCAGGCCCCACCTGAGCTGGAGGGTATCCTGAGGCACATTTCAAGTCTGGAGAGAAGGCGCGGACCCCCAGCTTCCTGCAGGGGCTGCCGTGACCCAGCCATGGGAATCCCCAGCAGGATGCGGGGGCCGAATCCAGGGGTGGCTGGCGTTCCAGGGCACCTGGCTTGAACTGAAGTTTAGTGACTGGTTAAGTGCTCACCGCCCCTCCCCCTCTGAGGCCGGTGGGCAGTTCCTGGCCGGAGGAGCGCAAAGGCCAAGCGGAGCCCCCAGCGATTTCTCGATTTCCTGGTCTTCCCCACGTTAGACAAAGGAGTTACAGATGAGGAGGAAGAGCGACAGCCTGCACCCCGCGATGCCCCAAACACACGTGCCCAGTCATTTTCAAGGTCGCCAAAAGCTCAAGGCCACAGCAAACTCCTCCTGAAGCCAGAGGCCATGGTCTGTCAGCCACAGTCCAAGCCCAGGGGCCAAGACAGGCCCTGGGCCCTTGGATCTGGGGAATTCGGTCCGTCCTGCCAAGTCCCCTCCATCAGGGTGGCTGTTGGTGACGGCGTAACCAGGACAAGAACACACAGCCACTCCCACCCACCGAGAACCAGGGCGCCACCCAGACCCCCGGCTGCGCATTCCCGTGGCCTCCGGTCCCTCCATCTGGAGGTCTCTGCCCCCGGAGATGCCCCCACCCCGTCCTTCCTGCTCAGCAGGCCCTCCCTGTGGGCACTGGGGAGGAGCTGCGTCTCCGAGGGGCTGTTTCAGCCGGTGACGTCCCCCAGGGCCTGTCCCGGTCAGGCCACACCCTTTCCCTTCCCTGCCCATTTCAGGACTCTGAGGTCACGGACGTGAAGGACCTGCTTCCTGTCTCCCCTCTGGTGGGACAAAGCAGCTCTCCCTGGGGTTTCTGGAGTCCTTCCCAGCACACCCACCGCCTCACCCACCGGCAGGGGGACCCTCGTCATCCGGGGAGATGCCCCTGCAGCCTTCTTGCACCGGGACGAGATGTCACGCTCCACCCTGTGGGTGCCCCCGACAGCCACGCAGGACCCAAGTGTGGCCCGGGACCATGCCACCTCCTGCAGCACCCCCTGTCCTCCAAGGAACAACGTTCACGTGGGGCCCCGGGCAGCCCTGGTCCCTCTGCCCCTCACCCCCATGACAGACTCGAGTGCAGCGACCCCACCCTCCCCTGCTCCCGAGCAGTGAGCTGCCCCTTAATTAAACTGGGGGCAGAAGTGGGGGGTGCCGATGCAGGGTCGTCAGGTGCTGCACCTGAGAAGCACATCCGGCTGCACCTTGTAATTTAGTCACGAAGAAAAGGGCAAGAAGAAAAGGTTCGTATTGTCCTGAATTAGACCAACCACCTCCTTTCTGTCAGGGACACACCGGAGGGCTCCCCAGAAAGGCTCCGAACCTGCCAGCGAGGGTGGGGGTGGGCGGGGGCTCCGTGGGGACGGTTCCGTGAACCCGGCCACAGCCGTGACGACCACATAGCTTCCTGGGCGTGCTAGATGCCGCCGGACTGCACGCCCTAAAATGATGACTTTCATGTCATGCGAGTTTTGCCTCAATACACTGTTTTTTAAATCGCTGAGGTCTTAAAAATCCGAGGTTGCCATTCGAGAGACTAGGACGAACATTGCCTGGCACCTCGGTGGCCCGGGGGGTGGGAGGGAGCAGCCCCCACCCCCAGCCCCGCTCCCCGACCCCGGGATCAGCTGTGGGGTCTCAGCCAGCAGGGCTGGTGTCCACCCTCTGTGTCCACGCTGCCACCCTGCCACCAGATTCAGGGGACCCAGGTGGGAGCCCCATCCCATTGAGCTCTGCCTTCCCTCACCCCTCAGCCCTCCCCACTGTCCCCTTCACAGCACTCGGAGAGCTGGATTCTGGGGAGGGTGCCGAGCAGCCCGTGGGGCGTCTGGGGGCCCCGTATGGGGGTGCATTCTCACTGGTGACTGTGGTACCCCCGTGTCCCGGCCGCGTCCTCACGCGCCAAGTCCTGTTTGATCCACATTTCCAACACTCTGAGGACATTTTGTTTAATTTCTGTCCTGGTGTTTGCAAGAACCCCTGAGTTTGTACCTGTAGCAGGTGGCATGGTGCCCCCCAGAAGGTGTGCCACCTGGAACCCAGGAGTGGGACTCTATCTGGAAAAGGGTCTTTGTAGGTACAATTGAGGCTCTGGGCCCTGGACTGGGGGGCTCTGCACCCACAGACAGGCATCCCGATGGGAGGGAGACAGACGGAGGTCACAGCAGAGGCCAGCCTGGCTCCCGGGCTCCCGCAGTTCCAGTGCCGCCCCAGGGGTCAGTCCCAGAGGAGCTGATGGCGTTCCACAGGGCAGGTGGAGGGGGGGAGGTTCAGCCGGGAGCCACGCTAGACACCGGGGAGGGATGTGGAGCGGAGACAAAGGCGGGAACACGGGACCCTTCCTGAGCTGCACACCGATGTTTCAGGGCAGCCCAGGACGAGGGCGGTGGCACCTCCCGTCCCGTGCCCATCCCCCACCTCAGCCCTTCTGCTGATGCCGAGGACATGTGGGGGAAAGAGGAGATTCTCTCTGCACTTGAAAGGACATGAGAAAATTAGAAAGCGGACTGTTAATTGTCTAACATTTTGTTAATTCATCAGGCGTGCAATTTAAAAATAGCTTTGCTTTCTTGCTGAAGAAATTAATTATAATGTCTTACTGGACCTGGCAGGAGGGGAGAGTCTGGGGGCCGAGGTTCTTCCCAGAAGGCTGCTCACCGGCCGCACTCAGAGCTGCGTGGCCCCGCGGGTCCCAGGCGGGGGCAGAGCCTGCAGGCGTTCCTCAGGGGATCCGGAATCTGAAGATGCTGCCCTGGAAAAACCTGTGGGTCGGTGGGAGAAGACCCCTCCGAGCCCGGGCGAGCTCACTGAGGCGTCTGCCCCTGCAGGGGACACGCAGGGGCTCGGCTGGAACCCTGACTGGAACGTTCAGTGTCGGGTAAGCCATGCCTGGAGGCGAGGTGGCTGCCTCCCACTCCCCCGTTTCCTCTGGGTGATCCCGTGACATGGACGGACCAGCTGCAGGTGACGGGAAGGGTGCCGTGGGTACGGCAGCCACACTGCCCCGTGAGGTCCTCACCATCATTGCCCTCCGGCCTCGTCGATAAACGGCCCTCACTCAGAGCCAAGACGGCCACCCGCATTCTCCCGCTTCCCTGTTTTGCTCAGACAAGACAAACCAGAACCAGGCCCACCAGCCCGAAGCCCCAACATGGGGAGGGGGCCAGCGGCGGGTGTGGTACACGCACATCGGGGGATGCAGCAAGTCCGATGTGGGGTTCGGGCGGGCTGTGGGGTCCCAGGGGCCCGAGGGCTGTTAGTGGGACCAGAAACTGCTCTAAGGATGGGGGGCACCGCCCAGTCCAGCCACACAGCGTTAAATCCACACAGACGCTGGGAGCCGGGACCATGAGAGAGACGCAGCCGCCGGGTTTGGAGTCCATTCCGGACCTTCCCCGGCCTCCTGGGCACCTGTCACACCTGTCTCAGGTCAGCAGCGAAGGGCAGGCTCAGAGCCAGGGACCTGGAGTCGAGGACACGCACTCGCGCCCGAGCCATTGGAGGTGGGACCTGCTGCATCCGCCTCTGTCCCCTCCTCAGGCCCCTCGGGGATGGTCCGCACAGCCCTCCTCAGGGCCGCGGGGCAACTTCAAGTCCCCACCTCTCTAACGGGAAGCGCGTCCTCGCGCCACCACAGGAAAGCGGGTGGGGTGCTGGGGGAGCCCCGAAACGCAGGGCGGGTTCTGCTGCATCGACTCTCCCTGAAACACTTCTCTGATTCTCTCAAGTCCCAGGCAGACAGGCGGGCACCCAGCGCCTCTGTGCCGACTCGGCCACCAAACACAAAGCCAGGCCCTCAGCTCCCACAGTGGTCGAGCCTCTGGCAAGGACAGGGTCCCCTGACCTTAGAGCCTGCACCCACCTGCCCCCGGCCCGTCCTGCCTCCCCCAGGAACCTACCTGGAGATCAGCCCGGGGCCCCCGCCAGGTTTCAGTTTGGACCCACTGCGTCAAAGCCAGGTGGGCTCTCGCCAGGAACAGGCTGCGGAGAGGGGCTGCAGACGGCTTGCCTCTGGAATAGTAATAGCATGGAAAATGTTATTAGAACAATTTTTCATCATGAATAATAAATTAATAGCATAACATGGTGGTGCCGTGTGGCAGGGAGGATAGGAGTGGGCTTTGTTTGCTGCAGTGTGGGGCGGAGGGCGAAGAGCAGAGGGCGGAGGGCGGGCAGCGGGACAGGTGTGCAGGGGCGAACTGTCTGCAGGGACCAGGGGCTCCCAGACCCGTCGTGGGCGGAGGACAGGGCTCGGACCGAATCCTGAGGAGACTTGGAGCTGCAGGTGGGGCCTGGACGGCAGCCTGGCCCTGCCCTTTGTCCCATAGGCATGGGGGAGCTGACCTCACAGCCCCCGCCCACGGCCACACCAGCCCGTGGAGGGACCTGTCATTCATCTTCCTAATTTCCAAATTTCCCTGATGCTTTCCTCTCCCTGGCAGAAATCAGGGCATTTTCTAGTCATCAAAGACTCAGAGATGCTGCCTGGGTCCGCACAGGAGCCAATGAAAGAGCAAGGGCACATCTCCGGGCTGGGGCACGGGCCTTCCACTGCTCTGCACACCAGCCGTCCCCGCCCGTGGTGGAGCCCAGGAGGCAGGTCACACGGGCTGTCCTGCTGAGTCCAAGCACCCGGGCAGAGAGCCCACTTGGTGTAGCTCGGGCCAGGGGTCCCTCTGAGGTCGGACGACTGTGGCTGGGCAGGTCCCGCCCCGGAAGGCGGAGGTGCAGTGTGGGCTGACCTTGAAGGTAGGTGTCTGATGTGTGTTGGACCTGGAAGATAAGATGTGTGATGTGAGGCTGACCTTGGAGGCGGAGGACCCCCTGCATGTGGAGGGTGCAGACTGACCCTGGTTCAGTCTCAGCAGACGCTCGGGCATGACTGAGGCTGGCAGACCCCGGGTGCCGTGGTGGGGCTGGCCGCGAAGGCTGGCCGGAGGACGGTCACTGAGCCCTGAGCACCGGGCTTGCTTGGGCCCCTGGGAGATTCATGGGGACGGCACAGGCCTGCAGGTGTGGGTGGCACAGCCTCGGGGGGCAGGCAGATGGCCAGGACACCAGGGGCCCGCACTGGATGCAGGAGCAGCAAGTGGGCGTGGCTCCATGGACAGCAGGTGGGAGGCGCCCACTGTCCGCTGTTTCCTGTCCCCTCAGCCCTCTGATGGGCCAGCCAGGGCATCTACAGCCAGATGGCAGACAGCGTCCCCTGCACACACATGCACACCCAGTGTGAGCGAGTGTGAGTCCACTCATGTGCGTGCGTGCTAGAGTCCCCACACCCGGTCAGGGTGGCAGCTGCCGTGGCTTGGAGCCCAGCCACTAGCGCCCGGCACGAGTCTCGGTTCAGGGCCGACCACGCGTGTTTGTGCATGCTGGGCATCCCACACGCTCTGTGCACCTGGCCTGGCTCCATTCTCTCCCTGTTTCCGTGACAGCGTCTGACTCTGCAGCTGACAATTAATGTTCGAAAGAACACGGACAGTAGAGAGATTACAGCAATTTATCAGCTGAAATTATAGGTGTAGACACATGTCGGCCGTGGAAACAGTTTCCATCAAAATTAAAGTATTTAGAGATTTTCTTCAATTTTAAATTATGCAAATCCCTGTGGCTGCGGCAGCGCCCGCCTGTAATGGCAGGATCACCCAGAGGCACCTCAGGGTGCAGCTGGGACCCGGGCCCTCTCTTTCTGCTGACCCTTCGGCTGCCTGATGCTGCTGCCACCGAGCTTGGGAACCGGGAGGCCCATCCGGGGGCACCCAGTTTATGTGCCCAGTTCCCTGAGCCTCTGCACATTCCGCTGCGTGCAGATCAGAGCCATTTGCCTCTGTCTCGGCGTCTTTTGTTCGGCCGGCAGGTGCAGGCTCCGTCCAGTCCCCAACACAAACCCAGCAGAAGTGGTAACAGGGACTGCAGTGTGGGAAGGCTGCCGGGGTCCCTTTTGTAACTCCTGGTTCATGCTGTGTGTTTCTGCACTGTCTCCCGGGCTGGCCGAGCGGGTCGTGAAGGCCGGGTCGGTGGGCTGCGTGGGGACAGAGTGGCACGGGTCCTCCATTCCAGTGCTGATGAGCTTTGGGTCACCGAAGGCTTCCTCAGATCGAGCCGGCTCTGCCTTCTGGGGAGCGACGGCTGTTTCGCACCGGTGCCTCTGCTTTGCTAGCACTTCCTTCGGTCCTTGCCCTGTTCCGGAACCGAGACCGTCCAGCCTTGTAAAATCACGTGGGTGGTTTCCTTGTCGTTTTTACGAAATATTTGCACAGGTGGCTGTTTTCTGTTCCTGGAACATTTGGGGAAACGTGGGTCATGAGGTGTGGGCGGAGAGAGGCTCCATCACAGATGTGATTTATTTCACAGGAATAGGTTTGTTCACTTCTGTGTTTTCAAGCCACTTTTGCCATCGTTTCTCTGTAAAACCATTCCATCAATGTGTTCACGCTGACTGACGTCCGGGTGTTCGGTGGGTTTTGCGGTTTTAAAACCTCGACCGCGCCCATCAGCAGACGCCCTCACAATTTTCGGGCCTGTTTTTGAAATCCTCTCTCCCCCTGTTATTTTTCCCTGATGGGTTTTACTGGCCTCTCTGTTGCTGCTCTGCTTTCTGCTCAGTTAATTCTTGATCTATCTTCTCCCTTCACGTTTCCGTCGGTGTTCGTGAGTTGAGTACTCCGTGTATTTTTTTTCCGTCCTTCCTGTCTTTATTTCTATGTGTTTGTTTTTGAAATCCTTGCCTGAGGACATGTTTGTTGATTTCGGAGAGAGAGGGAAGGAGAGAGTGGGACAGAGAGACAGAGAAACGTCGCCGTGAGGCAGACACAGCGACCTGCTGCCCCCGAACATGAACACGCTGGAGCAGAGATCGAGCCCACGGCCTCTCTGTGTGCAGAAGGGCGCCCCGACCCACAGAGCCACGGGCCAGGGCTCCTTCCTGTCTTTGAATGAGTTCATCTGTGGCTTAGAAACGCCCACCGGCCCGCCAGCTGCCCTGCACCCCAGAGTCACAGGCATCCAACGTCCGAAGCCCTGGGTGCGGCGATGGTCTTCGATGCCTCCTCTTGGACACGAGTGGCCGAGGAGCGCGGGACCTCGTCTCAGAGAGTCATCCCTGCTGACCCCTGACTTAGTGATGGGGTCTGACCCCCACACGCAGGGGTTTTGAAGAACAAAGTCTCCACCAGGTTCCCTGGTGCCCGGGTCGGGTGCTACAACACCCCAGGGCTCACAAGGTCTGAGGCTTCGTATCTTGCAGCCGGTCTGAGGGCGCTCACTGCCCAGTGCCGAGCAAACAGCAACACTGTGTTTGAGTTTCTAGACGACGTCTGTTACTCTCCGACCCTGTGTGCCCTTGGCTGCGAGGAAGCAGGACTTCCAGGGGCTCTTGGTGGGTCCCCGGGTCCCCGATGCCGTGTGGATAAGATATCAGTGAAGCTGCCATCTGGGGAGCTGGGCACACACTGCAGACCGTGTGGCAGGCTGTGACATTTTTGTGCTAAACGCAGCCTGGCCATCACCCCAGCCAGGCAGGGGTCCTCCAGGGGCCGCAGAGGTGACGGGCCTCCAGCTGGAGGGTCCTGGACGCTGCCGCAGACTCACTGGACTCACCAGACTCCCAGCATGACCAGCGACCCCTGTGGGGCAGAACTTCTGGCCCTGGTGGACCCTCCCCTCCCCAAGCAGAGCAGCGGCTGCCGGGCCCCACCCTGCAGCTGCCAGGCCCCAGACGGCCAGGATGGCACCTGAGTTCCCATCAGACTGGGGGAATTCGTGGGGGTCCCACAAACACTTGGAATGATCACCCCAACCCTCTGCCTCCCTTTGCGAGTGTGTGAGCTGGCCAGCACCCCTCTTCCGAAACACTCTCTTTGTCTGGTCTGACTCCGCTTCCTGCCCTCCCTCCCCCTCTCCAAGCTACTCCGAAAAGTAATTACCTGGGAACCCAAAATGGCTCTGAAAAAACCTTTTCAAAGGCCATGGCAGGAGAAGCAGATCTAGGCATTTTAATGTCGTTAATGAGCCGGTGATTTCAAGGTGGATTTCCATACCTCTTCCTGGTGGACTTTTTCCTGCCCCCTTCCTCCTCCTCCGCAGGTGCAGCCAGGTGCCAGGCTCACCTCCCAGACGGCTCGCTGCACTTCTGCTCCAGCTGGCTGTGAGCCTCCCGGTGTCTGCAGGCTGGTTTCACGTCCACCGCCCCTGTGGGGACCCTGACCTCCCCCACAGGCATCGGGGTACCCCTCCTGGGGCACGAGGCACAGCTCCGATGTTCACGCGGCCTCCCCGTCGCCAGTGCACCGACAGAGCCTGGGCGACAGGCCAGTGGCCTGTTTGGGTTCTGCACACGACCCCAGATTCTCCAAGCAAGGCCCCAGGCAGGTGTCTGAGGGCGGAAGGCAAGGCCTTCTGTGGTAGCCTGGTGCCAGCGTCTTGCTCAGCTTCCTGGCAGTGCTGGATGGATTGGCCCCCGTCCCCCTATACACACAGGCACACCTGTTGCACAGATGTGCACACGCAGGAACCCAGAGGAGGCAGCTGTGTGGCTGCCTCGATGGTTTAAGGTCAGGGGACCTGATGCGGCTTCAACGCTGCTCACAGGCAAGGGGACTGCCCAGGACTCAGCCCCTCACCTGTGACACAGGAATGCCGCCTCTCGCCCAGCCTGCCTCTCGGGAAGATCATGACAAACCAAAGGGGACAGATGGAAAAGGCAGCATGAGGATTCACACCTCACAAAACGTCACAAATGTTGCTGAGTGTTGTCTCTTGACCCATGTGCTAAGGACAGCGAGGGTGAGGCCGACCTGGGTGTGCTCCAGGCAGGTGCCAGAGGGGCAGGGAAGAGTGAGGTAGCCCCTGCCTGGGAGTACCCACGCGCAAGGCAGGGCCCCAGGCGCTTCCCCAGGGCATCATGGAGGTGCCAGAGGAGGCTGTCCTTTCTGCTCAGGGTGGCTCCACATTCGGGCCAGGCCAGGTACCCCCTGTCTGTGCCCCAGAATATGGTTGGAACTGCGTCCATTGGTGTGATAACAGATCTGTCTGGCCCATGAGGCCGTGAGCTCCAGAAGGGCAGGGGTCAACCCTGGGGTTTTTCCACCTGAACCCCCACACAGCCCAGAGCCAGGCAGACTAGGACAGTACCCCAACTTCCAGCCCTTGGCCATGCACCTCTCCTTTCCTTCTGTGCGGTGAAATGTCGGCACATACTTTCCAGTGGGGGAGAATAATCTGCTGAGTTCCTGGGAGTTCGCTGCAGCAGAACCCACCGCCCTCATGGGCACACCTGTGAGGAGCAGATGGCTACGCAGGTACGGTAAGGGCGGGGCCAGGTCCCGGGGAGGCCCAGGTCAGGGAGGGAGGGCCAAGGGTCTGGCCAGCGAAGGGCGGGATTCCAGGAGGCAGCGTTCAGCACCCCGGACAGCGCCCACCGTGGTTCCGGTGGTTCCTGATTCCTGGGGTCCCAGGATTAGAGACGGGGTTGCCCAAAGCCACCGTCGGTGTAGTTTTCTGGGCCCAGCATGTCTGCTTCAGGAAGCCCACGTCTGAGCAGGCTCCGGCCGGCCCCTCGGCTGTGCACTGGGGACAAGCTTCTCTGGGCCCTCGGCAGTCACCCACTCTGACTCACCGGTTCCCCTTCTGGCATCTTCTCTGCCACCCTGCTCAGACACCCATGTGTGCCTCTGTCTACAACCGGCCCGTCCACCCCTGCATCTCCAAGCCGGGGCGCGGCAGGAGCTAATAAACAATTGTTGGTTGAGTGAAAAGAATGTGACCCTCCTTCCTGTGACCTGGCTTGCGTGGGTGTCCGCGGAGTACTGTGTAAATGTGAAAACAGAAAAGTAAGCACATCTGCAAACTGTGTGGCTCCTCGGTGGAGTCCGGCACCTGGCCTAGCACAGGTGGGCCTAGGTTCCTGCGCCTTCCCACCAGCCAGAGCGGACCCCCGGGGGCAGGCTGGCCTGTGGTCACTGACTCAGGGTGTGTTTGAGCTCGGACGGTGGACAGCTCCTGGAGCATTTCAGGGTGGGCTCAGGGTGGCTGGGAATTCTCAAGGTGAGATAGCCTTGAGGCAGAGATGTGGTGTTCAGCTAAAGGGCCACCTATGTTCTCAGTGTGACATTCCCCAGCCCCCACCTCCCCAACTGGGGGCAGGCTGGTGAGAGGGGTGTAAATGGGGTATACACCCCTGTGCACCTGGCACTTGGCTTAGGTTTCTGTGGTGGCCACAAACAGAAACTTAGTCTTTCAGTTCTGGAGGCCAGAAGTTCAAGGTCAACATGTGGGCAGCCTTGGTTCCTTCCGAAAATTGGCTCCAGCCCCACCCCCCACGATCCTGACGGTGGGGGCTACCCTGAGCTTGCAGGCACGGCACCCTCATCTCCACGCCTGTCCTTGCATGGCTGTCTTTCTGCGCCTGTGTTTCCAACCTCCCTGCCTTTCTCTTTGAAGGGCACTGTCACTGGGTTTGGGGTCACCCCGACCCCAGGGTGATCCCATCTGGAATGACTCTTTTTCCAAATAAGTTCCCGTTCACAGGTCCTGGGGGTCGGGATGTGGACAAAGCTTTTGGGAGACACTGTTCAGACCACTGTACCCTCCTCCTGACATGAGGGGTCCTTACCCATCCCTGTGTCTGAGGCATCTCCCTAGACAGAGCAGATGGTCGTGGTGATGTGTCTGCTGGCCGCGAACAGCAGGGGGTGCTGCTGTGCCCTGGGAACCCAGCTCAGCCCAGCCTGCAGATTCACCCAGGGGGATGGTGGTCATGGGGCAGGTGGTGTGAGAGGCGGTGCACGGGTGTGGGGTGCAGGGAGGGGGACAGATGGGGGCAGAGTCCCTTGGAGAATGGGGCCTGGGGTTGGGGTGGAGGGTTCTGAGCTCCGGACCTCAGGGCTCAGTTAAGGGGGGTCCGCAGAGCCAGTCCCCCTTCAGGACCCTGCCATGTAGTCATGGGGCTGGGGGTGCCTGGCTGGGAGCTGCCACCCTCAGGGCCAAGGAGGAAGGTGGGACAGGCTCTCTGTCTCCATCCGCCCCCATCTCTGTCTCTTCCTCTGTCTCTTTATCCCCCTGTTTCTCTCAGGCCCAGGCCTGCACCCCGGCTCCCCCACCTGCCCCTCAGCCCCACAGTGCCTGTCCCCTCGGCCTGGAGCGGCCCTGGACTGGGGCGCGTCAGTGACTCGGCCTGCATTCTGCATTTCACAGGGGTCCCAGTCACCCCTCGGAACGAAGAGAACGAAAGGAACCGAAGTCTGCTGTTTCCTTGTTACCCTCCCCCCAACCTGGGTGGGGGCAAAGTCAAGCCTCTGCGGTGTGTGTGGAGGTCCTGGGGAGGGCAGGCGAGGTGCGGTCTTCCTCTGCCCCCTCCCCCAGACACCATCCGTCAGCGCTTCCTAGCTTGCTGCAAACTCCTAACAGCCCTAGTGCCTGCCAGGTGGGCGGGGTGGGGGCTGGGAGAGGCACCCTCAGGGACTGTCCCTGGCTGGGGTGGGGGCAGTAGATGTCCCCGGTGCCCCCAGGTGAGAACCACCCGCAGGATCGGCAGCTGGGCCAGCAGGCCCAGGGGCACCTGGAGCCTTCGAAGCACATACCTCCCTGTGACCCCAATGTCCACTTCCCCTCCTTCCACCCACAGGCAAGGGCCCCGAGCCCAGTGGACCCCAGGGCTGAGGCATCGACGCCTCCATGTGGGCGCTCAGCAAAGGAGACTGGCCCCAGGGTTGGGGAGAGCAGGGCCTGTGCAGGCGGTGGAGGCAGGAGCTCTGGGCCACCCACCAGCCAGGGCGTCTCTGCAGGGGTGGTGCCCCTGCCGGTGGACTGGAAGCCGAACTTCAGGGGACACCAGGCCAGAGGCATTCCTGCCTGGCAGGGGGGGTGGGCTGCTGCTGATGGGAGCAATTTAGTTAAACGTGTGAGGGGGTGTGTTGAGTGTGAGTTGGATCAGCCTCCCTACAGGGAGGCTGAGCCTCTTCACCTGTCCTGAGGGCTGGGGGTGAGGCCAACACCAGCCCATCCGGGTCCCCCCGACCCCTGCCCTGGCTTCAGTGACCTGCCTCAGTCAGCAGGGCTGGCCGGTCACCCACAGGGCTCTCCCTCCGGGATCTGCCTCCTCTCCCTCCACCCCCACACCACGCTTCTCTCCCTGAGTTACGGCTTTCGGGTGGGGGGGGTTATTATTGTCCCACTGCATGACATCATAATAGGCTGCTGTCCCCTAGCACAAAGGCTCGGGAGACACGTCCTATTTACGTTGTCACCGACAGACAGCAGTGGGGGGGGCGAACATCTGTACACGAAGAGTAACAATAACACGTTCTCTTTTATTTCCAAGCGGCTTCAATGAGTCCCTTGCAGCTCAAAGGGATTTGTGTGTGCAGGCAGGTGGGTTAATAAAACCCATTGAAATGCAAAACGAAGGCCCCCCCACCCCCGCCTGCCCCGGGAAGGAGCCGGCCCCCACCAACCTGGATGCCCCCCTCCTCCCTCTCGGGCTCTTGCAGGTCCTGGTCTGGGACCAGTGCTGGGGACAGCCCTGCCCCCAAAGGTCACACCAACCCCGATGGGACAGCCACGCTGCCCAGGGCTTCTCGACACCTTGACCGTCTGCACCCCTATTTTGGAGAAAATAAACTCAAGGGCTGTTTCATTATCTGCAAAGCACAGGCCTCAGCTAAGCATGGCACCCGCGTCCAGGACCGGCTCTTCCTCTCCTCGGGTCTGAGGTGACGTCTAAGACAGACACAGCCTCAGGGTGGCCTGCGGGGCTGGGCCTCACATGTTCAGGTGGGTGTCATGTCCTTACAGGTGTTTCCCTACATGAGTTTCTTTTTTTATTTTAGAGAGAGGGGGAAAGAGGGAGCAAGAGAGGGAGAGAAACATCTATCGGTTGCCTCTCATGCGCCCCCTGCTGGGGACCTGGCCTGCACCCCAGGTGTGTGCCCTCACCGGGAATCGAACTCACGACTTTTCCTTTGCAGGACGCCACTCAGCCCACTGAGCCACAACAGCCAGGGCCCCACGTGGGCTCTTTGCTGCCGTGGGCCTCGTCCTGGCCCCAAGAGGGGCCCCTCGCCGGGCAGAGGGGTGTGTTCCCGTGGCTGCTGCCTGACCAAGGGTGGGGGCACCGCTGGCTGGTTTCTCGTCAGTTGTGGCGTGAGCCTGACACTGTGGGAAGGGCTTCCCCGGGTAGGCCTGGCAACAGAAGGCAAAGCCGGCCTGGGTGCTGGTGCTTACCCTGCACTCACGTCACCAGACACAAGTGCAGCGACCTCCCCAGAGCCTCTGTTTCCACCCCCAGATGAAGTCGCCAGGTGGGGGCAAGGGAGCACCAGGGAGCGCACGGCCCGGACCCCTGCTGGCCAGCACTGGCGAGTTCCCGCCGGGCGGGAGCAGCCACCAGCGTTGGAAGACGCACTGGGTGGGTAAGCCTGATCGATTCTCTTCATTAAAGACAGTCTCAGACATTATTACTTCATTCTTCCCTTTGGGAAAGGTGGATTGTGCCTCCCCTGCCGAGTTTCAGGGGATTCACCCCCCGTACGGGCCCAGGGCCCCCAGCACTGTATGTGAAAGGCTGTCTCCTCCCCACCAAGGGGCCCGAGGGCAGGGGCCCTCTGTCCTGGGGAGACCGGGTCCTGGAGTCAGCGCCCACAGGTGGGCCACGCTCGGAGGCTGCTCTGAAGGGACACATTTGTCTGTGCATACACATCCATGCACACACACTCGTGAGCACACACACATATGCCTGCTTCCATTCATACCACACTCTCGACATGACAAAATGGCAGAGCTGGAGAGCAGGGTGGTGGCTACAGAGCCTGGGGGCCTTCCTGGAGGAGGCTAGGAAGCCTGGATCATGGGGGGGGGCCCAGACACCCCCATGTGTGACAGACAGGGGACCAAACATGCAGGGCCCACAGCGCAACACCTGGCACGACGCTGTGCTGTGGAGAGGGACGTTCCGTGTCACAGAGGACGAGCCAGCCTGGGACGTCTGTGTGCGGCTTCCGGGGAGTCTGGCCCTGTTATTTCAGCATCAGAGGTGTTCTTCCAACGCCCGCAGGCGGGGCCGGCCGCAGGAAGGGCTGGTGCTGCCAGGCTGCAGGATGCCCTGGCGTGCAGTAACCACTCTGCCAGGATGGCTTATCCCACGCTCGAACTTACGAACAAGTCACATCGTCGACACAGCCGCCTTTAAATCTGTTTGCCCAGAAAGAGCCGCCCACGGCCACCTCCTCTGGGAGCGGGGGGGGGGGAGGCGGGGGGGCAGGAAACCACGCGGCCTCAGGCACCGGGGCTCTGGGGTCCCTGAGCAGTTCACCACAAGGATCCCCAGACTGACAGACGTGGGCAAGGGTCCTCACGTCATGGCTACAGTGTGTGCCCCAGCCTGCCCGGCTGTCCCGAGGCTCTCCTCTGCAGCTGTCAGGGCCTCGCTCTGGCCACAGGGCAGACCCGCAGGGATGTTTTGGTCTGCATTGCAGCCGACGTTGTCTTGCCGGAGCAGCCGCTGGAATGCTGACAGGTGGCATGGTGACGACTGGAATACAATCAGGCCTCTTGTTCCAGCGAATAGCAGTCTTGCTGCGGACACTTTGCCGTGTGCCCTCGGGCGGCTGGACCTCGGGTCGCTCTGGGGCCCTGCCAGGTACCCCCTGCCCTGGGGGCCCGGCTGTCTTTGTCCCCTCTGGCGAAACTTCCCCAAAACCCCCCTGGTCCCATCAGCGGTCTCCCCCTCCCACCTTCCCCCAGCTCCATCCTTGGCCCAACGCTCAGGCCAATGTTTCTGAGTGCCTGCCAAGGCCAGACCCCCTCTCAGCCCTCCCGTCCCCAGCCCTGTGCCAGAGAGGCCCCACACAGCAGCACGCGGGGCTCAACCGGACGCACCTGTGGCCGGGGTACCAGGGGCTCACGCATGCAGCAGGCTCACTCAGAAAGGAAGGTTTTGAGTCACCGCCTTCGGGCACCCAGACCTGCTGAAACCCGGGAGTGGCTTCCATCAAGGGCATCATGAAAGGGGACATTCGTCTGCTGGGGGGCACTTGGAGTGGGGGCAGGTGCCTGCCCGTCAGGGCAGCCCATGGTGGGTGCCTTCTGGGAGAAGGAGCAGTGGCTTCATGCCCTGGCCGAGTTCACAGTCACCACCACCCCTCCTCTCAAGGTTAGGTGGCCCGAGAGTGGCCACCCCGTCAGCGCAGGAGCGTTGCATGGAAAATCACTTGTGGGTGCGGGCCCTGGAGAGGGTCTGGGCCCGCTCTCCCGTGTCACTGATGAGGCACAGGGCACGTGACTTCAGTGAGCCACGCAGCAAACGGGTGACCACCGGCGTAGCCAGGACTGCACTTGGGGACGCGGACCACTGGGAGGGGTCTGTGCCCAGTCAGGCCAGCTCTCCCCAGAGATCGGCTGGAATGGGACAGACAGACAGACAGACAGACAGATGAGAGACAGATAGAGGACTGGTAAATAAGCGATCCATACGCTGGCTGCGTCCCACAATCACAGAGGCTGAGAAGCCCCCACAGCCGCCACCTGCGGGTTGGAGGACCGGAGAGCCCGGTGCCGGGCTGGTTCTCAGGACAGTGACCCCATCTCCCTGGGGAATGAAACCTGGTCTCATGTTTGCCCACAGCGGTGCAAATATGTTTACCATTGCTTTGTCCTCTGCCCTGCTGGGACCTGGGTCACACCGGGATTTTTGTAGACTGGGGTCAGGAAGCCAGGGGCCGCCTGTCTGCCCCGCCCAGCAGGGGGCATGGCCACCGTGTCGCAGCCCGCAGTGCTCTGCCTCCAAGTAGCCAGCCTTTCAGTACCATGAACAAATCAAGATTTCAGAGACATTCTCCTTTAATAGAATGCGGAGTTATAATTGGTGACCTATTTTAAACAATTTAATTTCCCATGACCTGATTTCCAAGTTGACAAGGTAATAAAGGCCGCAGGGGCGGGGCGGACCCCCCCAGGGGTGGGCTGAGCCTGCATTCAGGGTGCATCCCTTGCATCCGTGCACAGAGGTGCCGGTGACCTACAGGATTCCAGGGCGGCTGATGAGCCCAGGTTGTCCATCAATCTAAGAAAATGGACAAGGACGTGGTGGAGATCTGTCACGTCACTACGAACAGCCCTGCACAGATCCTCTCAGAACCCTCTCATTTCGGCCATGCCCGGCCCTCTGGGGCTGCAGGCCAACAGCTCGCCCACTCGCAGCAGTTGCCGTCACAGGCCCCTCTGGCGCCCGGGGCACAGAGACCCGTGTGGTGGGTGGCTGTTCACAGCCACAACCAGGGATGCACCTGCCCTGGGCTGTCCCCTCCAGTGGCTGGACCACAGGGATGGGGAGGCAGAGGCGGGGTGGGGGGGGAGGAGAGTCAGAAGGAAGGGGGGGAAGGAGGGAGGAGCCTGGGCAGCTGTCCAAGCCCTGCTGCCTGCCCTTTGGCTGGTCAGCCCGCACCAGTCTGGGGGGGCAGCCGTGGGGAAGAGCTGGCTGGGTCAGTGGCTCTTGGGGTGCCTGGAAGATGCAGGGCTGGGGGTGAGAGTGGGGGCCCCAGCTTCCCCATCTGTAGTGAGGGGGGCGGAGCACTGCCTGGGGGCTGCTGGGAGGGTCCCGGGAAGCAGCAGTTTGGGGGACCCTCCCCCCACACACATCCCTTCAGAGCCCAGCATGGGGCTGGTCCACAGCCCTCAGGCCTGCCACCCCCAGGTGCCCCTCCTGAGCCCTCCCCGCCTCCTCCCCCTTCTATCTTCTGCTGTTTCCAGGGGCTGGGGTGGGGGGCCAGCCCAGCCAGGACCACACGGCTGCCGCCTTCTGGCTTTCAGCGCAGCAAAGGGCACTTTCCAAAGCCCACACAGCATGGAGCCATTTGAAAGCAGCAGGGGAGCAAACCTCCACTCACCCTGAGTTCAGGAAGAGGCTAAAGCCAATAACCCCATTTTCTCAGAAATAGGGATCCACCTCCCATGTCAAAGGCCCTGCAGGCACTCCCCACCCACCCTGAATCCCCCCGCAGAGGCCAGCTGGGCTGGCCAGGGGGACACAGGAGAGAGGGGAGGGGAGGGGGCTGCGGTGGGCAGCCCTTTCCCAGGTGGGGTCCCCCACAGTCCCAGGTGCATGTCCAGCAGTGGGGGGGTGTCTGGAGCTCCTTAGGGGCAGCTCCACCTGGCAAGTCTGAGGCACCAACGTCTGTCTCCCCACTGGCCACACCCACGTGCACTCTGCCGAGGGCAGAAGAAAAGGGCCCACCCCAAGGTGCTCTGGTCAGCAGCAGGGTAGCTGCAAAGGCCTGGTCTATGAACTGCTGTGCACTCTGGCAGGAAGGAGCTCCGCCTCGAAGGGCCTCTGGCGTCTAGGGTCCAGCTGCCCCAGCTGCCCCAGTTGCACAGGGAGCAGTGGGGGCTACGAGACATTTCGGGTCCCAGTGGCTTCAGGCAAGGAGGCCTGTGACCCCCACCCTGACCCACAGCCCAACCTCACCTCCCCCCACCCACACCCAGTCCCCTGTTCCATGGTGGCGGCAGCTCTTGGGACCCATTTTCAGAAAACCAGGGTCCTGGCCTCCCAACCGGCCATGGGGAGCCCCCGGGGTCCCCTGACCTTGGGCGCCATTCTCAGAAGGGACGTCCTGGTTAGTCCCGTTCTGGGCTGGATTAGTTTCTGAGGACGAAGCCCGCGGGGTGTGTGGTGCTATTTGTGGCGCCCTCAGCCCAGGGGAGTGGGAGGGATTAAGTGAGGAGCATGGGGACTGTGGACTCATCCGCCCCCTGCCCTGCTGCCTGGTAGCTGGCGGGAGCGTCGCCAAGCAGGCTGGCCGGCTGCCCACCGGGGCACATGCCTCTGGGAGTCACCCTTCCGGCAGGAAAGGCCCGTGGGTGGCAGCTGCAGCTCCCTCCTCGGTCCCCTCTGGGGACCTGACCTTTGGGCCCTGGGGTGGCTTGCAGGGCCATGGGTGACTCCACGCTGGCGGTGGTCCAGGGTCCCTCCACAGTCCCCAGAGCTCCCCCCTCAGACCTGTCAGCAGTGGTCCCCTGTGGTGGAGCAGAGGACACTGGGACCGGGAACCCTCAGCTGGTGAGGCCAAGGCTTCTGCCATCTAGAAGGTCTGTCTGGCTGGGGAAGGGACGCCCCGCTCCCAAGCCAACGCATGAGGACGCCGTGGAGAGAGGGGAGGAGAACCAGGAGGCGTCACCTCCAAACTCACCTTGTTACTATTGTTATGGCCTCTCTCCCTCAGTTTCCACACCGCAGCGGAGGGGTGGCCACCCCATATCACTGTCCATGTGGGGTGACCTGAGCCCCAGGCAGGGGTCCCTACCAGGCACCACAACTCCCACCTTGGCCCCAGGGGGGCCCATACCTCCCAGGAGGTCTTTGGGGAACCAGGCAGGCCAGGTGATCAGCTGGCCCTGTGCAGTTTGTCTGTCCCCCTCTTCCTCACTCCTGATGGGGGCTCCATGCCTCAGGAGGAGGGGAAGTGTGGCCAGACCCTCTTGGGAGGCCACTACCCCAGGTTCCCCACCCGGAGCACCTCCATGGAGCCCACCCTTCCCTCTGTCCAGCAGGCTTCCTCGACATCTGGAACTGGGACCTGGGCTGGTCCTGTGCTGGCTGACCCCCACCCTGAGCCCTGGGCGTGGGTCTGGAAGACACCTGCAGGGTGCCCAGCAGTAATGACCAGGGGCTCCCTCCTGCCCCAGGAGGACCCCATGTTAATCCCATCACCACGGACCGACCATGGGCCCAGAACACCTGCCCCCAGGCTCCTGGGACCTGGAGGAGCAGCCGACTTCCTTCCCTGGCCGTGGACGGCGGCCGCGTTGCTGGCTTTCCATTGGAGAGCTTGCCTGTGGGACAGGGCAGCCGGCGGGGGCTGAGCACTGGACGCAAATCGTTTTGCTTCTGCTCGTCACCAGGGGCGTCCAACCAGCTTTCCTCAGGCTCTCCAGCGGCACGGCCCACACACAGTCCTCGGGGCAACGGCGGTGAGACGCCGCCTCTGGGTCAGGCAGGAGCGCCTGCCTCTGCATGCAGGTGGTTCTCATCTCATGACGCTGTGGTTAAGCGTTAGTGGTTGACTTTGGGCGAAGTTCCCCTGATGTCTTGGTCCTGGTACATCTGCCGCCGACATCCAAGTCCTCTGACGTCCGGAAACAAAGGAGGCGTAACAGGCCTCCAGGGGGTTTGTTGCAGGTCCTTGCCCACCACCTCCCAGGAGAAAAATAGACACCCTCCCCACACGCATTTGGACACGAGAACCAGCTGCCCCGCCCACCCAGTGTCTTCCGTGGCTGGCGAGCCCCGGGGCTGCCCACTCTGCCTGGCTTGTCCTGGGCGAGACGATGGGACCCCATGTCCCCGGTGACCCCTGCCTGCCGCCGGTGGCAGGCCTCTCCCAGATGGGCACGTCCGAACACTTGACGGCCAGGGCAGGGGGCAGGCTGGTGGCCAGGCACCTCCATCCCAGCGACCTGAAGGAGCCCAGGACACATCCTGGGTGGGCTGCAGGGGACCGAGCCGCCGGCCCGGGCTCCCCCCTGCCATCCCAGGTCTGGGCTGCGAAACTCATCTGCGTGGCGTCGCCGACTCCCTAGTTGGAAACCCCTCTTCAGTCTGCGTTGAGCAAGGAAGGAGGGGCAATGCCAAGCCCACCGCTCTCTTTCCAAGGGGCTGGTTCCTCCACATCCCCTGGAAACCTCCCCAAGGGGACGACCTAGGACACAGCAGGGTCCCACCTCCTCTACGGACGGGACCGGCCAAGCCAAGTGGGCACTTCTGAGGCCACCCAGGCAGCAGACACCACGATCCTGATACACTGGCCTGTGGACCAAGCTGGGTGTCACTGTTGGCCCCCCTTGCCTGCAGGGAGCCAGGGGGCTGAGCCGCCCCATCCCGCCTGCCTGGGGGTGTGGAGCCAGTCTCCTCCCAAGCAAGGGATGCACCCAGACTGAGTTTGTGCGGGCAAGCTGGGCAGTTTGGGGGCACAGCTCATCCCCGAGTCCTGGGATCTGCTGGGGGAGGGGACGTCCCCTGCCAGCTCCCTCCATGCATGCCCACCCACAGGTAACTGTACACCTGTGTGTGGACACATGTGCGCATGCACACACCGAGGCACAAAGGCATTTCCAACCCTAGCTTATGGATTACTGGCTTGGGCTTTGGGGGGAAAAAAGGAAGAAAAGGAAGAATTGCTAGGCAACCAGCCAGGGGTTGCTATGGCATTTCCGAGAGCCGCTGGGCCAATCGGCGCCCAGTGCAGGCTGCTGTCAGTCATCTCAGGAGGAGGGGAATGAGGCGGCTGCGCGCTCCTGCTCCGAGGGCGGGTTCAGACCGAGGCTGATGAGGGCTGGGCATCTTATGAATATTCATTGTGCTGATTGAGGCAAAGCCAATTAACCACTTGGAGCCTCGATTTCTCCTGGATCCATTCACCGTTTTTTAACTGCGGGCTAAGGGACAGGCACTCGGACTCTGGCTGCCCTGGGACCTCTCTACATGGTTAGACTCCTTGCTCCTGCCAGTCCCAGCCCTGATCCTGGGTGTCCCCCGCCACCCTGCAATTGGGCCCCCAGCACCCTGCCCCTGACATGGCTAAATTTCCCAACCAGGAGCAGAGCATCCGCAGTGGGGTTCCCATCACACCCTCCAACCATTCACACCCACCCTCCCTCGCTCCTCTGTCTACAGGGGGTAGTGACAGCGGTGGCCAAGGCCTTCGCCAGCCTCACCCTGTCACCTCCCAGGGACCCAGCCTGTCTTGGCCCAGGTGCCCAGAACGCAGGGCCTGAGTTGAGGAGTGCAGGCCCCAGAACCCACCAAGGAGCTCCGTGGCAGAGACGCCACCGAGGGTGAGGCTCCTCCTGAAGGTTTGGGAAGAGGATCTGCCCCTCAGAGTGGCCCCCAGGGCACAGAGGGCTTCTCTACCTAGGCGCCCTGTATCCCCTTCCCTCTGATCCAGGTTCAGCTTTTGGGAGCTGACTTGTACCCCTTCCTTTGTGCACTTGGGGGATGCTCGGGGAGGCAGGACCCTCCCTGGGTGGTGGCATTTCCTCCAGGTCTGGAGGTGGCCAGGTGAACTGCTGGCCCAGGACCTGGGCTGAGGTCTGTGTGGTTGGCTGTTGCAGGCCTGGCCCCCACCCCCACTCTGACCTCCAGGGAACGGTCCTGACAGCTCTGTCACCTCACTCACTGCTGGGGCCCAGGGCCCAGTGGATACTCCGAGGGTGTTTTTTTCCTGGAGCCCCCATCACCTGGGCAGCACCTTGGACAGTTCCCAGCAGACAGCCCCCCCCCCCCCCCCACTGTGAGCAAGGCAGAGGTCCTGGGCACACCTCCTGGGGGTCCTCCCTCCCCATCCTGTGGCCGAGGGCCCATCAGCATGCTGGTTCACCCGGGGTCCCCAGGGTGGCCTGATGGGGCTGGGGAGGGGAGAAAGCAGCAGCCCCCACACACCCCGCACCCCTGTCTTCCTGCTCTGAGGCTGCCAGGCCTCTGGTGGCCCATGCTCTAGCACCCTGCCGAGGGCCCATTAGGGCCGCCTCCACTGCCCTTGCCCCTCCCCCCATTTGGGTGGGAAGCTGGACCGTTACCTGAGGTAGGGCCCCTCAAAACAGGAGAAAGGGGGTTGAACACATAAAGCCTCCCAGGACTGTCTGTGCTTCAGACACGTGCATTTTCGTGAAAACATCACTTGTACAAATGAAACAGCTGCTCACCGTCATCCTCCCTATTTAGGGGCTGTTTCTGTCCCCACTTCTCAGCCCAGGACCGCAGGGGCTCGGAGTGGCTGGGGAGGAAATGTGCCCACCTGAGTCCCGGAGCCAGCTCTTGGACTGCAAGACCAGGCCCTGCGGAGATGGCCGAGGCTGACCCCAGGGGGAGACCATGTCCAGACCCCTCACAGACAGCACGGCCCCTCCAAGTTGGCCAAATTCGGGGAGGGGTGGGGAGCAGGGCCAGGCTCCTGCAGGAAGGACCTTGGGAGCCACAGGTACCAGGGATGGAGGGCGGAGGGCAGAGGGCAGAGGGCAGAGGGCAGAGGGCAGAGGGCGAGGAGCGAGCCAGCAGGAGCCTCACCCAGCGGCGCGTTTCGCCCGGGAGCTGACCACTTCCTACATGATTTATAAGAAAGTCTGTTTGCAGCCACGAGGAAGCGTGAGGGCATCACTCATGCCATCGGAACTGATTGTCCTCATCAGTGTTATTGGTATCAGCCTCACCCGGTCAGTGGCCCAGGCTGGGTGGCTGGCCTGAGGCCGCCTGCGCAGCTGCCAGGAGGCACCTCTCAGGGGAGCACAGAGGGGCTGTGGTTGAGGGTCGGTGGGTCCCTAGGGGGAGCCAAGGGACCCTGGGCAGATGGCCCATCCATGGAGGGCACAACCCAGCACCCGGCATGTCCCTCCCTCCGTCTCTGACCTGTTTCCAGGGAGAAGGGTCTCTGCCCTCCTGGGACCAGCAGTGCAGAGGGTGTGCGGTGCCCTGGGTGGTGCCGGGGCCTGGCCTGGGGAGGGTCAGCTGAGACAAGCAGGGCAACTGTTCAGTGTGCCACCTTTGGAAGGAGAGAAAATGGTCCCCCGCTCAGCCCCTGAAGGAGATAGGCCATGGGCCGGGGTCCCCACCCTTCTCAAGGCAAAGCCAGGTGGCTGAGTCCCTGGGAGGGCTGGCCCAGGAGGCTGGCTGGCCACACCCTGCGCCCCAGGCACCGCTGCAGCTCCCCTCACTCTCTCTCAGCTGATTCCAGACCCGGAACGGGTGTCGGGTTGGTTCTTGTCCTGGCACAGCCAGGCGTGCAGCTGGGACCCCACCCCTCAGCCCGGAGTGTCCCTGACCCCTCCCCTACTCCCCACCTCGGAGGTGGGATTGGGCTGCGGGCCTGGCTCTCAACACGTTTGGGAACTACTTGGCTGTCATTGCTGCCACATGCCCCCAGGGGTGGGCACGACAGGAAGAGAAGCCTGCAGTGGTGGGTGTTCGCCCTCTGAAGCATCTGAGTCAACCCCAAGCACCCCAAGAGTCACCTGCATAATCCTGGGGTGTCAGATGGGATGCTCAGTCCCCTCTCCGCCCCCTGCAGGATGACCCCTGGATGCTGACTCTCTTGGTTCCAGAGGCCCAGCCACCCTGTCGGGTGGGGCTCAGGGAGGACCGTCAGGCACTCCTCACCCAGCCCCACCCCACTCCCTGCCAGAGCCCCTGGAGTGTGCCCTCATGCGCTCCCGTCCTTCCACCCCCCTCAGCAGCAGGCTGGTCTCCCCTCCTGGACTTTGGGGGGGGAACCCGGGAGGCCTCTCGCGTCCCCAGTGTCTCTCATTCTGGTCTGGAGTCAGGGGCAGGAAAGACTGCCGTTAACTCGATCCCTCCTGGCAAAGCCAACTGCAGCCCCAGATGTGCGAGATCTAGGCTGCGATGTCCGTCCAGGGCGGGGTGTCCCGCAAGGAGGGCGTGTGGTTGACAGTTCACTGTGCCGTCCTCCCTCAGGCCCACCGGTGCCTCCTGGGGCCAGGGCCGCCTGGAAGCCAGAGGCGCAGGAGGCTGCCCCAGGCCCCACAATGCCATGCAGCCTCTCCCTGCACCAGGTCCCATGTACTGGGGCCCCTGAGGGCCAGGGAGCAGGGAAAATCCTGCCAGCGGGACAGGGCAGGCCACCCTGGAGTGCTGTCAGATGGTCTGGGGGGGCTGCCAGCATCGAGGGGTTGGCCACAGGTTCTCGTCCCCTTGGCTGTGAGCTGAGGACGTGGGGACAAGTCCCAGAAGGAAAGTGTCTCTAAATGGGTGTCCACCGCCCCAGGGCCCTGTGATCCTGGGGGGCTGCCACCCTGGGCCTCTGCAGCCCCCCTCCCGGAAGTGGCTTGCTGACAAGAAGACCCCTCGGTGTGGCCTGGGTGGCCCAGCCTGGATCCCTTTGCCATAACACACCCTGGGACCCAGGCTGCACCTGGAGGCCATGGGGGCTGCTCCAAAACCGGGGCCCAGCCCTGGGGTGGGGGTCTTGCCCGGGGGTGGGCCATGACCTGGAGGCCATGGGGAGGGCTGGCCCCGGTTCTGCCCTGGCAGGGGCGCCCGGGAGATAAAGGCCAGCTCCAGCCAAGTGTCCGGCCTGGCACATGTGCGCTGCTCACCTGGCCTCCTCAGCGTGATGACGGCCCAGCAGGTCCCCTGGCCCCCAGCCCAGTGGCCGACGTTTCTGGACCGGAGTGGAGGCAGCTGAACCTCCGGAACTGTAGGGCTCTGGGTTGTCGGTCAGTCCCTCCTTGTGGGGTTGGGGAGGAGGGAGTGAGGGGGTGGGGCGTCGGGAGAGGGCCGAGGCCTCCTTTCCCTGTGAGCCCCCGGCCCCTGAGCCCCCACCCCCTCAAGAGTCTGGCCCTGCTCACAATCACCGCCTTTGTGGTGGCCGCTCCGCCCTCAGCACTCAGGGTGGCAGGGGTCCCGGCCCCCCACCTGCTTCCCAGCGAAGGGGAGGAGCTCCCTCTCCCCATCAGGCCCTGGGGAGAGGGGCCGGAAGGACAGGTCCTGCAGAGACCTGGTCCCCGAGCCTGGGGCAGGTCGTGCAGTGTAAGTGCACCCAACCCCCACAGCCGTACAGGGTGACATACCAGGCGAGGTGTCCCGGGGCAGGGAGGTGGGGGAGCACAGGGTCCCAGAAGGGGTCCCATGGAGCCACGCCATATCTGCCACCTGCTCCATCTCTGGGCGCCATGGTCCCGCTGTGGGAGAGGTCCCACCACATGGGGATGCTTCCCTCGGAAAAAGGTTTGGAGTCTCAGATGGGAGGGATGGGGCCTCTGAGCCGTCCGGACCACCCACGCTGGGGCCAGGAAGCCATGGACCACTCTGAGGCTATAGGGGACCCAGAGCAGGAGCTGGGCCTGGAGTCCTGCGCCCGGTCAGCACTGTCCCCTCCCCCTGGAGCCCGCACCTCCCCCCACACACATCTGCACCGCAGGCCCCTGCCACTGGCCTCCAGCAAGACCAGTCCCATTCCTCCCCCACCTTGGAAGGAGGGCAGGGTCATGAGGCCAAGAGCCAGCTGTTCCCAGATGTGGTCACAGCCCCACCCCTTTCTGGGGGAATGGCAGGCCCGGCACCCAGGAGGGGGTGGCAGTGTGATGAGGAAGCAGGAGCAGAGAGGAAGGGGGCTCGCAGCCCGTTTCTGGGGATTTGTTTGATCCCACGCTATTTTCGGGTTTTCGTGGTGGCGAAGGGGAGGGAGAGGGAGGGGAGGGACGGGGAGGGGACAGGGTCCGGGCACATCCCTCCCTTCCTCCTCGCGGCCCCCGCCCCAAGAAGCCACCTGACCCATATCCAAGTTGCTGGCCTGTGCTCGGGGCCTTTGTGCACACGGAGGCAGCCTCCCGGAACCGAGAGCCCTGAGCCGCCCGCTCCCGCTGCCTCACTCCCACCCTGGGAGGAGGCGGCTCACTACACCCACAAACATGAGTCTTGGTGTGCCGGGGAGAAGCCGCAGCCTGGGCACCCGCGGAGAGGAGGAGGCTGGGCGGGTGAAGCTGGCTGCCCCAAGGGGCCGAGCGGAACAGTCGTGCACCAGGGCCTGCAGTGGTAAGTTGACTTTTTTGGCATCTATGGAGCTGCCAAGGCCACCAGGAATGTCCCCAGCTGGCTGGCACAGCGTGGGGTGGGGGGAGTGGGCGCACTGGGCAAAGGCTGGCAGTGGCCCCCTTCCCCACACAGCACCCAACGGTCAGCTTCCCCCCACGCCCAGGCCCAGGGGGCCAGCGTCAGGGCTGCAGGTCGCTGAGAGTGGAAGGGGTGAGCCTCTGACCCTGTCGGCACCAGGAGCGTGCAAGGTAAAAATGGCGAGAGGAAATGCCTCGGGCTGTGCTGGGGATGTGCAGAAGGTGGCGTGACCCCAGAGTAGGTGTGCCCCCACCTGCCATGCCTGCGGAGAGGTATGCTGGCAGTTGGGGGTGGGGGTCAGAGTGGAGGTGCTCGACCAGGGCAGGGAGCAGGTCTGTGAAGACCCTCCCCTGGCATCAGGTGGGGCCTGCCTGTACGAAATGGCATCGGAAGAAAGATTTTGGGTCTGTAAACCCGAGGAGCCCTCCCCTTAACACACAAACAATCCCCGGGGATCTGGAAGCCAGAGTGGGCCAGGGTCCATCCAGGATGGGGTGGGCGGTGGCCTGTGCTCAGCTACCCCCGGGTCCCGGCCCTTTGCGGGAGAGCACTGGGCAGAAAGTCCAGAGGGAGGTGGGAGAACATGAGGCTGGGGTTCCAGGATGCATTTCAACACCATGGACAGCGAGCCCTGCGGTGTGGGGACCATCCCGCAACCCTGGGCGAGGCGCCCGGCCCACCCCACGCAGTCTGCCGAAGCTGGAACAGGGCTGCCCAGCGTCCCCTGCCCGCCACCCCCACCCATGCCTGCGTCCAGCCAGCTGGAGCCCGTGCTGTCAGCCCTCAGGCTTGGGGCTGCTTCCTGGGCGCCAGGCTGGGGGTGGGCGAAGGTGGCGCTTCCACGTGGGGGTGGAGGAGTGGGGGAGGGCCTGCAATCCACGTGCAAGAGAGAGGGGCTGGGCCTGGCCCCTGCAAAGAAACTGGGGCAGGTGAGGGTCAGACTGAGGCCAAACGCAAGGGGGAGAGGTGTCCTGGTGGGATGAAGGCCATCGGGTTTGGGGGACAGAGTCTGGCCTCCTTCTCAGGGGCTGTCTCCAGGGACCCACAAGGCCGGTGAGCAGAAAGGAAGGAAGCAGGCCAGTGGGCCCGCCAGAGGAGGGAGGGTCAGCGGCTCCACTCAGAGGGCAGATGGTGCAGGGGCTGGTGGCCTGGAGGGGAGGAGGGGGGCAGAGGCCTGCGGGGCAAGGCCTGGGCCTGCAGCTCCCTCTCTCTGCCCCGGAACAAAGGCCCACGGGGGAGACGGGAGCTGGGGTGGCCTGGGGAAGCCCCTGATCACTGGCCCTAGAGGGGTGGCTGCAGGTCCCGACATGCTGGCTGGGTTGTCAGGCCGTGTGTTTCTGAGGTGCCCGGGGGCTGGCATTGTCCATCCCAGTCACAACACAGAGACCTGGGAGCAGTCTCCCTCCTGGCTGGAAACCCCAGGCAGGGCCCACGGCGACGAGGCCTGTGGCCAGAGTGGCTGTGCGTTCTCTGCAGGCCCATCCTCCCAGGCTGGAGGGGCCCTGGGGAGTGAGGGCGTGGAGCTCAGCCCACGGGCATTTGAGGGGCCGAGTACCCAACGCCAGAGGCAGAACCTGCTGTGCAGGCCTCGGTGGGGAGCTGTGTCCCTGGTGGGGCCAGGCCAGGCGCAGGCCGGACATGGCCACTGCGTGTCACTGGGCTCCCAGAGGGGCTGCAGCTGTTGGGCTGCGGGGGCAGCGTTCACGTGGGTTCGGGTGTCACTTCGCAGGGGTCCGAGGTTGTGCATGAGAGAGAGGCGTGTCCGTGGCCTCCGAGTGTGGCCGCAGGGCACCCGGACGCTCGAGGGCAATCCAAGGCGGTGTCCGTGGGAGTGGAGGAGCGCTCGGAACGGGAGGAGGCGAGGGTGCGAGGGAGGCACCGGGCGAGCGGCGCGTGTGTGCGCGTGTGCGCGGCGCGCGTGCCCCGCAGTTCTCAAGGACACCTCGGGGAGGCGGCGGTGGAGCCGGTGTTCGGGTGACGTCACCGCGCGCCCCAGTGATAATCGCCCGGTGCCCGAGCTTAGCGCGGATACGCGCGGAGGCAGCTGCGGCGGCGGGCGCGGGGACAGCGGTGCCCGGCCGGGCGGGCGAGCAGGGGCTGGGCGCCCGCAGCGCTGACTCGGAGAACACTCGGCTCCCACCAGGCCGGCGGCGCTCAGAGACTGGCCCGGCTCCTTCTGAGGCGTCCTCGCGCCCTCCTCCACTCGGGGCAGCGGCGTGCAGGGTCCACGGGCACCGAGTAGGAGGCGGGAACGGGCGGCGCTGGGAGCGCAGGCAGCGGCGGCCGAGGAACGGCAGGCGGGCGGCGGCAGCAGCTCCGGCCCGCGACGGGTAACTGCGCTCGGGCCGGGCAGGGGGGAGCCCGGCAGTCGGTTTCTCCGGGTCTCCCCGCATTTCTCTTCGTCAACAGCTCGAGAGCCTTCTCGCCGGGCCCCGGCGCACGCGGAGGGCGAGCTGCCGGGTTGTAAAAAGACTGGTTTTCATCTCCGAGCATCGAAATTCTTTCTTGTACCGCATCGGTGGCGGGCTCGCGGGTCGGGTCGGAGAGGAGGCGACGCAGGGAGGGACGCCCGCGCTGCGCTGTCGGAACGGTCTCTACGCCTCTCGGCGGCCCACGGGAGGCGGCCGGGCGCGCACACGCTCGCTCACCCCCGGCCCTGGCGCCTCCGAGCTGCGCTTCGCAGGGCGCCAGGCTCCCAGGACGCGGCAGGGGCTGGCCGGGGCGCCCCTCCCCGATGCGGAAGGGAGAGAAGAGTGGGCTCCTCCGAGTTGGGGGCGGATCCGGGCCGGAGTCCGAGAAGCACCGTCGGCGTGGCGCAGCGCCCCCGCCCCGCCCGCCCCGCGGCGAAGACACCGGAGCATTCGCGCCCTTTGCGCGCGGACCCCACGCGAGTCGGAGCCGCGGCCTCGACCCCGGCCGCTCCGGGCGCCCGCCGCAGCCCTGAGGGCCCCTCTGCGTGTTCACAGCGGACCTTGATTTAATGTCTATACAATTAAGGCACGCGGTGAATGCCAAGAGAGGCGCCTCCGCCGCTCCTTTCTCATGGAAATGGCCCGTGAGCCCGGCCAGCACGGCGCCCCTCCCGCGGGAGGAAGGCGAGCCCGGCCCCTGGCGGCCCCTCGCGCCGCGGACAAATCCGGCGAACAATGCGCCCGCCCAGAGGGCGGCCCAGCTGCCGGGCCGGGGACCTGGCCGCGGGACACAAAGGCGTCGCAGGCGGGTGGGGGCGACTGAGGGGGAAACCTGCGGCCACCCGGCCTCGGCCCCCGGCCACGTGCGTCCGCAGCGTGGAGCGCCGAAGAGCCTGCAGCGGGCACCGGGACCGGGCGGGCATCCGAGGAAGCGCGGGGGCCAGGAGACAAAGGCAGGGTCCAAGGGGAGGGTGAAGGGGGCGGTGGGAGCCGCGGGGGCGGGGGATGCTGTCCGCTGGGGTCTGAGGAGGTCCGGCCACCTCACGGACGGGTCGGGGAGCTGTCCGCGGTGCTGGTGGTGGGGCGGCCCCGCGGGACAGGAGCGCCACGGGCTCAGGGCTAGTGGTGCCCCGAGGTTCACTTTCCCCAAACCTGGGCACCTTGGGCAGTTGCCATGGCAACGACGGGGTGGTGTAGGGTCTGAGGTCACTGCAAAGTCTGTCCTCCCTCATTCTCCGCTGGGCCGCTGGGTAGGGATGGACCTCACTGAGCTGCTGCTGCTGTCCCCAGCCTCGAGGACGAGGCTCAAAATGGGGAAGAGGGAAGGGGGAGGGGACGACACCTGCGTCCGGGGTCCAAACAAGGGCAGGTGGGTGCACCCGACCACCGCGCACCTTGACCCGGCCCCGGAGCCTGCGGGACACAGGCACGTGAGGTTCCGCAGCAGCGCAGCGGGAGGAAGGTGGCAACCCCTCCCCCGCCCTCCGCAGCCGCAGTGACGCCCACTCGGCTGTGCTGCAGGCGTTTTTTTCCGTCCTCGGGAGTCGGCGCCACCTGCAGGCCACCTGGCCGGCGCTCCTCCGGGGCCCCTCCTGCTCCCTGCACCCACCTGGGTCCCCATCCCCTGCTGCCCCTTGGGTCGCGGGCTGCCTCGGGAAGTAAGGGCACTCTTCGAGGATCGGAAGAGCGCGTCCACCTGACCCCCTCCCGGGAGTCCCCAGCCCGCGCTGCAGCGGCGGGGTTTTTCCTCTGCATGGCGGTGGGATGAGCCCCTCTGGCCAGGCTCCAAGCCTGAGTAGGGCCTTGGTTTCCCCGAGTGTCCCCAGCTCGAGGGCCCCAGGCAGGGGACAGAAAAGTGGCACAGAAAGAACCACTTCAGTGTCGGGCAGCCCCTCGCCCTCTCCTCTCAGCTCAGACCTGCATCCTGCCCTGGAGCGCACTTCGGGCACTAGCAGAAGCCAGGGGCCACCACGGGCAGCACCCACCGCAAGCCCACAGCCAGGGTCCCTGTCACCCACCCCCATGAGACAGCTGAATATGGCATGGTGTGCCTTGGGTATGGCAGCCCCTCCTTGCCTCTCCCCTGCGAGGGGTGTGAACAGCACCCCAGGGGCTCCTCTAGTCTGGGTGTGTGGAGGGGGGCTGGGGCAGCCTGCGTTTGCTGTCCCTGATAGGTGTGGAAGGAGCGTGGCCCTTGTGCGGTCTGAGGCATCTCCTGGGGCTGCTCAGAAGGTCCCTTTGAGGGAAAGGGGCCCCTGCCCACCCCTCCAGCTCTCGGGGCTCCTCGCTCATTCCCCTCCCTTCCTGGGAACAGGGCTCCTGATCAAAGTGGCCTTCTGAGCGGATGGCCAGGCAGGGAGGAGGGCCGGCCACTGGCACTGTCCTGGGCTGGTCGGGCTCTGGGGAGGGTCCCCCAGAACAGATAGGGGAGCTTCCTACTCCTAATCCCTCCCCCAAACAGCCTGAAGGCACTGCACCGCACCTCAGCCCTCTGGGCAGGTCCAGGTTCTGCAGCGTCCTGGGCCTTGCCCGAGTAGGCCTCACCCGACAGCTGCCGCAGTGCGGGCTGGCCCACGTGCCCAGAACCTGCACTCGGTGCCCAGCACGGCCCTGTGTGTCCACCCTCAGCCTCCCTCCCTCCCGAGGCCACTCACTCCACACACACGCACTCACACCCTGTGCCCACTGCAGAGGGTGGCTGGGCCCCCACCCATGCTCCCTGCCCCTGAGCTCCTGGCCCCACCAGACTCGCTCTACAGAGGTGCTGGGGAGTCCCACTGAGGGAGGTGGCGAGCTTGGGTGGGTGCTGCAACACCCCAAGGCCCAGCTGGGCACTGGCCTGGGGTTCAGCCCAGGGCTATCCAGCAGGGGCCACCCCCCACTGTGGGGCCAGAGAGGGAGACACAAGCAGCCAGCCAGGGACCCCCAACTTGGCCTACCGAAGGACCCAGCCCTGCAGGGAGGACCTCACTGCTCTGAATAAAACCCCACAAACAGCCAAGGCTGGTGCCCGCAGTCCACGGCCCCTCCCAGGCTCCTCCAGGTGCCCCGGGAGGCCTGCTCCAGCAGCAGGAGGGCCAGGCAGGGGTCAGCCCTGGTTGGGGTGGCCACTGCCCCCACCCTCCCAGGCAGGGCCCCTCAAGTGCAGACCCAGGCGGGGAGCCAGGCTCTCAAGCTGTCTGCCCAGCTCCCCCTGGCCCATGCTTCAGCCTGGAATCGGTGGTGGTAATGGTGGGGGGGGAGGGGGACACGACCCTGAGGGCAGCAGCCCAGACTTCCCCGCTGGGCTGCCAGCAGCTGATGGGAGACTGCAACAGCAGTGAGAACGGCAAGAGATAGCTGGGGGTGCCCCCAGAGGTGATGGGAGGAGGGGAGGGTCTGCCTCAGTCTGGGGCCTCCTGTCCAGAGAGGTGTGGTCTTCTTTCTCTCTCTTACACACACACAGCCCCTGGGCCTTCACCCATTGTGGGATGCAAAGAACCCCCCTGGAATCTGGGAGGCAGCAGTTGCCCCCTCGGGCCAAGGCACTGCAGGCCTGCATGCCTGCAGCCCCCAGCCCTGCACGCTGGCCCACCTCCCCTCACAGCACCCTGCTTGTTTTCTCTGCACAAAGGAAAAAGGCCTGCGTGGCGCCCAGGGTCCCAGGAGAGAGGCCGCCGAGGTGGCCACCAGCCCAGAGCGGGGGCGTGTTCCAGGAGCCTGGGGAGGGTGCGTTTGCATGGCCAGAAACCTAGCCCTCACGGATGTCCTCTATCACAGAGGTCCACGTTCCCACACTTGGTGGCAGCAGCCAAGGAAAAACCGGCCATGGCGACGCGCACTCACCTGAACGTCCCAGGTCCACACCCACCCCAGCAGGCCCGTCTCAGCCCCGAGCCCCCACCCCGGGGAGCTCACAGCAGCAGGAGGGCAGGAGCGGGCATCCGGCCTGTGCTGGGGGCTGGGCACCAGAAAGGGAGAAGGGGACCCTGGAGGAGCCCCTCCGCAGACCCTCGAGTGGGGAGCTGACCGAGGCCCGGCCCCCTGATGGAGAGCAAGGCTCTGCTCACAGCTGCCAGGTCTGCAGCCAAGTCAGCGGTCGGCCGGGCTGCCCTAAGATGCCTGTGGGCCCCCTGCCATGCCTCCTTTCCTCAGGGACCACACAGCCTCCTGGCCCGGCTGATCCCAGGATCACCACCTGCAGGGGGACACCACTCCGGACTCAGAGTCCAGCCACCTGGTGCTCCCACCTGGCACCAGGGCTGCCCCTCCGCACAGGTTCATGCCCAGGGCTCCAGACATGTGGGTGGGGAGCCAGGGCTGCCCTGGCATGTGACCACTCGGACCCTCCTGAGAGCCCCAGGCTGGGACCGAGATCTGGGATGAGCCTGGAAGCTGGCCCCGTGAGCGGAGTCCGCAGGAAAGGAAGACCAATGGCCAGGCTGGGGTGCGTGAGTGCTGCGTGGAGGGCGGGGGGCCCAGAGGCCATCTCGTGGCGGTGACGGCAGAGGCTACCACCACCAACTCGGCTCCCAGGGACAGGCCCCGGAGCTGCTGAGGGCTCCTGGCTCCCTCTGCCCAGGAGCCCGGTGGGGGCTGAGTCTGGGACAGAGCACGTGGACAGGAGGAGCCACCCCAGTGGCCCCAGGCCTTTCGTCTCTGGGTCTTGACTTCTTCATCCGCACTGGACAGTGAGCTGAGACATGTTCGCTTGGCAATGGCGAGCAGTTCTCACCATGGTCACCATCGTCACCACCACCACCAGTCACCACCATCACCACGGTCACCACTACCACCTTCACCATCACCATGGTCACCACCATCACCACCACCACTCTCAGAGGACAGGGGATCCTGTTTTCAGGTCGGTGCTGCAGCAGGCAGGGGTGGGTGAGCTGAATGAAGAGGCAGACACCCTGGAACAGTGGCCGCCCAGTGGTCACTCAAAAGATACACATGGTCCCAGAGGGCAACCACATGCTGAGGAGACAGGAGAGGCAGGGTTGAGAGCTGAGTGGACTATGGGAGGCTCAGAGTCAGACAGCTGGCTGTGTGACATCAGCCCCCAGCCCTGCCCCCGGCTGACCGTTGGGCGGTCTCCAAAGCCCTTTCCCTGCAGACCTCCCTGAGCCAGGAAGACTGGTCTGGACACCCAGGACCACACCCCCCAGCCCCTCCCACCAGAGCCCTGCAAACCCCCCAGGGCAGGTCGTCCCCCGTCCTGCTCAAGGAACCATCTTCCCTCACCGGGGCCTTCTGTCTGGGGCCTTCACGGGAAATAAAGACGAACTCTGGGGAGAAACGGTCTACATGTGTTCTTCCGCTCAGAAACGTCCCCATGCGCCTCTCCTCCACGGAAAGAATGACCACAGTAGAACCTCGGTGCAGGCAGCTGTTTGGATGTCTTTTCTTTTCAAGTGTTTTTTGTTTTTAGAGATTCTACTTATTTTCAGAGAGAAGGGGGGAGGAGAAGAGAGAGGGAGGAACACGAATGTGTGGTTGCCTCACGAGCCCCCCACCAGGCACCTGGCCTGCAACCCAGGCTGCGCCGTGACTGGGGATCGAACCAGTGACCCTTTAGCTCACAGGCCGGCACTCAATCCACTGAGCCGCACCAGCTAGGGCCCAATGTTTTTTCTAACTGGTTGCTTTCGAGAAAATGACTCACCACCACCGTCAGAAGCAGCTGCAGCTGCAGCAGAGGCTGTGGGGCCTGTGCGGGGAGGGCCCGGGATGTGCTGGGGCCAGGAAGGGTGCGTCACTGCGCCAGCCACCGGCCCCCGGCCCCGACACAGGCACAGGGAGGCCAGACAGAACCAGCATGCGGCAGGCGAGCGGCCAGCTCAGTTGGGGAGACTGCAGGGGCCACAGCGGGCAGCCCACTGGGAGGATGGTGCCTGCCACCTACCTACTGCCAGAGCCGGCAAGGACGCTCCTAGAGCCACAGGGGCCTCAGAGGGCAGTGGGTACCAGCACCCACCACGGAAGCTGGGAATCCTCACGTGGTGGGCTTTGGGGTAGGCCACAGAAGGCCAGCCTGGTGGCTTGTGGGGAGACACTCCTAGCCGCACCTTGTTCACATAACACCCCCTGACACCCCCACACCACAGCCCACTCCCGTCTTCCCTCCCGGGAGCACCAGGATCCTGCAACCAGGTGCCCTGACGTGCCAGCAAATGTGGCGAGGCAGCCAACCACAGTCTCCAGGGTGCAGAGAGCTTCCGAGCAGGTGGCACTCAAGGACCTGACACCCACCCAGGGCCCAAGCCCCCCATTAACCAGCCACAGCCCCGCTCACCCACCTGCAGACACCCCAACACTCTAAGGGGGCCCCACGGTAACAGCGGCACCCCCAGCACATCATGCATGCCCCTCATTTTGCAAGCCGGGCCACTCCCCGTGTAGTGGAGCCCCTCGACTGGACAGGAGGAAAGCAGCAGGCAGACGTGAGGGGCTGACCCTCCAGGCCCACCACACTGCCCAAAGTGAAGCCGCAGGTGTGGCCTCGAGCCAAGGTGAAGCTGCAGGTGTGGCAGGCCGGTCCAGGGGCAGGGACAGCCCCGCCCACCGCCACATTCCCTGTGTGTGGGCTGGGGTGACACTGACATCTGAGTTTCACCCCCAAGGCAGACCCGGTGAGCTGTTCTCTAGAGGGGCAGGCAGTTGCGGTGGGATGGGAGGGGTTGGGGTGGGGCCCGGGAGCCTGTGGCCAGCAGTTGGGCGGCGAGCAGAGGCCGCTACCTCCGCTGCTTACGGGAGGATGTGGGAGTCCATCAGCCCCGAGTCGCACCTGGGTCTTCCCAGTCCCCCCATTCAGCAGTCACGAGGACGAGTGAGGGTACCACTTCGTCTCTGGGGTCGTCGGGTCCCCAGCAGGGACATGCAGGCTTCAGGATGGAGCCCTCGACCCAGCTTCACAACAGCACCCGTGAGACGGGGAAGGACGGAGGACTGCGGACTCGCCAGGCGGGGCTGTTTATTAAGGCTTGTGCTGCCCCAGGGCAGGTCACCCCAGGTCGTCCGCAATCCTGTCCGGCAGCGGCAGCTCAGAGCAGGACCCGTTCTGAATACAAGTCTCCGCAGCACAGCCCCGCTTCAACCTGGAGGGGCTCCTGCAGGGGCGAGTGTTTGGAAGGATCTGCTCTCCCCCACCCCAGGGCCGAGCGGGGCAGATGCGGGTGCTGGCATGGCCAGAGGAGCACCATGTCCACGTGGCGCCTGGCCTGGAGCAGGTGGCGTGGCCAGTGGGCCCTCAGTCCACAGGACGTGACGGTGAGGCTAGTTCCCAGGGATCTGCCTGCTTGTCTTTCCCACCTCTGACAGGAGAAGGGGCTGAGACACAAGGTGCGGGCTGAGATACAAGGTGCGGGCTGCGACGGGCAGACAACACCCAAGTCAGGGGCACACTGAAGCTCAGCGTCACAGGCACAGAACTGAAATGGTGTGAGTGTGCGCAAGGGAAGGAAAGGGCTAAAACGAGGTGTGCAGGCAAGGGCACCGGGGACATGGGACCCGCCGCCCCGAGGAGAGTGCCACCCGCGGTGGGCGTGCATCGCGTCTGTTGACTGGGAGCATGACCACACAGGCGGCGAGGCCCTGGGCAGGCGACGGGAGGGATGCGGCAAGCCAGCCAGCCCCGGGCCGCCACCAGCAGATCTCGGCGCCTGGGCAGGAAGCATCTGAAACACGCGCCATGCAACAGGACCACCGTGCGACAGGACCACCGGGACCTGTCACACCCATTGCAAAGCAACCCAGGGGGACAGGTCTCGAAGAACGACGCGGAGACGGCGCCCAGAACAGAACGGAGGGAGGCCGTGGTTTCTGCCAGCACGGCTCTGGGTGCGCCGGCCTCCGCCCCAAAGGAGACCCACGGTCCAGTGGCGTGGGTCTGAATGGTGGACCAGGGCGTGCTCTTTATTAGTGCGGTCTACAACACTATCGGACACGGCACGCACGCGGCAAGGCGCCATCTGCGTGGGGCTCCCGGCGGGACACAGCAGCGCCCAGACCTGCTCGGGAAGACGCAGGGCGCCGCCGGGACGCAGCACCAAGCACGTGTTCAGGCAAACGTCAGGTCGCACGAGAGGCTGGCCTGCTGCCCTCACTGTTTGCTCCGGCTCTGCCGCTCCTGTGGGGGGAGAGAGAAACCAGTTTAAGGCGGAGGGTGGACGAGGGCACAGACGCCCTCCAACCCGGTCCCAGCTGTGCAGGGGGCTGCAGCCAGGACCAGCCACGCCAGCAGCTCTGGCCTCTGGGCCTGCTGACCTCTGCAGAGGGCCCCCCGTCCCACACAAGGCTCCTCTGGGCGGCATGGGGGGCAGGTGACAAGGCTGCCTGCAGCTCCTCGGTAGCGCCCCTCAACTCGGAGACTGGGCTCGTGCACGGGGGCGCCCTGTCTGGTCCCCAGGATGGTCCACGACAGTGTCTCCCACAGACGGGGCTACTGGGCACTGGAAGCAGCCAGCACAGCCCTCTTCTGCTAACAGGACACAACGTGTCCCCGTGCCCGTCCTCTGCCCACGCCCACCTCGTCACTCATGGCAGCACTGCCCTGTGCGATGACACCCCCTCCCTGCCGACCTCTGACCCCGAACAGCTCCCAGACCTGCGCCTGTAAAGAGAGCCTCGTCCAGCCCAGCCCAACCCACCTCGCACCGAGGACCCACGGGCAGAATTCTGTGATGGAGGTGGGCCCCCGCCCACAAGATGGGCCTTCCCCCCGATCCTTAAGAGCTCATGCCCTCTGGGGACCAGCATGCTCCCACACGTCCACAGGGCACAGACTCCCGCCACACGCCCCCTGCGTCTCACTGACAGAGGGCAGCTCTGTTCCGAGGAGTCCTGAGAGCCAGGAGGCCACAGCACAAGCCCGAGTCTGAAGAGCCGCTTCCTCTCTGTCTGCCCCCACCAGACTCGGGGGACCAGGGAGCCCAGGGCGCCCTGCCGGAAGGCACCGAAGAGCAGGCGGAGAGCCGCCCATCCACGGCTCCTGGAGCCCCGGCCAGCTGGCCTGACCCGCCTGCCCTCCCATCACGTGAGCGAAGGTGACTTCCGGGAGCCTGGCAAGCACCAGACCAGCCCCTCTCCCGGCACCTGAGGGCGCCCAGGGAAGCTGTGCAGGGTGCGGCTTCCGTTCCGGAAGAATCTCAAAGGCCCACTAAGCTGGCAGGGAGGCTCACGGCCGCATGCCTGGGGCCAACTGCGGCCTTTCACCTCCCCACACCTGCCCCACTGACGCCCAGGGGTTTTGCTGCTGCCAGAGCACCTCCCAGCACGGAGCCAAGCCAGTGGGGGCAGAAGGAGGGGGTACTGGCTGCAGGGACAGCAGGGACTGCAGGAGGAGCTCACTCAGGCCGTGGGGGTGCTGCCAGTCCCCAGCACTGCCCCACCCTGCGCACTCAGCTGCTGTTTACTGGAGGCACTTCACGTCACACCCAGAAGGGGGGGCACAGAAACCTCAGTAACTGGAGATGGACGACAGCCCCTCCCCTTTCCCAGCAGAGAGAGCGAGACCACCCTGCTCTCGCAGCTTCTAGTCGTCCCTGCAGGTGCCTTCCACACTACACACCGTGGGTCCCCAGGCCGTCCGTTGAGACACTTGGGACGCTCATAGGTGCGCAGGGGTTTTATCAAACATGGAACACCAAAAAACCACGGAAAACCCACCTGTCGTCAATTCACATTTCATGAGAGAAAGGACACTTTAAAAACAAAGACACAGCCCTGGCTGGTGGGGCTCAGAGGACTGACGACCAGCCTGCAAACCAAAGGGTCAAGGGTTCGATTCCCAGTCAGGGCACTGGCCTGGGTTGCGGGCCAGGTCCCCAGTAGGGGGTGCACACGAGGCAACCGCACACTGATGTTTCCCTTTCTTTCTCCTTCCCATCCCCCCTTTCTGGAAATAAATAAAACCTTTAAAAACAAATAGAATAAAAATCTCAAAGAAGTAACAATAATCAAAAACAAAATACAAAATAAAAACAAAGACGCAAGCCCTGGCTGATGTGGCTCAGTGAGCTGGACGTCGTCCCAGAAGTTCCATTCCGGGCCAGGTCAGCGGACTGGGCTGCGGGTTCAATCCCCGGGGGAGGGTTCATGGGAGAGGCAGCCCATCAACACCTCTCCAATGGCGCTGTTTCTCTGCTTCCCCACCCCTGCCGCCCCAGACCCAAGGGAGGAAAAACTCCCTTGTGGAGTGGAAACACAGATGCAGAAGAAAACCTCAGGGTGAGTCCAACACGAGGCAGACTCCAGAGTGCTCCACTGTCCCCGTGCCTGCTCCCGGCCGCTGCCCCGGGCTCTGGGTGTCCCTGCGTCCCAGGGAGCCAGACTCCCAGAGGCCCGACCGCACACCCCCCTCAACACCTGCGGGGGGCCAGGCCAGCCTTCCCAGCACCGCAGGGCACTGGTCTCTGAGAGTCAGTGACCAGCGACCAGCGGACCAGCACCGCCCTCCCTCCTCGGGGGCCGTAGGCTCAGCACCCCACACGGGACAGCCCGCAGCTTGGTGAGGGAGAGCACGCCAGCCCCAGCACCTGGCAGCAGGCTGTGCCCTGTGGGCCCTATCACTGCCGCTCAGAAGCCCAGAAAGGGTCCGAGCCGCGTCCCGCCGCCCCTCCCGAGCCACCGGGGCCAGGCAGGGACGCCCGCTCACCTTGCGCACCACCTCCTCCTCCTCCTGGCGCTTCTCGTAGTGCGAGAAGTCGTCGAAGATGGAGGTGGTGTGCTTGTAGGAGGCGATGATGCGCAGCACCTGCTTGGCCTTCTCCAGCGGCACCTCCTGGGTGTCGCGAGAGTTGGTCACCGGCTTGTTGTCGTTGTTCTCCAGCCGGATGTGCCGTAGCTGGTTGTTGGGCACGTCCTTGACGAAAATCCACTTCACGTCGAACCTGCCCTTCCACTTGTCCTGCGACCAGACCCCGGCGCTCGTGCCGTAGTCCACGGGTGACTTCATCTCAGCCACCCCGCAGAAGTGGCCGCTGCCATTGACGCTGAAGAGCAGGTAGACGGGTCCCTTGCTGCCCACGGAGCGGAAGGCGCCATCCAGCCGCTTGTTGCCGTGCTCGGTGCTGCACCAGACAGAGTACTTGATGGAGCGGTGCACGTCGTCCTCCGAGTAGCTCTTGATGATGAACACGCGCCCGCCGCGCAGGTTCCAGTCGAACTCCGCCGGGTTGTAGCTGTGGGCGGCCTTCAGCTTCTCCAGCACGGGGTGTGGCTCCGCACTCGGGGCTGGCCCAGGCTGGGCGCCCCCGGGGGCATGGCCATCGCCCCCAGTCCCCACGCCCTGCCCGAACGCCATGCCCCGGTTGCGCGGGGCCACCCAACGGGTCTGGGGTGGCGGCTGCGGGCTCTGGTACTGCGGCAGCGCCAGGGGGGGCGGTGGAGCGGGCAGAGGCTGCACAACCGGCTGAGGTGGGAGGACGGGCGGGGGGGCAGGGGCGGGCGGGGGGGCCGGGGCCTTGGGCGTGGGTCCCTTGTTGTCCCAGGTGCCGATGTCCATGTTATGCTTTATGGGCGGAGGCGGCAGGGCGGCCCCCAGGACAGGCCCACCCTTGGCTCTCACTTTGGGCTGCGGCTTTGCGGGCTTGCTGGCAATGGCAGCCCAGGAAGTCGGCTTCGAGACCGGCACGCTCACGTTCGTCCCGCCGCTGCCAGACAGCACCCCGGTCATCGCCACGCTGCTGACCACCGAACCCACTGTCTTGACTGCAGAGGAGGTGGCGTCACTGATCTTCAGGCCCACCACGCCCTGCTCCAGGCTGTTCACCCCGGGGGCCTTGCTGAGGGTGTCGCCGGGGAAGCCCGCCTGCCCGTCAACCAGCGTGCCGCCCAGGGAGCTCGGCGGGTAGGGGTAGCTGCCCCCATAGGCGGGGCTCTGAGCCTGTTGCCCCTGGGACCCGCTCGCACCCCAGGCCGAGAAGGCGGGGTTCTCGGGGAAGAAATTAAACCGGTGCGGGTAGATGCTGCTGCCCAGGCCCCCCGGCTGCCCGAACACAGCGTCGTGCATGAAGTGATGGTCACCGTTGCTGAGCTGTCCGTAGGTGGTAAGGTACGGGATGGGAGGGTCCCCTCCGGTCGACCACGGTGCCTCGTTGAGGGAGTAGGGGAACCCGATGGACGGCGGGTAGTAGCTGGGCAGGTAGGGGTCAGCCATGGAGGGATAGCTGTTGCTCTGCGGGAACGAGAGGGACGCATCAGGCTGCACTCCCGGCCGGGGAGACCCCACTGCCCACAGTCACCCGACTCGCTCCCTGGGACGAGCCGCCCTGAGCAGGAAGGAGCCGTAGAGGCAACCTCACCTGGTGCATGCGGGGCCACCGGCCACTCCACCACCTCCCACCCTGCCTCCTGGGAGCGGTGGTTCCTGAGCTCATGGGGAACTAAGCCACCCTGAAGTGCCCCCCACCCTCGGTGCGAGGTGGCTGCAGCCCGCCGATGCCAAGTGCAGGCACAGAGCGGCCTGGCTTGGCCAGCAGCAGCTCCCCAGACAGCACCCGGCCAGATGGCTCCACCCAGACACACCTCAGCAGGGCCCCTGTGACCGGCCACGCGCCCTCCCACGTGGTGCCTGTAGGGTCTGTTCACCAGCAGACGGTGCGACGGTGCGGGTGCTCACACCGGGGACGGCACTCACGGCATAGCCAGCCTCCTGGCCCAGAGACGCTGCCCCGCACACTGGGATCTGCGGGCCACCCTGCGACTCGGTCAACGGCAAACCAAACGAACCTCAAGTCACCAGTGACGGTCACCACAGACCATCTTCTTCGGAAAGACAATAGGTCAGACGTGGTGGAACTACACATCTATGCTAGAGTGGAGTTTTCCACACTTACCAAAATCTAACCACAGTACAAAAACCAAAAAACTCTCACTCTGAGTGACCAGAATCATTTATTTAAAGTGGAAACCTCTGCTTCCTACACCCGCTCTTCCGAGAAGGAATTCCGCCATCAGCCAAGGCTGCAGCTCCACAGACAATACAGCGACTCAGCCGCCAGGACCAAGAACAGGGACCACAGAGAGAAAAGGGGCCCTTCAGAAGCCCAAGGGGTGCAGAACGTTTTTGGACTAGGCTGAGAAGTGCTTACTTAAAAAGACAAGAAAAAAACAACCTTGAAAAAATTACGTAAAAACGAAAAGAGTCTGGGGCTGTTCACAAGGAGCCCCCAGGGCAAGGGCCTTTCCCCCTGGCCCCCCAGGGCGACCCAGCTGTGACCACTCCACTGACCCCAGTGGCCACCTGTCTGTTTAGAAACGAAGCCTTGAGGGCCACGAAAGCTCCACCTCCTAGAAATACCTCCCAGGTGTAGTGAGGTCCCCTCCTTTTGGTTAAGGTTAATACACAGAACACTTCTATAGCACTTAAGTCAGCTAAGAAAAAGCAAGTTGGTCAAAAACAAGCCCCTTCACCTCCTGCCACCACCTCTGGTGCAGCCCAAAGCCAGGCAGCCCCCCTCTGCAGTACCTGGTCCTCCCGGGGACCGCTCTGCCCTGCAGTGCCGGGGTGGGGGCAGGCCCGAGACACTTGGCAGAGGGCAGACTGGCCACATTCCACCACCGGGGAGAGGCAGAGGCAGCCTCTACTCCAAAGCCAACAAGCCCAGTGCATTTTAAAAGCAGCGCGTAGCACAGCCCTGGCTGGTGTGGCTCAGTGGGTGGAGTGCCAGACTGCAAACCGAAGGGTCACTGGTTCACTTCCCAGTCAGGGCACATGCCCAGGTTGCAGGGCCAGGTCCCCAGCTGGGGTGCTCAAGAGGTAACCAATCAATAGTTCTCTCTTTCTCACTCCCTTCCCTTTACACTAGAAATAAGCTAACTAAATCTTTAAAAAACAAAAGTGGTATGTAGCATAAACATTCAGACATTAAGCCTACACTCCAACTACCCCAGATGAGTTTAACCTAGGCAACTTACTCCCAGGACACACACTTGGTCACGGCATCTGGTGGAAGAATGCCAGGGAGGCTGCTAAACTCCCTACGTCACGCAAATGAGAAGTGTTGCCAGAAACCCCCACGAGAGCCAGGCGGCTGTCACTCACGGGACCCTGCCTCCAGCGCTATCCCCGAGCTCCCCATGGCACCTCACGTCCTCACCGACACGCCCGAGAACCCCCTGCCACTGATGGCTTCAAGGAAGAGGGGACGGTGCAGCAAGCCAGCCATCTAAGGAAGCAGCCGTTGGTGGCAGGGGTGGGAGTCCACCCTGAGGCAGGGGCTGGGCCTCAGAGCCCAGTGCTGAGCCCTCCCCCCCAACGCCAGCCCCAGGGCGGCGCTTCCTCCAGAGGAGCCCAGCTTCGCCGCAGCCACACCCGTCAGCCCCACAACCTGTCTCTTGTTTCCCCTACTTCACAGCCTGCTGCCTCATTGTTCCAAACAGCAGTCAGAACCCAGCGGTGATGGCAGATGACAAACCTGGTGAAAACCGGGTAGAAGCAAATGCAGCAGATGAACTCACCTGATTTGACTGTCCAGACAGGTAGGGCTCGAAGTCATTGTCGTGAACTGTGTCCTTCTGATGCAAAGAACCATTCTGCACTAGAATAAGTAGTACAATTATGGTTAAATTTTTAAAATACATTTTTAAGTATGGGAATTAATAGTAGTAAAATCTATACCTGTTAATTCCTAGTAAAAAGTGCTTTTGTCTACAAATAGACGTGACCAGCACAGGACCGAGCCGTGCACATCGGACTGCAGTGGCAGTCAACCAGAACTTCCGGGAGCGGTCCTGCCAGCATGGGCAGACAGGACGAAGGCTGCGACACTGCAGGGCCTGCACCCAGGTCCCAGTGATGGGAGGGGCTCTGAGAAGGCCAACAAGGAAGCGGGGGTCGCAGAGGGCAAGGACCAGGTTGGGCCAGCACCAGTGCAGCCGGAAGTTACCAGCCGAGGCCCCACGTGCCTCTGCTCATTCTGGCCTGGCTGTGGGTGCCCTTTCCTCAGTCACCAGGTTCAGCCAGGACAGGGAAGGAAAGGCAAACACAGTGCTGGGCCTTTTCCAACAGAAAACACAATGAGCCATATTTGGTTACACCCAGCACACGTGCACTGAGTGAAAACAGTCTTGCGAGTCCACACCAAGGGTCACAAACAGGTTTTCACGAAGCGAGTTTGGGGGTTCGCTCCAGGCCAGAATGTCACTAGACCACAAGAGGCTTCCAGGACACAGGCTCTGAGGACCAGGGTCCTCCTCCCAGCGCCACCCCTTACTCACACCTGAGCCCCCTGACTCCTTCCCTGCCCGGCCAAACGACCCCCTGGCGGTTCTCTCCCACTCACAAAGAGCCCCTGCTTCCGACCTGTCAGATCTCCCCAAACGTTCTGTCCCCCCCCGCCCCCGAAGCCGAGGAGGAAGTTGTCGCTTCTCGAAGACGTTGCTTCCTAGACCCTTTCTTTCCCTGCCCCCCGCCAGGGTGCCCACGCCGCCACCTCCCGCTCCCTCCAGTGCTCCAGGCCTGCACAGGCCGCGCGAGTCCGCTTACCTTTATTATCTTGTCCTTTGCTTCTCTGCACCGCCGCCGGCCGGGACGAGCGAGCGGACACACCCGGAGGAAGGGGAAACGCTAAGTTATTGACTAGCACCCCTCCCAGGCGGCGGCGCGCTCCAGGGCGGACGGGCCCCGCGGTCCCACGCGACTCCGCCCCAGGCTGCGATCCCGCCACGCCAGCCCCCGACCTCGCGACCCCAGACCCCAGCTCCGCGACCCCGGACCGGCCCGCTACCTGGGGGTCCACGCTGGTAGCCGACATGCTTCATGAACAGCCGGCGCGGCGCGGGGCCGGGATGCCTGCCGGCTCGGGCCTCCCGCGAGGCCGGGCCTGTCACCCGGGCTCTCGCGGTCCCGGGCCCGCCCCACCCTCGCCGGGCGCCGGCCGGGCGGCGGCGGCTGGTGGGCACGCGGGACGCTCGCGAGGCGCGACGCTGCACTGTGAACAGGAACCGCACACACGGAGGAAGGGCCGACTCCAATGGCGGCGGCGGCGGCGGCGGAGACGAGGTTGCGCGACGTCAGCGCGCGCGGGGCAGGCCGGGAGCGGCGATGAGCCGCCACACACCGCGCCTGCGCCCTGCAGCCGGGCGAGACGTATCTGGCGCTCGGGTCCCAGACTCGCGCGGTGCGGGCGGGACCAGGGGCGGGGCGAGCCCGGGAAGTCACGTGGGCAGCGGCGGGGCGCTGTCGTTCCCGGGAGGCTCCCCGACGGCATTCCCAGGCTTATTCCCGAGTTGTGAAGCAGCAGAGCCCGGGAGTGCGGCCCGCTACTTAATGCCACTTACACAAGCCGGAGTCCAGTCTACCCTGCGGCTCGCCCCCAACGCCCCAGCATCCCTCGTCGGGGCTCCGAGGGTGTGAGCTCTGGGTGCATGGGCCGTAGTCCGGGGCTGCCTGAGGTTGGTTTGTGGCCCAGTCTCCTGGGGCAGCTGTGCCCCCGAAACCCGGGGCTCCGGTGTTCCCGAGGGTGCTGCTTTCCCAGCTCTCTCTTGGGTCTCCGAGGGGCTCCGCAGTTTATATCCAGTTTGCTTGTAAAGTTCTTGCCTGGGGATTTCCCTCCAGGAGAGGATCCTTCCAGCCTCTTCCAGCTTCTGGTGGCCCCAGGCGTCCTTCATGTTCCTTGGCACTGTGCCTCCACTGTCACGTGGTCTTTACACTTCATTGGATTTAGGGCCTACCCTAGTTCAGTATGATCTCATTTTAATAACTTCATTCTACTTGCGAAGATCCTGTTTTCACATAAGGGCCCATTCACAGGTGCATGAACTTGAGGGACACTCTTCAGCCCAGTACAAGGACCAGAGATGATGTCAAACGGAAAATTTGGAGAGCATTTTGGATTCCACCCACAATGGGGAAGAAGAGGCCCTCCAAAACAAGAGGACCAAGGCACACTCACGAAAGCTGCTGGCTAGGGAAGGGCAGGCAGATCTGACAGCCACCCCAGGCTGGCCAGAGCAGAGGGCTGCATGGGTCCCAGCCAGCAGGGAATGTATGGGCCCCAAAGCAGCTAGTGCAGGGACTGTGCCTGGGTTCTGTGAAAGGGTGGGAGAATCTGCTCCATCCTCACCCTCCCAGCCCAGCTGGGACCAGGAGGTCTGGCCCTGCAGGCTGGGAGCAGAGCAGCTCCTGGCACAGGGAGGGGGTGTAGAGGCCACAGACTCTGGAATACCACAGGAACCGCTGGGGCGGGGTGGCCCGGCTCTGGGTTTGTGCCAGGACCAGCAGGCTCTCACCACTGCCTGGGACTCCCTGCTCCTGCCCCCTCCACCCTCACCTCTGCTCATTCTCTCTCCTCCTGGACATGCTGAATACATGTAGGCACGTAGTACAGGGGGTCCCCCACAAGTCAAAGCTAATTGGTGGCTGGAGGACTTCAACCAGCTCCTGGTGCCCAGGTGGCTGGCCTTGTCCTCACCGGGCTCCCCAGCGCTGTGCCCCTTCTTCGAGGCTTCCCCCAGGGCCCACTGCCCCCAGTGCTGGTCCATGGCCTGGCAGCTGCACCCGCACTGCCCTAACTCCGCTTTGACAAGGGCACCTTCTGCCTCAGCACAAGCTGTCCTCTGTGCCCAAAGACAGTCTGGGGCCCAGGTATCTCCAGAGTGTGGGAGCAGGATGTGGACACACCTGCCTGTGGCCCACGCAGCAGCCGAAATAGGGCTGCTTGGCAGCCCCTCCCTGCTCAGATGGTGCCAACCTTGGCAATGAGAGGGCCCTTGGCACCCGCTGCAAAACCACTAGCAGCTGCTCCGGGAGCAGAGGTGTCTCACCTGGCAGGTGGGAAGGAGGCCCAGCAGGACAGCCACCACAGCCTGGTCCGGGGGCCTCATTTCCCACTCTGTGCTCTCTCTTCAGCCCTGTCCTGGAATTTACCATTTCCTACTTAATGTCACAGTCCCTCGAGCAGCTGTGCTGAAAGGGAGGCACAGACCCTCACGGACACTCCCAGGCCCACCCCCAGGACTCGGCGGCACCCCTTGTGCTCACACCCAGGGCCCCCCTGGGGTGAGGGGTGGCAATAGTCACGGGGAGGGGGCACTGAGAATAGTTCCTCAGTACAAAGAGGCCCCACATCCCCAAACCATGCCGCCGCATTGTCCCACTGGAAGCCACTGCACAAAACACAAGAGGGAAGATGAGCATTAAGAAGGCAAGGTGGGGACAGCAGAGTGTTGGGCTCCAAGCCTTCAGCCGCCAGGCGGGTAGCTGCAAAGGCCCCGAGGCACAAACGAGGGGCAGAGCTAGGTGCTGTGCCCGCTGTCCCCACCCCCCTCAGCCTGTGCCACCCGATTGTGCTGCTCGGGGAGCCCAAGCCTGAAGCCTCCTCCTGGGCCTCTGTCGGGCTCCCTGGTGCCCTTGGTGCCCTGTGGTCCTGGCCCTTTGCCACAGGCAGGCATTCTCCTGGGTCCCAGTAGTTTGGGCCCCAGATAGGAGAGTGGGGAATCACTGGAACTCGGGCAATATCGGGGCAGACTGGGTGGTGCAGCCAAGAGGGTGACAGCGATGGGGTCTTGAGCAGGGTGAGGTGGCAGCCCCCACCCCCACCTCCTCACCTGTGGGAGTGAGGCGCAGCTGCGGCTGGCTGCTGCTGTGGGCTGGTACATAGGAGGGCGGGCCCAGCCTTTGGTCTGTGCCGCTCACGCAGGAGGGCGGGAGGTGAGTGAGGGCCTTGGGGACAGGCCCGTGGAGCCCGTAGGGCATAGGGGGCTCCAGTCCCGGTGAGCAACCCCTCCTCCAACTCCACCCTGCCAGTCAGGCCCTGGGAACCCTGTCTCCTCTTAGCCTGGTTCCTCTTTTATTCCTCATGAACTTGTCTTGGAAAGGCTGAGGCACTGGGCTCGGGCGGGGACAACGAGGAAGAGGCCGATCAGCCTAGGGAGGAGGTTCACCCCCGGGAGTGGCTATGGGGTATGCCCGCACCGTCCAGGCTTCCTCCGTCCCTTCCACCCAGAGCCTTTTCGGCCTTGGGGCCCTGTCCTGCCCTCCCAGGAACCCTGGCTCCCCTAAAGTTCCGTCCCATGGTCCCTACCTGTTGGGCTTAGGGGACACTGGGGTCCCTGGGCTTGGGCTGGTTGATGGAGCCCGCGTGGCTGTGGCCAGGTTTGAGGGAAGCCACTCCGGGGAAGGGTGCACCCCACGTGGCCAGCAGCTCTGACCTGCGCCTGGAGCAAGCACCAGCCCCACACCCAGGCCCCCCTGGCCAGGAGCCAGGGCTCTGACCTTGGGATGGACCCAGTCCCAAAGATCCTCCCTGAGGCCTAGGGAGGTGAAGGAGGAAGCTGCCAGCACAGGCCCAGCCCCCTCCCACAGCCTGAGACCCTCGGGAAGGGTGGGGCTCCCACCACTCCCTCCTTTCACCCTTCCCTCCAGAGGCCCCCTGTGCCCCTGTGGCCCCAGGTTCAGAGCTGGAGGCATCAGGATTCATGGCTCCAGGCCTTCCCTCTCCTAGACACCCCTGCATCCAGAGCCGCCCTGGAAGAGGGCGGCACCCTCCCTCCAGGGCAGCAGAGCTCAGATCTTCTGGAACCTTCTCCCTCCAGAAACTGCCTCTGGCTCCAGGCCTGGAATTCCAAACTCCAAACTCATCACTGACCCTCCCCCCTTCCACTCACCAGAGATCCTGGAGCCAGTGCCAGCCCTCCACCGCCTTGTGGGGGTCTCCTGTTCTGTGCCCCCCATCCCAGTTGTGCAGACACCACCTTCCCGGTGTAGTGGAGGGAGGCCGGCCACCCCAACAGCAATGCACCGCCCCTGCCTCCCCCGGTCCCTGCCCCAAGCCCCATGACACCCCCGGCACAGTGAGTGCGTGATGCTGGCTGCCACACTGGCCCCTTTCAGAAGGCAGTGGGCCCCAGCAGCCCTCAGGGGCCCCTGGCCCCTCCCCGACCTGGGCCATCTTGGGGGCTGGACAGGGTCCGCCCTCATCTCCCAGCTGCTTCAGGCAAAGGCCACCCCTGCTCCCAGGCAGGACCAGGCGCTCAGCAGCCCAGAGGCCGGCTGACTGGGCACACTCCAGGACTGGCTGTCCGGGGCCCCTGTCACCGCAGCAGAACTGCTTGTCACTGGTGAGTCCTCCATGGGCCCCGAGGACAGGGCCCAGTGCTGGTGCTGTGGCCCAGAGCGGAGCTGCTGGGCAGCTGGAGGCAGCCCCACCGGGGGACGCTGTGGACCCTGCTCCCGGTGTGGCCACGTCCTGGGCCAGGACTCAGGTGGCACCCTGTGGGCAGGCCAGGACCACATGGACGGGCAGATCCTGGGCCAGCTGTGTGCCCTAGTGGGGGAGGAGGAAGAGGGGGCCTGGGCTGCCCCGTCCTTGAGGCCTGCCTTCCCCGAGATGGGCTCCGAGGAGCTGCGGCTGGCCTCCTTCTGTGACTGGCCGCTGACCGCCACCGTGCGGCCTGAGCTGCTGGCCACCGCCGGCTTCTTCCACACAGGTGAGTCCTGGGATGCGGGTGCCCTGGGGCCCACCTCCTGTGAGGAGCCGTGCCCCACGGCAGGGGGGGGTGCCCGCCGCCCTTCACACCAGTTCCCAGCCCTGGAGTCTCTGCGGGACAGGGGCTTTAGACTGGGACAAGTGCAGCTGGGAGGGGCCAGAGCAACACAGGATAGCTGGACCCTGGTTAGGGCGGATGGAGGGGATGCCGCCGGACTGGCTGGTGGTGGGACAGCTGGAGCCTGGAGACGGAGGCCCCTGGGAGGCCAGGGGCACACGCTCGGGATCTGCTGGGGGGACACGCCTGCTGCCCCCACCTGCAGGACACGGCACTTGGGTAGAGGCGCCCCTCACATGCCCTCTGGGAACAGTGTGCTTCATCCCACCCACGGATGTCCTCCCCGGTGCCGGCAGGGGCCCAGTGCCATGACGCCGTTTCACCTCTGAGAAACCAGGGTGCCTGTGAAGTCTGGGGAGAATGTATGTGGGGGTGGGGGCAGGGGCCTCTGCAAGCCCCCCCATCAGGGAAGAACCCCTGGGAGCCCCTGACACCAGCCTGGGGGACGTGCCCGGCCCAGGGGGACATGGCTGTACGTGGGGAGGCCAGAATCTCTGTCCCCGTCGCCCCCTGCCCAGGCCAACAGGATAAGGTGAGGTGCTTCTTCTGCTCCGGGGGTCTGCAGACCTGGGAGCCAGGGGATGACCCCTGGGCTGAGCACGCCAAGTGGTTCCCGAGGTAAGGGCCCTGCAGGTAGCCCCGGGGCTCCACATTCTGGGGGTGTCGTGTCTCAGGGATGGGGCCCCCCCTCTGGGGATGGCACTTTTGCTGGTCGTTCCTTGATGCTCCACAGAGGCTACTGTGTGGGGGGCAGGGGGGGTGGAGGGGAGGACCCAGCCCTGGGGACTTTGTAGTTGGAACCCTGCCCCTGCTCTCAGGGCTGCTGAGCTCACTTTCCCCAGGTGTGGATTCCTGCTCCAAACCAAAGGAAGGGACTTCGTCTGCAGCATCCAGGAGTCCCCCCAACCCCCGCTGGGCTCCTGGGTGAGCCCTGCCTCTCCTCCTCGGGCTGGGCGGTACAGGTGGGCGGGGAGGGGCGCCCCCCCCCTTGCTCCTCCAAGTGCTCAGGGCCCAGGTGCTCACTGACTCCTTTCAGGACCCATGGGAGGAACCTGCAGATACAGCCCCTGCCGCCTCAGGTGAGCTGCAGCACGGGGCCACGCCCGCCCCTCAGGCCTTGACCACTGGGTGTCCCCTGAGCCGGACAGCAGAGGGGGTGAAGGCTGCCCGGCCGGGTGTGAAGGGGCTGGGCTGGCACTGTGTGTGTCCAGGGCTGCCAGTAAGGCCAGACCCAGGACAGGTGATGGGAGTGGAGAGCGGGTAGCTGCTGTGTCCCGCTGGCCCCTGCAGCCCTGAGCCCACAGAGAAGCTGGCTGCTCTGTGCCCCTCCCTCCACACCTGTGCCTGGGTCTTCCGGGGTGGAGAGCCAAGGGGTCCTGGGGCCCCAGGGTTCAGACCCCAGCTCCTCTGCTCCTAGAGCTCTGAGCTTCTTGCCCTGAGCCAGCAAGTGGGGACACTGCCAGTCCCTCTGGGATTAAGTGGGCCCCATGTGACACTCTGGGCACGGCGCCTGGCACCCGCGGCTTTGTGGATCCGGGCCTGGCTCTCCCCGGGGGCAGGGAGGCACAGCCCCTCTGTGCAGGGGCTGACTCTTGGCTGTGCCACTCGGACGTTGACAGAAGGCTGTGAGGCCGGAGTCCCCTGTGCTGAGGTGGCCCTGGCGACTGGCCACTGTGGCAGGCCGTCTGCCTCTCTCCGCTGACCCGAGGCCCCAGCCGCCCCTGCCCCCTGTCCAGCACCCCTCACCCTGCCTTGCACATGCCAGGGGCGGCCAGGCGTGCTCTGGGTGGAGCTGGCACCCAGTAGGGCCTGCCAAATTCCAAGGGGGATCGGGTGGAGGCAGGTGCGACAGAGGTACCCCTGGGCAGTACCAACCATTATGTCCATGTCAGAGCTGGTGGCGGACCTGCTGCAGGAGGAAGGCGGGACTAGGGTGGGGGCGGAGCTACCTCTGTTCTGTGGACACTGCTGGCCTTCCCTGTGGTTCCTGCCAGCTCAGCCCCTTGGGCGCCCCTGGCCCCTGCACGAGGGCTGGGTGGGCATGGCGTCCTGTGGAGGGGTGGACTCTGCTCTGGGAGGAGCGGTTTTGGGGAGCTTGGCCTGGTCCTGCCACCACTCCTGTCCCGTCTCCGGGCCAGGCATGGCTTTCCCCAAGGGGCCTCAGCTGAGGTCCGTCCCCAACTGCCCTCAGCTCCTGCCCACCCCGCACCCAGAGGAGAGACCTGCTTGGCAGTAGCCAGGGAGTCAGGTGAGGACAGGACCCGAGGGTGAGGTGGGGACAGGGACCGCTGTGCTGCATCCTGGGGTGGGAGAGGCGGGTGCTCCTGGGGCTGGTAGACGCCAGACACTCCTGGTCTGGCCCCCACCCACCTGCCCCATCAGCCTGTTAAGGAGGAAGTTGGAGGTGGGGGGAGGTGTCGCAGGCCCTGCCCCCTGGGGGAACCAGGTAGAGCCTAGGCCCAGACTGGCTCAGCCTGTGGGCTCTGGAGCCCCCAGGAGCCCAGGATGCAGAGGAGCAGCTGCGGCGGCTGCAAGAGGAGCGAACTTGCAGGGTGTGCCTGGACCAAGCTGTGAGCATTGTCTTCGTGCCCTGCGGCCACCTGGTCTGTGCGGTGTGCGCACCCAGCCTGCAGCGCTGCCCCCTCTGCAGGGCCCCCATCCACAGCTGCGTGCGCACCTTCCTGCCTTAGGCCAGGTGTGGCTGGGCTCAGAGCAGGCCCACCGGCAGGCTGCAGCCTGGCCTGGTGTGGGCGTTTCCAGTTCGGGCCTGGGAGACGGCAGAGGGGCCCGGACAGGGATCCCAAGCATGCTCTGGCCAGTACACCTTGCCGCCCCAACTGGGGCCAGCAGGCATGGCAGGGACAGCGAGAGGTTGCACCTCCTTCGCTGCAGCCCTGACAGGACCCGAACGGAGCTGGTAGCTCCCCTGATGCTCAGATTCTGGCTCTGAACCCTCCCCAA
>PVIA01000120.1:59106-102114 GCA_004024845.1 Tonatia bakeri
GAGGTTTGTGGGTGGTGTTCCATGCCCTCCAGGCTGGAGAAAAGGTGTGGGGGTGGGGGGCTTGGGGGTGCCCAGGGGTGGGGGGGATGCCCACCTTTGATTGTCAGGCTGGCGGACAGCAGGAGCCTGGCCCGCACTGGGCTCTTCAAGGTCAGTGTGCCCCAAGATGGCCCCAAGAATCTTCCAGGGGTAGAAGGGAGAGAACACCCAGGGCAGGGGTGGGGGCAAGCCGACGGGGGCGGGGCAGGATGCAGACTCACCCCTCTTCTCCCACAGGGGCCCAGGGCAGTTGCCGTGTGCTCGGCCAGTCCCACAGACCCTGCAGTGGGCCTGCTGAGGACCCTGAGCTGGCGCGCCGCACCGCCCACCTGAATCCTGCCCAGTAGCCCGGGGTGGGAGGGGCTTGTGGGGGGGGGCTGGTTTTACCCAAGTCTGGATGCTTTGGAAGAGTCACAATAAAGCGGGAGGTGTTCCCTGATGCTGCTCAGTGGCCTGTGTTCCTAAATCCACGGCCCGCCCCCACCTCTGCTTTCTGGCGGGGCGGCACCCACATCTCCGGCCCTCTCCTGGCCGTTGCCCCAGAGGCCTCTTCACAGACGTCTCCTCACGGTGGTGGAGGGGACCCTTTTCCCGGCCCCTCCGCCCACTCCCTGTTATGACCTTTTCAGCGTTTTAAGGGCTCCTAGAAGCTGCACGGCCAGCCCAAGGCCACTGCTGAGCCCAAACTTGTTATCATCCACCTAAGGCCCGCCTCTCGGGAACTCAGTTTATTAGACACTTGGGGCCTTGGGAGCACTGTGGAGCTATTCAGGTCCAGACACCTCCTTGCCCTGAAGGCGAAGGGCCCCCCCCGGGGAGAGCCCTGGTCAGGTGTGCATGGCATCATCGGGAACCTGCCTGTGGGAGTGCCTGGGCTCCTGCTCACCTTCCAGGTGGAGTCACGCTTTTCTTCGGGAAGTCCCTGAGGCCAGCCCCTTGCCCCGGGGCACCGAGGGAAGGGCTCCCCAGGCCACAGTCCCAGGCCTGGTGTGGACAGAGGATGTGTTTTTTTTTTTTTTCTTTAGAAAAAGGAAATTACAAACTCCTCCAGCATTGCAGCCACCCTGGCCTAGCGCTGGCTTGCTGCTCCTGCTGGTGTCCCACTGCTAGGCCTGGGGCAGGTAACCGGGCCACCGGCAGGGCTCATGGGGTGAGGAGCCCTGTGCATCCCACGGCCGGGCGTCCTCTTGCCATCTGCGGCAGGGCAGAGGCTGGAGGCGGGAGCAGGGTGGCCCTTTCATCTCATGCAGGCCTGTGAGGACAAGGATGGAGAGTCAGAGGGCCCCCGAGGAGGGACTTCTGGCCGGGGTGTTCCTCCCTCACTCCCTGTGAGGGGGTGTGCTCCTCCCTCACAGGGCAGAAAGTATGGGTGTCTGCTGGGGGGGCGGGCCCAGGGGGTGGCCGCCGGTGTGGCCCTGAAGGGCAGGTTCATCTCTGAGGATGTGGGTGTGACACAGAAAGGACAGCTTGCCCGAGCACAGGACCACCAGCCACCAAGTCTGACCCCCAATTTCAGGATGACTCATGGGGCAGGGCCAGTGGCAAAGACCACTTCAGAGAGGGGACAGCAGGGGGCCCCCCCGGAAACCCTGCCCTACACCAGGGAAGAAGTCTGTTCCTCCAAAAGCAGAAAACCAACCCCCCAAACTTCCTGCCGAATTGACACCCTGCCCACCTGCTAGGGGCCTCTCACTGCCCTGGCCCTGGACACGGAGCCAGCCGAACCCCAAATGCCCAAAGACTCCGAGGGGGGGTGGTGGCGGACCAAGCCCAGACCCTCCACACCCCTGAGGCGTAACCTCCGCACGCCTGGAGACGCACACAGCCAGCCTCAGAACAGTGGGGGATGGATGATGGATGGATGGAGGATGGATGGATGGGCAGGCAGGTGGATGCTGGCTGTGCTAACCCGAAGGGCCGGACCCGGCAGGAGCTGGCCATACTTACAAGTGTGCCTGCTTGAACAAGAGGCGGGAGAGGTTTTCAGTAACACGGTAGAGAGGAACCGGGTGGAGTCCACCAATGAAATCAACTGAAAGAAACCCAGACCCAAATGAAGCTAAACGCAGACAGCAGAGAAGAGGGCAGGACGCCAGCGTGGGGACGGCGAGGTGGTGGGCGGGGCCCTGGGGAGGGCCGCCTGGAGGCAGAGCACAGGACCCCAGGGGTAACCCTCTCCATGGGCACAGCCGACCAGCCTGGAATGTGGCCTGGGGGCCCTGGGGCCTTGGACTCCTGGGATCAGGGACCTGCCACCATGCCATCGAGCGGGGGGCAGGGCCTTTCTGGGCAAAACCAACGCAGTTCCGAGCCTCGGGGCTGGCTCCCGTCCCAGTGTGTTCAAATGTGACCTGTAGGGAAGCCTTTTATACCCCTGCTAGCGGCAGCCTGGGCCTGGCTGGGTGCTTGCACAGAGAGCTGTTGCGGGGTGGACGGGTAGACTGCCCACCCCACAGCCCCCTGACTCCGGGGACAGAGGCTCTGAGAGATGACCCCGACCCCAGGGAAGGGCCTACCCATGGAAGCCAGGGGCCCCTGGGGTGCCCAGCCTCCACCACCCACCGTGGCTTTGCCCCTCTCTGCAGGGCTCTCCCATGAGAGCAAGTCAGAGCCAGGATGGTTAGGGGTTGTGAGAGGGCTGAGTGTTGATGCTGCAAATCAGGGGAAAGTGGAAGGGGGTCACTCTGGGGGCACAGGGGAAATGCCGCTCAGGGGGTCCAGGCCAATCCCAAAGGCCTGGGAGACATCCGACCAGCAGGAACCTGTTCTCAGCTGCCAGCAGGTAGAGTGGCCCATCACCCCCCCCCGGTCTGAGGGCTCAGCCCCACCTGCAGCACTAGTGGAGTCGTGTGGGGCGCAGGAGCCCCTGAACCTGCAGGTCTCGGGGTGATGGGGTGAATTGACCCCTGGTGCCCACAACCTGGGACTTCCCCTCATGTCCTCTCAGGTGGCTGGATGCTCCCCGTCCTTGCTCAGGCAGGGACCCCCCCACACTGGGCATGGGGCCCACTCGAGAGAGGTAGGCAGGAGAACTCCGAGACACCGCCACCGTGGCCAGCCCTCTGCGGTCCTCTCCCTCCCCAGCAGCCAGAGCCAGCCAGCCGGCCGCACACTCACAGCTGTCTTCCTCCTTGGTGAGAACGCTGACCACGTAGCAGGCGTAGACGAAGCCCACCAGCTGAAAGACGTGGAGAGATAGGCCAGGGTGCAGGTGCAGGCGAGACGCAAGAGCATCGTCTCCGGCCAGGGGCCTGCCTGCTCACCACTGAAGAACAGACTGCGTGGGCCGCTGGGGGGCGTGCCTCCCGCATGGGAAGGAGCCGGGCCGGCAGCTGGCCATGGTGCTGAAAACGCATCCTACTTCCCTGCTCCTCTTCCTCGGGCTCAGGTCCCGGGCGGGCGCCCCATCCCCCCTCCGCAGCCCCTACGGGTCCAATCGCTGGACTCCTGCCCCAGCTCCTCCCCAAAGCTGTCCCGACGCCCTCAGGACCTGCAGCCCGCCCTGGCCCCTCTGGCTGGCTTCCTGGCAGGACAGCAGCGGGCCAGCCAAGGGTCCGCTTCTCCTGGCTCCCCCAAAGCGAACAGCAAGGGCAGGCCATGTGGGCGAGGCCACAGATGCACCCCTGAGCTCTGCAGGCCCCCCTGGAAGTGGCTGGGCTGGGTCTCCGCCTCCGTCTCCAGGCCCCAGGGCCGAGTGGCCAGGAAATGCTCCCCTTGGCTGGCCAGAGTGGAGCTCTTGGGGTTCCTCCCCTGCCCACCCTGCCTCCAGGGCCGGGAGGGGACAGACTGAAGGAGACCCCACGTGCCCAGCCCCACAGTATCCTCAGAACCTTCAGGTTCTGCCCCCTTGTTTCCTCCTCATACTGCCCCCGGGGGCACAGCTGGTCCTGAGCCCATCTCACAGAGCAGGATGCTGAGGGTGCCATGGCTCAGGGCCCACAGGTGAGGATAGCAGGGTGAGTCCTTAACTCCTTAATCAGGAGTGGGGGCAAGGAAGGGCATCCTGCCCAGGCAGAGGACAGAGTGGCCCTCCATGCAGGGGAGGCCTGGGGTGCCATCCCCTGTGTGTCCTCCAGCTGATGAGTCCCCACCCCACACTCACCACCACCAGGATCTGTAGGGCACTGTGCAGAGCCTCCACGTAGCCATGCTCTAGGGTGCAGCCGATGCCTGGCCCCAGGGCCTGGCCGCCATGGGGCCCCATGCCTGCCACAGGCCCCTCGTGCCGACAGCCAGGGCCATGCTCCCACCACCAGGAGTGGTGTCTGGAGAGGTTGAAAGTCAGGAGCTCATTGTCCTGGGGGCAAGGGGGTGGGGCCAGGTTAGCACCAGCGGCACCACCAGCCTCCACCCTGGGCTCCAGAGCGGGGCACATGGACACAGAAGCCGTCCCAGCCGCTCCCCGCCCGGCACCTGGACTCAAACCCCACCCTGTTCCCAGCTCTCAGGACTTATCTCAGAGCTTCCTGTGAGGATGCAGCCAAGTGCTGCGTGCCAAGGGCCCGAAGTGGCTGCCCAGACGGGGTTTGCTCGCCAAGGGTGCTCCTAGGGGCCCGGATGCGGCCCCACCCCACCCCTTGGGAGGGGCCCATGGGCTTCCTCAGGGGTTGTGGGGACAGAGCAGCCCAGAGGACACAGGAGGGCAGACAGAGCTCCGTCTGGCCCAGGCCAGGCCACCGGAGGTGGTGTTTCGACCCGCGCACCTCTGTCAGAGCTAGTCTCTGCACTCCCGCCCCCAGCCCTGGTGCTCCTTTCAGGAGCTGCCGTGGTCCTGAGGCCCCCTCCTCCGGGAAGTCCTCCCCGGTGCATCTTTCCCGGCTGGAGGTCACCAGTCTACCAAGGCCCGCAGCCCCTCCTCCACCCATTGGACCACTTGTCTCTCCTCAGACCTCCCCTGAGTCTCTGCCGGGAGCCAGGCCTGTCCCAGGGACCAGGGGCAGGGCCCTGAGCAGCCCCCACCCGCCTCTGTGTGTCGGGGGGACAGATGACAAACTCCTGCAGTGCCCTCTCTGTTTGTACATGTCTCTGACTTGACTCACCTTGGAGAGGCCCCCCACATCCAGGTAGAAACAGGTAATGAAAACATTCCAGGTGACCCAGATGGCTGCCCACACAGCATACTAGGGAGAATGGGGAGGGGGGAATAGATGAATGAACTTGGACTTGAAGGGAGGGATGGGGGGGGACCTAGCTCTTCAAGGGGAGGGGCCCACTGTGTTTTTGCCCTTGGAGGAGAGTCCTTGAAGCTTCTTTGGGGGCAGGGACTCTGCTCCCAGGTCCCTGCCACAGAGCCTTCCTATGGCCACAGGGTGCCTGCTCCCCCAGGGGGAGGGGCACCACTAGGAAAAGCCAGCTGTGCCAGACCCTCCCTCACCCTGTGTCCTGGCCCGGAAATGCCTGTGGCCCCTTGAGGTGGACTGACAACCAAGGGCATGAGCGGCCTGAACTGCAAAGCCCCCCGAGCCTCCCACTGAAAGAATGCTCTGGGCAGATGCCTGCACGGGGGCAGCTGGGCCGGCACCCATGGCGGCCATGCAGTCTGACTGGAGCTGAGCCACGCCACCCCATCCACTGTGTTCAGGGTGGCCTCTGTGCCGGGGCCGCAAGGGTGGCCCATGGGCTAGAACACCTGCCCCGGGCCCTTTGCCAGGAAGGCCTGCCACGCCCCCGGGCCTGCAGACCCGTGGTCTTGGCCTGCGCTTGGAAAGGCTACACTGACCAGAGCGGAGCAGGTGTAGGGCAGGAGGGTGGGTGCAGGGGCCTGGGCTGGGGCACCCCGGGTGCGGTCCCCCCCTACTCTGTGCCTCGGTGGCTGGGTCAGATCGGCAGGCTGTGGGAAGGTGTGAGCCAGGGGGCTTGGGAAGAAGGTGCGAGGCTCAAGCCCTGGCCTTTCCGGGTGTACTGGTGGCTTCCGGGACTATAGGCCACTGGATAGCCCCCGTGTGGGTCATCCGACCAAGCCCCTGGGCAGGGGGACCAGAGCACAGCGAACTCACCACCACGATGCAGCTCGGCCGGTCCTGGACGGCGCCCGAGCCCCAGGAGGACCACAACGATGTGGACGAAGGTGGCCAGGGCAGGCGCCCACTGGTCACCCAGGAAGTTGACACCTGCCGCTCCAGGGCGGTGACCTGGGGCGGGGCGGCCGCCAGAGGGGCTGCGGACGCCAGGGAGGCCCTGGCTGCCTCCCCACTGAGTCACCCTGCTCCAGCACGGGGTGGGGGTGGGGGGGTTGGCTCTTCCTACAAAGCTCCCTCCTCGAGCTGCTGGCTCAAAAACACTCCCCGGGGTGATCCTTCTCTTTGGGAAAGGCCCCCTACCCCGCCCGTGGTTTGTGCATCTGGGGAATGGGAGCTCCACCCAGGGCTGCTGTGACTCATGGGGTTGTGGGGGGCAGGATCTGGGGGCTGAGAGCCAGGGGTCTCTGCAGCCACACCACAGTTCCTGGGCTCTCATGCTTTGGGGGTAGTGGGGGGCGGAGGGAATGGGGGGTTGGGCGAGGCTGCCTCTCCACTCAAAGGCCAGTCTCACCCCTCCAGCTGCACAGCCAGCAGCCCCACAGGCACGGCCGACAGGGACTCGTTGTACATGCAGGGAAACTGACAGCCTTGGGGCTTGGTCATGACTCCACAGAGCACTCGTTCACTCATTCATTCATTCGTTCGTTCATTCACTTATCATGCCTGCCAGCCAGGCCGACACCGTGTGCTGGTGTTGAGGAGACGCCGGGAGGAGGTGCAGCCGAATCCTCGGCATCCAGGGGTGGGGCACCGGCCGGATCCTGGGAGGACAGCGGCAGAGAAGGGATGGCGCCCCGGCCAGGCCGGCCACTGCATGTCACGATTCTGCTGCGGCCCCTGTGCACTCTGGCCGCCCTCGGCCCTGGGGGAGCGGCAGAGGCCTGTCCCTGACTTGGAGGGGCCTTTAGCCAAGTGGGCTGTGGGGGTGGCTCTGGGACGGGGGCGGGGGGGGGGGAGGCTTTGCCAGCAGCACCGTGACTGGGGATAGAGCCCAGCAGGGTGAGCTTTCATGGATCTCCCTGGGGCCATGGGGCCAAAGACGCCTGACTCTGGCCCGAGCACTTGGCACGTCTCCGTCCCAGCCGTGATTCACTGCTCCGGCCTGTGTCCTGGACCCCTCAGGGGACCCTGACCAGCCCCAGAAATGGCCACTGCGGGCATGTCCTGGGCACAGCCCAGTCCCTCTGGATGGCCCTGAGGCGGGGGTGATGGCTATTTCCAGGGGGACGTTCCAAGCATGTCCTTTGTAAGGGCCGGGGACAGCCCCAGGGCTTCTCCCAGAAGAGACCTTGCAGCCGGGTAGGGTGGCCAGCACAGCGGAGGCCCGGGGGCAGGGACAGAAGTCCTTTTTGTCGCCACATTGTGAGCGGGGGGTGGGGGGGCAAAGATGAGCACAGCCTGCTGCCTGGGCCCCTCAACGCCGTGGGCTGCAGCCTGGGAAAAGGCCCCGGCGTTCTGCTGGCTCAGAGCAGCAGAGTTCACAGTGTTCTTCCAAGAGGAGGCTCTGGGAAGGGCGCTCTCCCGGGCCTTTGTCCCGCAGCTGGGTAACCAGGAAATGCCCACGCTTGTCAAGACGAGCAGAGAAAAGCCACAGGACTAACCCTCGGCCTCCCCCGCTGACCCTCACCCCACACACAGTGGCCAGAGTGGTGGGCAGGACATGTCAGACCTTGGGCTCTTCCTCTGCCACCCCTGCCCCGGCCGGGACAAAAGGCTCCTCACAGGCCTGTGCTGCATTCCAGCAGACCTCATGGGGACCCAGCGATGGGCCCTTGGGCCCCCCTGGCTGAGACTAGGAGTCTGCCAGGGCCCCCCAGTCCAGGCAGACCCTGCCGCCCTCAAGCTGAGATACTCCTCTCCTCCTGAGATGCACCCAAGTTTTCAAGGGCCTGCAGGGATGCCCTCTGCCCGCTGTCCCCTGCAGGAGTTAGACGGGCAGCATGGCCCATCCCAACCCCTCCCAGCCCGAGGCCACCCCACCCCCGCCCATGCCTGCTTCTCCCGCCCCCGTCAGCTCGGCCCCTCACATCCCGCACACCACACTCAACCCGTGCACGCAAACAAGTCGCAGCTGCTGAAGCCACGCTTCATGCCGTCTGGTCAGTGGCCGGGCTGCCGTCCTCCCTTCCCCTTCCCTGCTTCCTGACCCCACCCCAGGGCCTTCCGGAGGGGTTCCTGCCCCCCTCTATGGACAGGCACAGAGTGGCACCATTCCTGTCCCCGGGGCTGGCAAGAGCTCCGCTGCTGACAGGACGGTCCTGGGCTTCGAAGCCTTCTGCAGGGCCGGGCTCTCTCCCGGCCTCATGAGCTCCAGCCCTGCAGGCAGCCCACCTCCCCCAGAGTCCCCTCACGCTGCTCCTTCAGGGTCCCACAGCTCTGAGCACCCCACAGGCGAGCAGCCTCCTCCAGGCAGGACACACGGGCTGGCCAGTGCATCTCAGCTCCGTGCCGGCTCAGCCAGCACGCCTAGCCCCAGGCAAAGGACAGGACACCAGCCCTGCACAACGCTGGGTGCAGGGGACTGTCCAGTCCCCTGAAACCGCCTCGCTGTGCCCATCCAAGCAAGAGCATGCCTGGCACAGCCTCAGCGAAGTGGCCTGTCCTTTCTAGGATGGGAAGCCCAGGGGCCACCTGCAGCAGCTCCCCGGCCCATGGCCCAGACCTCTGTTACTGGTCCCCACTCCCAGCTCTGGGAGAGACCCGGATCTGTAAAGGCAGACTGGAAACTTGGCTGACCGTGGGTCAAGTTCTCCACAAAGCTGCATCCAGGGGGCCCAGCTAATTTGGGACACAGATGACATTGAAGCGCAGCCCTGAGCACTGGCTCCAACACCCGGTCGGCTCTGCGTTCTCCAGGGGCCCCTCTGGGAGCAGCGAGGGGTCGCCGCCTCCACCCTGGGAGGCGCCCGGGGTTGGGCCGGGATCGGCTGGCACTCCCAAACTCACAAAAGCCCCCCACCCAATGGGCTGTCAGGCCTCGGAAACGGAACTCGGCCCCTCACTGGGGCCCGGCACTGGCTTCGGGAAGGGAACACTTGCTCACCTGGGCACCTCCTCGGAGCCACACACGCCTTCAGACGCGTGTGGACCGCGCGCGCAGCCGCGCTCCCTCCCGCCGCCCACCCCAAGCGCACCACGCACACCGGAGGCGTTGAGTCCCCAGCCCGAGGCTCCGGCGAGAGCGGGGTCCAGGCGCCCCCCCCCCCCCGCAGGCTTTTGTTTTGCGCCGGGCCCTTCCCTCTGCACCCCTGCACCTGTCCGCGCCGGGGTCCCGCGGCCGGCCCCCGCACGCACACACAGCGGGACGCACTGGGTGGGACGAAAGGGTCGGAGGGGTCGCGCACAGGGCGCTGGCTTCCCAGGTCCCCCGCCGTCCCCGGGGCAGCAGAGAGCCTGGACCACAGAAGCCCGCGTGTCGGAGCCGTCCTTAGTCCGGAGACCCTCAGGCCGGCGCCGCTCCACGCCGGCGAGGCTGGGGGTGGTGACCGTGCCGATGTCCCCCAGCGCGCAGGGGCTGCGGGGCCCGAGGAGGGATCGCCACTCACCAGCTGTAAAGTGCAGAGGAAGATGAGCGTGCAGCGGCCGGAACAACAGCCCAAGGTGCCGGCGCGGCCCGCAGACGCCGTCTCCACAGTCCGGACTCGGAGCCAGAGCGCGGGAAGCCCGACGCCTAGGGCGGCGGTTCTCTGGGCCCCGCCCCCGCCTGAGTCCCCGAAGTCCCTGACCCCTCCCGGGCCCGCTATTCCGGGCCTCCCGCAGTCTTTGGCCGCACCCCGGGGCGACCCCCGACCCCGATTCAGACTCGCCACTGCCGCCGGCGGGGTCCCAACCGGCAGCGCTTCCCGGGGACCACCTCCCCGCCGCTGGCCCGTCCCCGGCCCAGCCTCTTCCTGCGGCCCAAGCCCCGGCTCAGCTCCGCCCCCTCGAATAACAGCTGCGCCTCCTCTCTCTCCCCGCCCCCAACTTGTAGCCTCCTAGGACTTTGCGCCAGCTGGGGAGGGGGTGCGGGACCCCTTCTTAAAGGGGCGATGGCGCGGCTTCTCTGGTGGCTGGAGCGCAGAGGGGCTGCGCAGCGACCCCACGACAGACGCGAGGCTGCTTCAAGCCCATCCCCCAGGATAACCAGCGACGCCCCTGCGCCAGGAACCCTCCTGCAGGCACCTCCCCAGCCTCCGTGCCACCCGCCCTCCCAATCACCCTCCTTCCTAGGGGGGCCACAGGCTTCCCAACCCCACCGTGTCCTGAACCTGAGTCAAGGGCTCAGAGGTGCCCCTCCTGGGGGTGAGGGCTAAGGAGTGGGAGCGGACGCCCCACGGGCCCAGGGATTGCAGGGCATCTGCCTTCCAGGTCTGCTCTGAGTGCAGCTGGGCGGTGGGGAGAACTGGGTTTGCAGGCAGCCTGGGGGCTGGGGCCCTGTGTGTGGGGCAGACTCAGCTGGACCAAGTTGTGGAGGTGGATCCAGGCTCTGTGGGGCAGATGGCCAGAAGGAGGCAGGTTGGGTTGGGTGTGGAAGCTTTACCAGTAGGCTAGGCTAGCAGAACCCCAGGTGGGGGTGAGCTGTGGTCACACCTGTCCTTAAGTGGGGGCAGGAACCTTGTGCTGGGAGGCAGGAGATGGTCCTGGTCAGGCCCCAGAGGGGAGGGGGACCTGAACGGAGGGACACGTGGCTGGGGGTGGGAAGGTCAGCACCAGGGGAGGGACACAGGTGGTGCTTCCTGTCAGCCATGGGCTGTTGCTCTTGGCTCTGGCAGTCCAGGGCCATGGGTCCTTCCCGGCACAGCCCCAGGATCGGAGCCGTCGGGCTGGCAATCTGAGATGCCAGCCCAGTCTCTACAGTTCTTAGCCCTGACTCCTTAGCCGGTGGGGCAAGGGCCGTTTAGCACAGCTGCCCGTCCTGGGTGTGTCCTGGCTGTGTCGGAGACAGAATGACAGTGGAGAGTTTCAGGGACGGTCACACTTCCGTAGGACATGCAGCCTCTCGAATTAGCAAGGCCACATGCCCTGACATTCCTTCTACTGCCTTCTGTCCTGGTCCCAGTTCTTCCCGAGCACCAGGCAGAGGCAGCAGCTGGGGATCAGGTGGGGCTGAGGCCCAGCAGCCAGCAGCCTGAGGCCAGAAGTGGGGGCCCGGCTATGCAGACCTGAATCAGCCCCATGCTTTCCTCTCTGGGTGAGAAGACAGCTGTTTCGGGGAGGGCCTGGTGGGGGAAGGCAGTCAGTAGAAGCTGGTCCTCAGGAGTGGTGCAGGCCATCCTGCACACGACATGTGCTTGTCCCCCCTCCTTGAGGAAATGAAAACTAGGCCAGTGAGGACGACATGCGGGCTTCTGGCAAAGATGGCCGGCTCAGTGATGCCCGGCCAGCGAGAGGCCGCAGGCATAGCTCTGGGAGTGAGGGCTCTTGGTACCGAGGTTAGGGAGCAGTTTGACCGCAGTGGTCCAAAATGACCCAGGACACCCCCTTCCAGAGCTCTACGCCAGGAAACACGCGTGTGCAGAAGCCATTGCACACGGACGTCCAGCACAGCCGGGGGAAGGCGAGATGGCAGCTCGGACCGGGCTGCAGCGGGGGCCGGTCACAGACACTGGGGTCTGCATGTGCACCTGGGAGAGGGAGGTTTTGCCGCAGAGACTGGCAGGAAACATGCCTGCCGAGCCAGGTGCTGGGTGTGGGGGAAGCGTGACACCTTTGGGAAAACCAGTCTGGGCAGGTCCGGCCCCATGTGGCCCCCGCTGTTTCCTTGGGCTCTGCCACCCCTGCCAGAGCCAGCCCACCCCCGACCTGGCTGACCAGGCTGGGGGCCCACTGACAACTCGTGCTCACAGTCCCGTGGCCAGGCTCTCCGTGACCTGCGTGTGTTTGCGACAAAACTGCTGCGCTTCTGCCCTGAGCCCGGCACTGGGCGTCCCGGTCAGAGGCCCAGCTCCAACGCCCTCCTCCCACTCTGGGGACGGCTATGGCCTGTTTCTTCAGCTGGACAGGGGTTCATCTCAGCACCTAGGGCTGCTGCTCAGTTTAAACGGCGTCTTTACCAGGCTTGGGGCCTGGCTGCTGGCAGGCACTCAGAGTGTGGGCCCCTGGCCAGGAAGGGGGATCGGAGACCTCCTTTCCTGGATGGGGAAACCGAGTCTGGGACGAAACAGAGATTTTCCCCAGGCCCCACGGTGACTCCAGAGACCTGAGCTGCTGCCTGGCATGTGGGGCCTTCCCTCCCACTCCCCGCCTTCCGTGCCCCCCCATGCCTGAGGCCCCAGCTCTGCACAGCCAGTGATACCGAGGCGTCGGTGTTGCCACCCTTGCCCTCCCTTCCATTTGACCCACTTGGAGGACCTTGAAAGCCCGGGGGAGGGACCTGGAAGATGTCACAGCGCTGTGACTGAATGCTGTCCGAAAACTGGCAGGGGCTGGCTTCTGAGAGGCACACAAACCACCTGCACGTTTTGGATGGAGGAAGAAAGGTGTATGGGCTGCCACCACCTCGGGGCGCCCTGCCCCACTCCACGCTTCATCACCTGCAGTGCCTTTGTCAGCGAGCATCTCACCTTCTCCAGTACACTGTCATCATCACCGTGACCGTCCCGGCCCTGGGATCGCAGGGAGAGACAGAGGCTGTGAAGTGACAGGCTTGCCCTGTCCTGGGAAGGGCCACCCCTCCAGCTGTGGGGACTTGAGCCTGGCTCTGGGGTGAACATGGCTTCAGACCTCCCTCCAGGGACACCTTCCCTTTTCCTCCCTTTCTCTTCAGTGGCTCACCCTTCCTGGCCTGCCTCCTCCAGGAAGCCCACGGTGATTGATCCAGCACCTGCCTGTCACTCTCTGAACCCGTGGAGCCTACACAGGCCCAACCGCAGGATCTGAAACCACAGCCTCACACTACCACCAGTGTAGACCCCACCAGTGTCTTGTCCACATTGCTGCAGCCCTTGCCACTTCTTTGAACACCACTGGCTTCTTACTGCAGGAGCCAGTGGCTCCTCCTACGGGCAGCCCTGCTTGGGGGGGGTGCCTGTGCCCAGCTGGGCACAGGGCAGGCTGGCAATGCTCGTTAAGACAAGCGCCCAGCTCTGCTTGACCAGCGACGCAGGGAAAGGCAGGCTAAACCGCAAAGAGACGCCACTGTGTGCCCACGAGAAGGGCTGCAGCGAACAGACCGACAACACCAAGTGCTTACAAAGATGTGGAGCACCTGGAACTCCCAGGCTGCGCAGACGTGTACATGGTGCAACCATGTCGGAAGACTGCCCCTTTTCATAGAGTTCAACTCACACCGACCCCAGCACCCACGGGTTTTACTCCTAAGTCGTCCGGCAGGAGAGATAAAACCTGTGCCCACAGAGAGACTATGCATGACTCTCAGCTTTATTTGGCATTGTCACAGCTTAGAGCGATTCCAGCATGTGAATGGACGGTGTGGCATATTCGTCGAAGGGAACACTATTCAGCACAGGAAGGAGTGGGGGGGCCGGATTCATGAGACAACACAGGAGCCTCAGAAACAGGACGCTCAGAGGAAGTCACCCCCCAGAGGTCACATCTTGCAGGATCCCACTTACAGGCAACACCTAGAAGAGAAGCACACAACCAAGTGGATGGATCTTGAAACATGTTACATGTTGTTAAGTACCCGCTGCATGAGCCCTGGCTGGTGCGGCTCAGTTGAGCACAGGTTGAGAACCAAAGGGTCGCCAGTTCGATTCCTGGTCAGGGCACATGCCTGGGTTGCAGGCCAGGTTTCCAGTGGGGGCCACATGAGAGGTAACCACACATTAATGTTTCTCTTCCTCTCTTTCTCCCTTCCTCCCCACTCTAGAAATAAATAAATATAAATATTTTTTAAAACTTTTTTAAAAAGTACCTGCTGCATGATTCTATTTCTGTGATGTTCCAGACCAAACAAAACTAAAGCCCGAGGACAGAGGGAGAACAGTGCTGCCTCTAGTGGAGGTTACCGTGGGACGGGACTTCGTGAAAACGCGCTGAGCTACACATCTCACTGAGTACAAGTCAGATCTCAGGGGAATGTCCAGATGTGATCATCCCAAAAGATACAAAGATCAATGAAAGCAGGTGGAATGCACAGAAAGCACAATATAAAAAAGATACCAAGTATCACTTGCAGCTACACTCCCCAGATGTCGTCACTATGAACAGTTACCTTTCCACAGTCACAGGGTCACATGGTTGGGCTCCCACTATTAACACGGCTTTGCAGCCATCTGGAACCATCCCAGGTTGTAAGTCTGTCTGTCCCTCTAGCCCTCTCTCTCCAGCTGCAGCAATGGGCTCGGCCAACAGGAGGCAAAATCAGACCACAAGGCGAGAGGCCAGACAGGCCGGGTATCTATACTGGGAGCTTCTGCTCCTCACCTTGGGCTGGCGAAGCCGTCAAACACAGGTGACAGCGGCCCTAAAGCCTCCTCTTCCAGGGCGCGGGAACCTCTCCGCCGCCCCTTTCCTTGGAGCCTCAGTGTTACAGTGGTTTCCCCAAACCCACCACACCTTCTTAGTTAGCCCCCCTGTAAACACACGGCCCTCGAATCACCCTCGTTCGAGCAGGCCATCAGTTTGTCGTTCAGATCCTGGCGGCGCACGCGGACGCCCTTCCGTGTCCGCGTTAGGGACGGCGGGCAGTCCGCGAGCCACGGCGCGCCCGCTGGGTCCGCAGGGCCGACCAGGACGCGGAGGAGCGGCGCGACGAGGACCGGGAGTCCGGCCGCGGGGCCGTCAGCGCGGGCCCCCAGCTCCGGTGCGCTTCCCGGCGGGCGGAGGCACAGCCACCACGCTCCGGGCGCGTCCCCATGGCTACTGTGGCTGGGCGGTGCTTCCGGTCCAAAGGGCAGAGGCCGAAGCCCCGCCCCTGCCAGCAGCTCCCGGCTTCCCGTGATGCCTTGCGAGACGCAACGTTGCCGGAAGCTGGTGGCGGGGTAGGCGGCCGGCGAGAGTCCTCGGTGCAGCTTGCTACGCGGCCGGACCCGGGCCCGGACCCTGCGGACACTGCCCGATCCCGGTGCCACGGATCCAGCCCGCCCGGTAAGCGCGCGGCCCGAGCCCCGGCGCCTGCCCACGGGGCCCGGCTCGGCGGACGCCCTCGCCTGGACCCCGGACCCCCACCCTTGCCTCTGAAGCTGCCCCCGCGCCCGCGCCTCCGCGGTCGCTGCCGCTGCGGTCGCCCCGGCTCTGCGCCCAGTCGGCCCGGCCCCTGCCCCCCTCGGACCCAGGGTCCGACCTGCACACAATGTCCGTGCCGGCGGAGCCTGAAGCGGTTTCCAGCCCCCCGCAGGTGTCGGGGTGCCAGGCTGGTCTGAAAGGGCAGCCTCGGCCCGTTTCCTGCCCTTCTCCCTCCCTTAGCGGTGGATGATCGTCCGGGGCGGGAGGGGGAACAGGGAGAGGACCTTCCGTTTTCTGCCCCGTTTACGTGGATTGACGTGGAAGATGTGGAAGAACGGTGCTCCTCGCTGGGCTTGTTCGACAGCCTCCTTGCAGACCTCCGATTGGGAGAAGCCTCATTTGTGCCCGTTCACGCAGGCCCCATGGTCCTGCCGCGGTGTTTGTTTACGGCGGTGGCCCTAGCTGGTGTTGGCGTCCTGAGGGACCCTCCCCAGCTCAGAAATAATCTGTGAGAACATGGAGCGCTGTTCTTGGACGGAGCCATGGCCGGTGCCTTCTGCCGGCCCCGTGTCCCAGCCTCGAGGACCAGGCGGGGCCACGTCTAGCAGGTGACTACAGTCTGGAAGGTGGCTGTGTGAAGACCGCATCCTCCCTGGGCCCACAGGTGATGCCCGGTTGCAGCAAGAGCTCCTCCGTTGGACCATCTCGGATGTCAGCGTTAGAACAGGAGTTCTGGGATCGTCTCTCGGGATAAATCATAGTTAAGGTGTGAATGATGGAGGCGTCTGTACAAAACAGCATCTCAGGGAACTCCCAGCCAGAGCCCGTCTTGGAGGGGGTTCCTCCTATGGCGGAGTTGTCCTCCCTTCTTGTCTTCCCACTGGGGTGGCCGTGCAGACGCCGCTTCCGTGCTGCTCGATGCAGGGAGAGCACAGAGCCGGCTCCCCGCAGCTCTGCCTTCTGTTGCCCACCGTCCTGTCAGCCAGAACGAGGGGGCGGGCCCAGCCCTGTGGGAACCTGCACACCAGCAGCCCACGTGGGCTCTCCTGTGGCCTCCGTGAGGCCAGGGTCTGCAAAGGGCTTTGTGAATACAAACCCACCAGAGCATCTTTCCTGTGTGTTTGCCGGTGGCTGCCTTCTACGCTGCGGTGAAGCAAAGGGGTCGGGCCTGGGCAGGACTGTGCACCCTCGTGTCTGCCCTCAAGAGTGGGCTGTGTCCGGGGACCACCCCACGCAGCACAGACAAGTCCGGGGCAGCGAGGGGCCATGGCGGACTCTGGTGTGTTTCCGTCAGTTGCAGGAAACAGTTTGGGTTCTGCTTCATCTGACTCAAAAGTGGGTGCCAAAGACCATCATCGTCAGGGCCGCCCAGGCCTAGGAAGGCTGGTGTGTGAGGGTCAGGGCTCCCCTCGGGGAGGGACTCAAGTTTAAAGTCAGAATCGGGCAGAGAGCCTTCTGGCCTCATTCTCACCTGCATCTTGGCGAGAGGCCGCAGCGCCACGGTGAGCAGGAGCCCTGGTCTGAGCAGCAAGCTACCTGGTGGAGGTGTGGGGCGCCTGCAGCCCACTGGGCCTGTGGCATCACACTGACGGTCCTGGTGTGCCGTCCATGGGGCGTGTGTGGCCATGTGAGTTAGAGGGGTGCCCCCCAGATTCCACTCACAGTCGACAGAGGGGCCATCGACAGAGGCCACACGCTAGGTGGGGGCCGGCAGCAGCAAGGAGGGTGGGAATCTGGGCCTGATTCCTGAGTGCAGGCCCAGGAGCCCTGGGGAATACTTATGTTGAATGCTGTGCTTGGCGCCTGCTCCTGCCCCTGGCCTGGGCCTCGTCATTTTGACTCTTCTGGTCATGGAGTCAGTGGGCCACCCGAGGAAGCTGAACTTGGCCAAAGCCAGGAGCTCTATAAAGAAATAAAAGGAGTTTCAGCTGAGCTGTGTGCCTGCTGTTCCCTGGCAGTGTCCTTGTGGGGCACAGTGACAGGTCTGTGCTGTGACCGGCCCCACGGTGGCTGTGCTGTGTCACCTGTGTCTCTCACAATGGCCCAGTGGAGGCCCAACTGATGGGCCCTTCTGGGAGTCAGTCCTTCACACATCAGTTGGGGCCACCAATGTGCCCCCATCCCCCTGCCCCAGGCCAGGAGCCTCCCAGCACTGCACGGGTGGGGAGGGTGGGCAGCCTGTGCGCCTCGCAGGAAAGGCCACGACTGGCTGCACCGCCCTGGACAGGCACCCAGGCTGCTCTCGGTGCCCCTGAGGGGCAGCGGGTTTCCCCGGGAAGAGGCGCCCCGCACCGCCGCAGGGGTGGGGGGCGCCCTGCTGCTGCCGAGCGTCGTCATGGAAATGCTCTGAAGCTGGGGTCTGTGGTGTTTCTAGGCCGACCATGGACTTTTTCATCAAGTGACTTATGTGTGAGTTTTAAAAGTTTGTTTCTCTCCTTTGCAGCACCATGGCGAGCCCAAGGACCCGAAAGGTTCTCAAGGAAGTCAGGGTGCAGGACGAGAACAACGTGAGGCTTGCCTTACTCTGGTGCTTGGGCTGGGCTCTTGAACCTCCGGGCAGCGGCCAGCAGCCCCGAGCCCACCTCCCTGTCACCGTTGGCTTCCTACCCCACCTCCCCACTGCCCGTCTCATGCTGCCCGCCGGGAGTTGGGGTCCTGGGCCTGCCCGCAGCTGCCTGGGTGAGTTGCACGTGGCCATCTCCGCAGGTTTGCTTTGAGTGTGGCGCGTTCAACCCCCAGTGGGCGAGTGTGACCTATGGCATCTGGATCTGCCTGGAGTGCTCGGGCAAGCACCGCGGGCTCGGGGTGCACCTCAGGTCAGCGCCGTCCCGCCCCCCCCGAGTCCCGCCCCCCAGTCCTGCCATTGGGGCAGGCAAGACCTGGGCTCTGTCCTCCCCAGCCCAGGGGAGCTCTTGGGTGGGGCCCTAGCACCTGAGGACGCAGTCACCCCTCTACCCCCAGCTTCGTGCGCTCCATCACCATGGACAAGTGGAAGGACTCGGAGCTGGAGAAGATGCGGGCTGGTGGCAATGCCAAGTTCAGGCAGTTCCTGGAGTCGCAAGAGGACTACGACCCTTGCTGGTCCTTGCAGGACAAGTACAACAGCAGAGCGGCCGCCCTTTTCCGGGACAAGGTGAGCCCTGTCCGGTCCCTGCCAGGGAAGCAGGAGGCCTACAGTTAGCAGGGGCAGAGGCTGGGCCTTCCTCCCCACCCCCGGCCACCTTGGCTAAAGTATTCCTGAGGACAGCGGTGCCCATGAGGGCACCGAGGTGGGTCCCCTACACCTGGGGTTGCAGTCCTGCCTAAGAACCCGCCTGTGGCGCTGCAGAGAGGCCTGGGCCCGGAGCTCCCCCATGGGCCTCAAGGTCCCCGGGTCCAATGTCAACCAGCCGCTCTGACAGGCATGTGTCCCCTTGACAGGTGGCCACGCTGGCTGAAGGGAGAGAGTGGTCCTTGGAGGCATCGCCTGCGCGGGACTGGACCCCGCCGCAGTCCAGGACGCTGCCATCCGCCACCCACCGGTAGCGCCCCTCTAGCCGCTGCTTCTGGCTGGCCCTGACCCGAGCTGTGGCCCGGCGCGTCCCAAGGGCGGTGGGAGGGGTGGCTCTCCAGGGTCGCCAAGACGCCACAGGCTTCAGCTGCCAGCCAGCGAGGGCGGGCCTGGAAGAAGACCTGCATGTGCCCGCTGCTTGGGCGCCAGGCCAGGGCAGACCCTGCCGGGACGGGCATGTGACATGTCCTGTCCCAGGGCCTCCTGCCGCCCCGGAGTGCAGGCCACTGGGGGCGAGCTGACCCCCACTGTTGCTGCATCTCCCACAGTGGAGGCTGGTGTTTGGGTGCCCAGTCTCGGGAGGCGCCCCCTAACCCTGGGGTGCCCAGGTTTCCCCACCTGCTGCCCCTCCTGTTAGGTCCAGCTTGGCCCCCTGTGGGACCAGGTGGTCCTGCAGTTCCCCAGGCGGGCGTCTGCTGTCCCCTGGTGGCCAGACCGACGCAGGACTCCATTTCAGGGCCTCTGGCCAGCCGCAGAGCTCCACTGCCTCCTCCGACAAGGCCTTCGAGGACTGGCTGGACGAGGACCTCGGCTCCTACCAGGGGTGAGGCCCAGGGCGGCCCGTCAGGCCGGCCATCTGTGCACGGAGGCTGGGATGGGGGGAGCCTGACCCTCGGACACATTCTGGTTGAGGCCCGGCTGTGGGGGCCCACTGGCTGGGGGTGGCACAGGGGCCTCCGTGACCTGCTCGGGGGCTTCATGTTCCCTCCAGGGCCTCAGAGAGCCGCTACGTGGGCTTTGGGAACACAGTGCCACCCCCGAAGAAGGACGAGGACTTCCTGAACAGCGCCATGTCGTCTCTCTACTCGGTGAGCGCCCACCCGGGGGGCCCTGACGGACTCCAGGGTCACTCAGACCCCGGCAGGTCTGGTGGAGTTGCCTGCTTTGGCACCAAGCGCATTTCAAGTTAACGAGATGCATGTCTTCCAAAGAACAATCGTCCTGTGGGGCCTAGCGTGGCCGCCTCTCCCCGGGGAGCTCTGGTTGCCTGGCCCCGCCCCATTAGGGCTCACATTGCCCGGTTAGCCAGCCGGAAGACCACGAGGTTTGGTGGCAGAGGTGACGGCTCTGAGTTGCATACTCTGGTGCCCTCTGGGCACGGCACCCCCAGCCATGTGCAGCCAGACCGTCATGCTCCAAGGAAACTTACTGGTGTTGAAAGTGGCGATGCCACCCTGGCTGGAGGGCTCAGTGGACTGAGCACCGGCCTGCGAACCAATGGTCACCTGTTCGGTTCCAGATTTGGGCACATGGCTGGGCTGCGGGCCGGGTCCCCGGTTTCGGGTGCATGAGAGGCAGGCCATTGACGTTTCTCTTCCTCTAAAAAAAAAAAAACAAAAAACGAGTGGCAATGCTTCCCAGAAGCTGCGCTGTGACAGGGACCCTTGCAGACCCCTGAGGGCCTGCCAGGGTTGGAGGAGGCTCCTCCTGAGGGATGGGGGGCGGGGTCTTCGAGGGGCTGCGTGAAGGGAGCCAGCGGGGACTCGGGTGTCTGCGCAAGGGCGACGGGGAGGCTGCGTGCGTGTCCTGGAGCTGTCACTTCCTGCGTTTCCGTGCGTGCCGCCCTGACTCAGGTGAGGCGGGAGGTTCCCCGCCACTCTGCCCCGCCCTCTCACCCTGTGCGCACCAACTCCGGAGGCCAGCAGACTGCTCAGCAAGGGCCTCTCAGGACCACCCCCCAGGCGGCCTCGGGGTTTCCGGGGCCTCGGAGGCAGGCTTGTCGCAGAGCCTGCTGTGCGGGGCAGCTCTGGACCGAGGTGCCCGCCCTGGGATGTGGGGTCCATGTCAGCAGACCTCAGTGCTCGTGGTCGTCCGAGTAGACGAACGTCCACACCTGCACAGGCCTCTGCGTGTCCGAGGGAGCGGGAGGCACCGGCGCATTTAAAGGGGATGTTCGTGTCCCTGGATGTTCTGTGCGTCCTGGAGGCTCAGGAGGAGCCTGGGCTTAGACAGAGAGGGCAGGTCACAGTGGCCCACCTGCCCAGAGTCTGTGTGGAGTGGGCACAGGACTCCTGCCCCTCGTGGCAGGCGGGGACTTGGGCGGGCTGGTAGTGGCCCCCTGGGGTCCAGGCCTGGCTCTGCCGAGTCCTTCCTGCTGGGAGTGGCGAAGCCTGGGCCTCCAGAGGGAGGGGACGTGCGGTGGGCCAGGCAGTGGCTGCCCGGGCCTGGAGCCTGACGAGGGCTCTGCGTCCTTCCAGGGCTGGAGCAGCTTCGCCACCGGAGCGAGCAAGTTCGCCTCAGCTGCCAAGGAGGGCGTAAGTAGCCTGGCCCCGCCCCACCGGGTCCCTGGGACCAGACAGTTTGGCTGGTCTGGGTGGGGGGGTCATCGTGAGTGGGCTGCGGCTGGGGTCTGAGCACCTTCCAGCGGGAACACGTGTGGCCAGGCTTCTCTCTCTCCCCCATTACCTCAGTGCTGCCTGGGATGCAGGCCCCGCTGGCTGCCAGGGGACAATGGCATGGGAAAGCCTGCTCCAGGCGGGACTGAGGAGGCGTGCTACACCGTGGGGCCCTGCGCCCTGGAGAGCAAATAGGACGGTTGGCCCCAGGGGTTGCCCAGGCAACCCCCACCCTCCCCAGCCTCCTTCCAGTGGGAGCCGGCTGTCAGGCCCTGAGGGCCACCCCAGAGCAAGCTCGGGGGCCTTAACAGCATCGGCAGGTGGGCCCGGAACAGCATCTGTTTTCCTTCTAGGCGACGAAGCTGGGGTCCCAAGCGAGTCAGAAGGTAACAGGAGCCTCCTGCACCCTATGAAGCCCTGGTTTGCTGTCCCATTGGGGCCAGGTGCCCTGGCAGCCCTGCCCCAGCCCCGCGAACAGGAAGGGGCAGTGCCTCGTGCGCCGGGCACCGACAGGCCCACCTGGGGACTGGTGTCCCAGGCTCACGCCAGTGCAGGGCACATCAGGTGCCTATAGGGGGGGCGTGTGGGGTGAGAGGCTGCCCCTGCTTAGGGCTTGTGGGGCTGAAGCCATCACCCCATCTGTCACAGTGTAGGTGCTGGGTGGCCGAGGGGCCACTGCAGAGCCTCCTGGTCAGGAAGGGGCAGGCACCCACCCGAGGGCAGCGGAGGCTCAGGGGATGGGGGGGCCGTTTGCCTGGTCAATGCCTTCTTTTCCTGGAGGCGGGGTCTCCGGCCTCCACCCTTTTTTCTTCAAACCCCAGTTGTGGTGCTGCGGCCTGCATGGTACCAGGTTCCAGGCTGGCTGGTCACCCCAGGTTGGAGGTCAAGACTAGGGAACAGGCAGTGGCGGGGCTGTCCCTGCCCGAGTGAGTGAGGGAGGGACGGTCACCCCTGCCCGCTGGTGCTCCTGTGGTTCTGGGCAGTGGCCGGTGGGAGCGGAGCACGGTCACCTTCTACAGTGGGAGCGGTTGCTTCGAGGTCACTCCCGGGCCCCTTCAGGTGGGTGTTAGTGATGCACCTCAGGGTGCCTCCCGGGGGCACCTGCACTGGGCTACGGCCTTGCTCTCTCTCTCTCCCTGCCCAACCCCCGTGCTGCCGGGCAAAGTTCTGGGGTTCCAAGCAGCAGCCAGAGCCGGTAAGGCCCCGCGTCTGCCCCCGCATGCAGCCTGGTCTCTGTGCAGGGCTCGAAGCCGACCCTGTGCCCCACTCTGTCTCCTGTCTGTGCTTCCGTGTGCGCATGCTCAGAGCCTCTAGCAGATGATGGGCTCCTGTCTGGCCCATACTCGCTGCTTGGGGACCCGCACGTAGAGGGGTGATGGCCTGGGAGCCCCCGCAGCGGCTGGGCAGGACTCTCACAGATGAAGGGCCTTGAGCCAGACCCTCCAGAGGCGTCCTGCTAGGGGAGTGAGGTCCTGACTCCCGCCCCACCCCTGCCTGAGCAGACCCCGGGCCTCGGGTCAGCCGGTTCTGTCCCTTTCTCCGCAGCCAGCTCCCGAGTGCCTGCTGCAGGGCTGGTGGGGCCACTCTGGGCTGCTGCAGACGCACTCCAGCACCTTTGGGGGAGCACATGACCGGCTGTCGGTACACGGCTGTCCCCACTGTGCAGGGCCCATGGGGCTCTAAGGGGAGACCCTGGAGGAGGCGGCTGGGCAGGGGGGACCCTCTGCAGGACTGCAGAGTGGGGGCAGCGGGCTGGGCCTCCAGCGGCCAGGGTGCTTGGAGACAGGGCTGCATAGCTGCTGTGAGATGGGGTGTCCTGGGTGCTGGGCGGCTGCCCGCCAGTCACTGCCCGCACAGCTAGCGACCGCTGTGCTTACCCTTATCCTGGGGTGCGTGTGACGCCAGGGGCCCCGCAACGTCCCTCTCATGACGTCTGTCCTTCACACAGGCGTCAGAACTGGGCCACAGCTTGAATGAGAACGTCCTCAAGCCTGCCCAGGAGAAGGTAACACGCCACTTCCCAACGCCAGGCCCCAGGCGGTGTGCTCCCCGGATTCAGAGAGGCCCCAGGGGCCGGTGGCATGGAGGAGGCCCAGGCCGGGCACCCTGCAGCCGGTCCTCGGGAGGGTGTGGTTCTCTGGAGGGTGTCTAGGCCAGCGGAGGACCACAGCCCTCCCAGCTTGGGGCCTTGTGGTCGGCCCCGCCCCTTCTGGGGGCGGGGTCACTGCGGAGAGGCGGGCTGCCTGGCGCAGCGCCGCAGTGGGCGTGGTTCTCGGTCAGTGGGCGTGGTGCTCCCGCCCTCTTTAACTGTGGTGTCTGACCCATGCAGGTGAAGGAGGGAAAGATCTTTGATGATGTGTCCACTGGGGTCTCTCATTTGGCGTCCAAGGTAGGGTGCCCGCCGATGTGCAGGCACCGCTGAGCGTCTCCACATTCTGGCACCGGGAGCCGAGGGCCGGGCGCACTGGGCCCAGGCGCTGCCACGCTGGGAGGCAAAAGCAGGGCAGGCGGTCCCTTGGTGCCGTGCCAGCTGCAGGAATGTGGAAACGCTCAGCGAGGTGGCACAGCCTCTAACCTGTCGCTTTTCTTCTGTTCCCTTCTTGCTGCTGCTGACGGTCCCCGGTGAGTGCCGGCCCTCTAGGCCTGCGGGGACACCTGTGTCTCCCTCCCTGCTGGGTGGGGGTGTGTGCGCCTGTGGCCCTGCTTCCTGCACCGGCCAGCCAGCTGCCCTCGCTGGCCCCGGCGCCCACCCTCCAGCAGGCCCCGGCTGGGTGAACTGTGGGGACGGCAGGGAGGGCTGTCGCTGCATCTCAGGCTCTTCTGGGTCCTTGCACAGAGGCTGTGGGTGTGCTCTGTGTCCCAGCCCCGCTGAGCCGCATCCCCACCCCCTTCCAGGTTCAGGGAGTCAGCAGCAAAGGATGGCGAGATGTCACCACCTTCTTCTCTGGGAGAGAGGAGGACCCCTCAGACAGGTGGGCCAGGTCCCCAATCCTAACATGCCACTTTCCCTGCACTTCTCCCACGGGACCTCTCGGAGGCTGTTGTCCTAGGGCTCTGGGGGTCCCAGGGGAGGAGCCCCCAGAGGCGCAGAGGCTAGTCTGTGCCTCTGCCCTTTGCTCAGCGCCCCCCCTTGACCTGGGGGGTGCTGCTGCCCTGGGCTGGGGGCATCTCATTCCACCCCCAAGGGCAGACCAGGGCGCTAGGTGGCCCCGTCCCCTGTCCCGGAGCTCACCCTCTGTGCTCTGCTCGAGCGAGCGGGGCCTTCCTGCTGGAGTCCAGTCTGTTGTCCTCTGATCCACAGTGGGTGCTGAAGGGTCTGACGGGCCGGTGCTCCTGGCCAGCCCTGGTGGGTGGTGTCAGTCTACTCTGGGATGGGACACGTTCCCCTTGGCTGTGGACTGAGGGCCACCACTTTCTTCCTGATGCACTGGCTGCAGGCCGTGGGTTTCTCTGACGCCCCTTGGGGATGTCTCTCTGCTGGGGTGGGTGCTGGAGCCGGGGCTGTGGCTCGGAGGCCGGAGGCAGTCTGAGTCCCTCCTGCAGGCCGCGCTCTTCATCCGCTCTGGCGGGAGGGGGAGGGGTCCAGTGGGGCTCAGCGGGGGTCGGGGAGGGGGGAGCATGCTCAGGGGAGGTGCTGAGGGGAGGGGGCTTGGAATGGCTGCTCAGAGCCGCCCTCTTCCCAAGGCCCCTGGAAGGCCAGAGCTACCAGAACAGTGCCATGGACCGGAGCTTCTGGGAGACCTTCGGGAGTGCTGACCCCGCTAAGGCCCACAGGTCCCCAAGCAGCGACAGCTGGACGTGCGCGGACGCCTCTGCGGAGAAGCGGAGCTCGGACAGCTGGGACGTGTGGGGCGGGGGTTCTGCGTCCAACCACAGGGGCAGCGACAACAGCGACAGTGCAGAGGGCCCGGCCAAGCCCAGCGGGAGGGTGGCGCCGAGGGCTGCGCAGGTGGACGAGGGCTGGGACGACCAGGACTGGTAGCCGCACGTGTGCGCTTCACTCTCCTCTGTCTCCTTCCCCGCGGCCTGGGGGACACCTGCTGTGACGTGAAGACAGCGCCTGGGTGGGCCCTGTGGCTCATGCCGCCCACCCACACGGGGGACTCGGGGCTGGGGGCTTGCTCTGCAGGCCCGGTGGGTGGGGGCGGGGCCGCTGTCCCACCCAGAGTGTCTGCTCTCCTGCATTCTCAGGCGCTGTGCACGCTCCAATAAACACGCCCCCTGCTGCACGGCAGACCATGTCCCTGCTGTGACTTCTGCCCTGGCACTCCCTGCCTTCTGTCGTCCTCTCTCTGAAGACACCACCCGTCTTAGGTTCCAAGAGCAGCACCAGAGCCCTGCCCCCCCCCCCCGCCCTGCCCTCCACGGGGCGCTCCACCTCACCCCTACCCCCTCCCCAGCTGGGTCAGTACTGGGTCTCGCCCTCTGAACCTATGGTGGCCCCAGAGTATCCTGCACAGCTCAGGACGGGGGCTTCGGGGATGCTTGGGTGGGAAGGTGGGTCCCTCCCGTGCCAGGCTGGCCAGAGGAGCCGTTGTCTGCAGGGGACTGGGTGACAGTGTGAGGGAGGCAGGACAGCTGGTCTGCCCAGGGCCCCTTTGTGGTTAGTGGACTGAAGCTGAATGAGAGACCCCAGACTGAGTCCTGGACCAGGCCTGCTCTCCAGAGTACTGGGGTGCGGGGGTCTCAGACCCCCGAGGCATGGCATTGACGTCCTTGCTGTTGTGCAGGGCTGAGCAAGGCAGGGCCTGGGGTCTGCCCCACGCCCCTCCTGCACGGGGCGCTGGGGGTGCAGCAGAGCGTGTAGCAGGCAGACTGGTCTGGGTGGGCCCTGAAAGGGCCTCTTTCAGTGTGACGCAGGGCCCTGGGGGTGCAGGTGGGACACAGACCAGTGGGGGCCAGTCTCTGCCCCGTTTGCCCAGAGCCCTGCCCAAGGCAGACTCAGGCCAAGCCTTGCCCCTCCTAAGTTTCCCTCCTGGGACTCCCCTATGACCCTCAGTGCCCACCCCCTTTGCTCACCCTGGACCACCTCCCAACTCAGCCAGGCAGCCTTGCCTGGTGGCCCCTGGGCCACTCCCTGTACCCCACACCGAAGCCAGGGGAGCAGGGGAGTTCTCCCTCAGGTCAGAGTCAGCCCCTGGGGCCGCCTCTCGCTGCAGGGGGCTGGGGTGGGCTCTGGGCCCTCACATGACAGGTTGGGGTGGGGGGACAACCAGGACACAGGCTGCCCTGCCCCTCCCAGCTGCACCCCTGGCAGATGTCTCAGGCCTCAGCCTGCTGGGTGCAGGGACTTGGGCAGGTGCATGGGCCAGCCACGAGGCCCAAGACCACAGCCACACGTGCGTGGAGGGAGTGCTGCAGTGGGCTGCGAGTGAGCACGCACACGTGTCCTGAGTGCCCAGGAGCCGTGTTTGTTGACTGGCTGCCTGCCCAGGTGCCCTCTGTTGGTTGCTTCCCAGGACTGCAGGGCCCTTGGATGGCCCACGTGGGTCCTAGGACTCCCTCAGAGCCCACAGGGCCCCACTAGAAACCCCAGTTCTCAAAGGGCGGCTCCTGGTGGCAGGAACGGTGACAGCTGGGGAGAGGTGGGGCTCAGCAGGGGCCTCGGAGGGCTGGGGCAAAGGGCTCAGCATCTTCACCCAGGCTTCCGGTGTGTGGGCCTGGCCGGGGATGTCTGGGAGGGTGGGAAGCCAGCACAAGAAATGAGGGAGGGTCCGCCCCACCTGTCCAGCCTCCATTGAATCTCCCTCAGTGAGCAGCCTGCAGCAGAGTCCTGCACCATCTGTGCCCACCTCCCAAAGCCCCTCTGTCTGCAGAGGCAGGACCCAGAGCAAACTGGAGCGGCCCCTGAGAGCACCCAGCTTCCCACCCCTCAACTCCCTGGGCAGGGTGCCCTGTCCAGGTGCCAGGTCCTGGGGCTGAGCCTCAGGGCTGTGGAGGGGCCGAGCTCCCCGAGGCACCACCAAGGGACTCCAGGGAGATCTGGGGATTTGGGCTGGGGTTCAGGTGCAGGTGTGGCCCTGGGCTCCAGGTGCTGCTCTGCCCCCCAGGCTGCCAGAGAACCCAGAGCCTGTCACCCACGTCTTGGTGTCCAGGGCCACCTATGGTGGCCTTGGTTCCCCTGCCACTCTGGGGCCAGCCGTGTGGAGTGAGGGGCAGAGGTGCTGGGTCAGGACTGTACCCCCACCGAGAGGGATCCCCACCCCACCGTGACATGGGGTCCTTCATGCAGGGACTGCTGTGCCCCCTGCTCGTAGAGGGACCTCCTGGGCAGCTGTCGGGAAGGGTGGAGAGCAGGGGAGGGAGGAGGCAGAGGGGTGGGCTGGGCAGTGACGTCTCGGGAAGGGGCCTTCATAAGCCCGTCCTCCCAGTGGCTGAGGCAGGCCGGACCCCAGTGGTGTGAGTGGACTGGTGAGTGGCCTGCGGTCCCCGTGTTTGGGTGGATGTGGAGGCCCCGGGGGTCCACCCAGGGCTACAGCATTGACCATTCAGAAAGGCTGGGGTGGTACCGAGGGCTCTGGGCCCCCGGAAAAGGTCCCACTGAGTTGGGACCTTTTGGGGAAGGAAAGGTCCAGCTCCAGAGTGGGGGTCAGGAGGGCCCCAGCACCCACACAGCCCTCCAGCCCAGGAGCCCAGCACAAGGGCGGCATGCCCATCCTGGCCACCCGCCCTGGGTGAGGCCGGGCTGAGGGTGGCAGGGCCTGAGACCCCATGCTGGGGTCCACCAGCAGAGGCCCGGAGGCAGCCTGTGGGGGCACCCCCAGAGGCCCCCGAGGACCCCAAGTTACCCGGAGGCTGGTGCGCTGCCCCGCCCAGAGGTTCTGGCTCTAGCTGGGGTCCTACCCCTGCCCTGCCTCAGTTTCCTCTCCGGCCCACGTGGCCCTGACAGCAGCCATCCTGGTCTGGTCTTGTGATGAGGGAGAAGCCGCAGCCACTGTCGGTACGCACGCTGGCCTGTGGACAGGGTCTTGAGGGCAGGATGTGGCCAGGCAGTGACTGAGCCAGCATCTTGGGGGTGGCCGGCAGGGGGCAGCTGGCCTCTCGCTTCAGGAGGCCTCTGCCGGGCCCTGAGGACGCAGCCCAGGCGCACAGGTGTGGGCAGCTATGGGTGAGCATTTGGGTCTCCACACCTGTCTGTGGACGTCCAGAGCGGGCTCCGGCCCTGGCCTGCAGGGCATGGGTGGTGGAGCTCTGGTGTGGCAGTCAGGAGGGGACAGACAGAGGAACGACAGCAGGCTGAGCAGCCTCTCCTCCTGCAGGCTGAGCACCATGGGCATCCATGTGCGCCCCCACCTGGGGGTCTGGCTGTGGCTGGGCACGGCCCTGGGCCTCAGCCAGGGACAAGGTAAGAACACAGGGTGGGGACTTGCTGGGGACAGAGCCCTCGCCTGCCCCAGCCCCCACTGTCGCTGTCCCCAGTGAAATTTGTGCCCAGTCAGTACACAGGGCAGGACAGCCCAAGGGCTGGTGTGGGCCCCGCTGCCAAAGCCTAGGCCCCAGCTGGTTGCTTGACATTTGACCTCGCAACCTTTCACCTTGCCCTGGGGATGCTTCTGTTTTCTGTTTCTTTTTAAAAAAACAGCTATTAGCCCACTGCTCTTCATTCAGTCACATTAACGTTTCATTTTCAATTCTGTCTCGGATGCTTTTCCACGTCAAACTTTCAAACGCTGTAAGCCTACAGTAAAAGTGACCCCACCCATCCCGAACTCGGGTGTTGGCTCTCGGCTTCTAGCACCTTCCCAGCCCCTTAAAGGCACATGGGGCGGGGTGTCAGGTGCTCACCAGCCTCACCCCCAGCCCCCCACGAGGTCGGACGCAGCGTGCACTGGGTGTGCCACAGCCAGGCCGGTGGGAGCCTCCTGCGCTCCGGTGTTTGCAGCACCTGGCAGTCTGTCTGGTTGTGTGCCAGGTGGTGACGGCTGCCTGGGGGGGGGGTCCTCCGGTCCCCATGGTTCTGACAGGACACACCTCGGGTCCCTTGGGTGCAGCCAAGTGACCAATGACAACATGTGCTCAGGACTGGCGAGCTGGGTGGCCCCGCCCCGAGGAGGCCCATGGATAGGGTGCCAGCAATCTGTGCTCCCACTGTGGGGGCCCCAGAGGCACGGCGACACACAGAGGGCCCTTTATGAGCCACAGCCGGGCCCCCTGCTCACAAGTGGCTTTTCAAAGCCCCCACCTCGGGCCAGACATTCCTGTCCTTCCGCCCCTCGCTCCCCGGGAGCCTCTGGGCCGCCTGGAGCTGGGCTCCTCCGCCCTGCTCTGAAGCCAGCATTGTGTCTGCCTGGGCACCCCCGGCCCCCGCTGCCCTCCCCGTGTGCCCCAGCCCGCCATGGGGCAGCCATAAGAAACCCATCTCTGTCTCCATTTTCCAAAAATAGCCGCCCCCACGATGCGGCTCCCGGAAGCCCCCTTGGGAGGTCAGGCCCTGCTCTAGGGCTCAGGCCACTGCTGTCCCCATCCTCCAGGATGTCCACCCCCTGGGGATCCCTACTCCTATGGAGCACCCTCACATCCCTGGGTGCCCCACCCCCATGGGGCTGTGGGGACCTGCTGTGACCTTGGCAGCTGGGGGTCAGCCACAGCCACACAGCTGCTCTGCCCACCCCACCCCTCTTCAGACTGGGGTCCTGAAGCCGGAGGCTCCAGCTGGTGGGGCAGCACCTGCGGCTGCTGGCAGGGTGGTCGTCACACCTCCAGGAAGCTGGCCTGGGCCTCCCTCAGCTGGGTCCAGGGACACTACTCAGAGAGCCAGCAGGGGCAGCCCTGGGACCCCTAGGAGAGCCAGTTCCCCTCCAACCCTAGGTGGGGCCTCATCTTCTCAAGGTGCCCGCCCATGGGGCCAGGGCCCCGTCTGACCCCCCAGTGGGGTCAAGGCCTTCTCACATCGTTCACAGCAGGCCCCCCGGCCCCCCACAGCTGCTGGAGTGGTCACTGGCGGTGAGTGCTGACCACCCTGTCCCACCCCCTCAGCAAGCAGCCGCCTGTGGCTGACGGTGCTGCCCGAAGACCGGCTGCAGATGAAGTGGGCGGAGTCGGAGAGGCCCGGCCTCGGCTACCTGGTGCAGGTGAAGCCCATGGCAGGTACGGGCCTGCGCCTCCCTGTCGCTGTGAGGGTGGCAGCATGCGTGGCCCTCACTGCGCCCTGTTCTGCGTCTTGGCATCCACACCTCCCCGGGCTTCCACCACGCCTGCTCTGGGGGTGGAGCACGGAGCCGGGGAACCACGCGTGTCCCACGTGGGCTGATGCCCAGTAACGCGGAAGGCGCCAGTCTCCGGCTCTGGCAGAATCTGTGGCTCTCTGCTCCTGCGCAGAGCCCCTGTGGGTTCTGGGTGCCGGCGGCACACACGGAGGGACATCCAGGACAGGAGGGAGGCCCAGGGGTCCTGCAAGGCCCCGCCCATTCAGGCTTGCCGCTGAGCTCCTCAGGCGTGACCAGGGCGCGAGTTTTAAAAACCCTAAGGAAAGCTCAGACATGAGTGTGCAGTTGCAGAAAGGGCAGAGAGTGGTGCAGGGTCTGGAGGACGTCACCACCTGACGCACGCGCACGCACGCACACCCACCTCCATGGCCTCAACAGCTCTCCCTGCCCTGCTCCAGGGGACTCGGAGCAGGAGGTGATGCTGACCACCAAGACCCCCAAGGCCACGGTGGGGGGCCTGAGCCCCTCCAAGGGGTACACCCTGCAGATCTTCGAGCTCATGGGCTCCGGGCGTGTCCTGCTGGCTCGGAGGGAGTTTGTGAGTAAGTCCGCCGCCCTCTGCCGGCTCCCAGCCTCCGGACAGTGTGGCGGGGCCTGTGCGGTGGGGTGGCTAGAGCTGAGCCTGGCAGCCCCTCCGGGCGGGGGCCCCGGGCCTGGGTTTGCGTTCTACCACCAAGTAGCCTCCCAGGAGCCTCGCTTATCACTCCTGACACCTCTGCCCATTTCCTAGGGGCCCCCGGGCCCCCTGAGGCTCTGTTCCCGCCGCAGTGGGGTCCTCACAGTCCATTGCATTTGCCTGCAGTTGAGGACTTGAAAAGTCACCCGGTGGGTGACAGCAGCCGGCAGCCCCTGGGGGCAGCTGTGGAGCCCTCGTCCCCCCCCTTCGTGGGGAGCCCGGACCCTGAGCCCCAAGTCACCTCAGCTCCAAGCCGAGGCCCGCCCACTCTTGGTGAGTCCACAGGGGGTGGGGGTAAGTGGCTGGGGAGGGAGGGCGTGGTAATAGAAGTTCTCGCATGTTCTCTGTGTGTGGCCAGAAACGCTTCCTTCCTACCCAACCTGTAGCTTCCACTGTAGCTTTAACGGGAGCTTGTGGCTGTTCTCTGTGGCCCACTCAGACCCACGGGGTGTGGCTGGTGGGAGCTGACATGTCTGTGGCTTCCCCCAGGAGGGCCCTGGTTGAGGGGAAGGCCCCTGCCCCGCCCAGTTCAGAGAGACAGAGTCACGCCCAGGTGTCTGCAGGAGAGAGAGAAGCCCAGTAGCACATCCAGAATGCTGGTTTTGAGGTCTTGCAGGGCAGGGCAGGGCAGCCGGTGTGCTGCTTTCTGCACAAGGCCTGGCAGGCAGGGCCATGCCTCCCTCATTAGGTGGGGTCCCAGGGCACCCGCCTTCTCAGGTGCCTCCAGTCTGGCCCTGACTCTGGGCAAAATTCAGAGAACCCTGCCTTCGGGGCGGGGGTGGGGGTGGGGGTGGGGGTGGGTGCAAGACTTTGTCTCCAAAGAGCTCCTGGATGATGCTCAGGGTGAGCCCACACCACAATGGGGAGGCCTCAGCAGCTGAGCAGAGCTGTCCACAGTGCTGACCCACCACCCCAGTCCACACCGCTGGACAGCCTCTGCCCTTGGGCCTGGGTGTCAGTTGGCTGTGGGTGGGGGTGGGGGAAGGCCTCAAATAGCAGCCCTCACTAGGTGATCCCGCCCAGTGGCCAGCTCGCCTTGCCTCTGAGGGGACAGGAGCTGAGCACCTGGGGGCTGCAGACACCATGGACCAGGGTGCACGTTGGGTTTTCTGAGTCTGGTGAGCCCTAAGCACCTCTGAGGTCTGTGTCTTCTAGGATTCGGCCCTCGCCTCACCTGGAGGCCAGGTGCTGCGGTCCTTCATCCCACACCCACCCCCCAGGGAAGGAGAGCCTGCTCGGAACTGGGGACAGGGCAGGAGCTGCTTGGGACCCTGCAGCAGCCTTGCCCATAGTGCACCCCCCTCCCTGCCTGCCCAGATGGCCCCCAATTCCGCTGCACACCTCCCACCCCAGTGGACATGATCTTCCTGGTGGACGGGTCCTGGAGCATCGGCCACAGCCACTTTCAGCAGGTCAAAGACTTCCTGGCCAGCGTCATCAAGCCCTTTGAAATCGGGCCGGATAAAGTCCAAGTTGGTGGGTCCTGGCCCTCTGCCCTGTGGCCCCTCCACCATGGCCGGAGCAGAGCTTTCTGCTGACCGGTGTGGCCTGCTGCTGCCAGGCTGGGCCCCCGTGGGACCCCTGGGGGACTGATGGGGCTGCCAGCTCCTGGGAGGACGTGCTGGTGGGTCCTCTGTGGAGAGTGGGGACCTTGGGAGCATGGGCTCTGTCCTCTGTGACCCCATGCCCAGCACCTGCTCTCCAGGCCTGACCCAGTACAGTGGAGACCCCCAGACTGAGTGGGACCTCAACACCTTCGGCACCAAGGAGGAGGTGCTGGCGGCGGTCCGCAGCCTGCGCTACAAAGGCGGAAACACGTTCACAGGTCTGCCCCCCAAACCCCTCCCCTCTGACTGCCCTGGGAGTGGCCTCCCTCCACAGGATCTTCCTGGACTTGCAAACTTGTACGTGAACCAGGCCCAGGGCTGGGTGCAGCCGACCCCACGCCCACCTTTGCGAACTGCAAATCACACGATTTCCCTTTGGCGACAATGTGGATTCTGACCCACAGCAAGTGAACAGTCCCTCCCACAGACAGAAGCCATGCAGTGGCCGCCAGTGGGCACGGGCGTGGCCTCGCTGGAAGCAGGCCCCACCCCCAGGGGTGTCTCTTTGACACAGTCTGCTCCTGGTTCCCCACACCCCCACACTGGTCCCCCTGACCTGGCTGCCCCAGTTGCTCCACCGCAGGCCGTGAGGGGCCTCTGCGGGCAGGGAGAAGGAGGAAGTGTCACTGCCCTGTGGACACCCCCGCCTGGAGGGCCCAGGATGGCCGGCTATGGTGGTCAGAGCACTAGGCTGAATGCTGAAGGAACAGCCTCCCAGGAGGGTGCCAGGTTGGGTGAGGCCCTGTACTGTGTCCCCATGCTCCCAAGGCCTGGCCCTGACCCATGTGCTGGAGCAGAACCTGCGGCCTGGAGCGGGGCCCCGTCCAGAGGCGGCCACGGTGGTGGTCCTAGTGACAGATGGCAAGTCCCAGGATGACGCCCGTGTGGCTGGCCACGTCCTCAAGGGCCTGGATATCGACGTTTTTGCTGTGGGTGAGCAGCTCGGGCCTCCTGGCCTTACCGCCATGGGCTCCCACCACGCCGGCCTCCTCCCAGGCTGGGGTCCAGTGGCCTCTCTGAGCCTCAGACCCAAGTCTGTGATGTGGTAAGGCCTGTCCCTGCTCCTGGAGCTGGTGGTGGTGCCCCAGCCAGGACGTGGGCCCCCGAGGGCACTGGGAGGGTGGCTGCAGAGCCGGTGCAAGCGGTGGGGAGCGGCTGTGAGCTGCATCCTCTGTAAACACCTCCCCGCCACACCTCCCCTCTGCACCAGCCCCTACCCGGCAGCTCCTCCCGGAGCCTTGGTGCCTGGGGTCCGTGGCTGGGATGGCTCCCTCCTACTGGGTGATTGGGGCATGGCCCAGGGTTCCAGCTGTAAGAAGTGGCGGCAGCTCCAAGGCCCTGCCTCACCCTCCGCACCCCGTGAGCAGGCGTGAAGAATGCCGACGAGGCGGAGCTGAGGCTGCTGGCCTCCCAGCCGCTGGACGTCACTGTCCACAACGTGCAGGACTTCCCCCAGCTCCACACGCTGGCTGGCCTGCTCAGCCGCCTAATCTGCCAGAAGGTCCAGGGCAGGAGTCTGCGCAGGGGCCCAGGTGAGAAGGAAGATGGGGGGTCGAGGGCGGGGCCGTCCACGCTTGCTGCCCAGTCATTTTGGGCAGAAGGACAGGCTCGTGGCCTCTGCCAGGGCCTCCTGAAACCTCTGCGGCCCGTTTCGAGGCTCCTTGAGCGTCTGCAGCCCCCACCTGCGCTACCTCAAATGGCCGCCAGGGGGAGCAGAAGAGCCTCACGCCCGCTGGCTGCAGGTTGTAGGGGCGGGACGGCCTTGACCCTGGGCCTTTCCTCCCTCAGCCAAGCCAGCAGCAGCCGGGGACCCCCTCTCCATTCCTACCAGACTGGTCCTGACCCAGGTGACCTCCTCCAGCGTCCACCTGTCCTGGACTCCAGCCCCACAGCCGCCACTCAAGTACCTGGTGGTGTGGCGGTCTTCCAGGGGTGGTGCCCCCCGGGAAGTAAGTGGCCCCCTGCTGCCCCAGACGAAGTCCCGCAGGAGAAGTCACCATGGGGGAGGGACACGGGGTGTGACCTGGCTCAGGCCCGAGTCCTGTGAGTAGGGTGCAGCTGGTGTGGGCACCCAAGCTGCCCAAGGTTACTCAGTTCCCCAGGAGCAGGGCGGGGGGACGCTTAGGAAGCCAGAGCCAACCCCAGCCCACCTGAGTCCGAGGTACCCCCTGCTGTGTGCTGCACGCTGCCTGCCCCATCTGGGCTCTGTTCCAGGTGGTGGTGGCGGGGCCCAGCTCGTCCGCGGAGCTGCACAACCTGACCGCTGGCACGGAGTACCTGCTGTCCGTGCACGCTGTCTCCGAGGCGGGGGTCGGCGAGGGCCTGCGGGGCCTGGTGACCACAGGTGGGGGCGGTCGGCAGTCACAGGTTCAGTCTTCACCTGGGTGAGGGCACCGCCCCCACGTGCTGTATGACCAGGGCGAGTCACTGAACAGCTCGCTCTGACCCTCCATGTCCTCCTTGGGATACTAGTGACGTCATGCACATCCCCGCCCACTTGGACTGGGACTTGTTGCTGTTACTTCTCCTGGGTTTCTGGGACCCCTCCGCCAACGGGCCGCAGCCCCGGGCGGCCCTGAGCCCCATCACATGGCGGTGAAACACCGCCTACAACTGAGCATGTGAGGTGCACAGGCCACTGGCTCTGAGCGCGCTTGCAGAGATGTGCACCCGCCACCACGGTCACGGTCAGCACAGAAGCCCTGAGCCCCTTAGCTCTCCCTGGACTCCAAGCCCACGGCAGCCCCCTGGCGACCATGCCCCGCCCACCCTAAGCAGAAGCCTGCAAGGTGACCGTGTGTCCCCAGAACCGTGGGCTGGAGGCGTGGCCCAGGATGAAAAGTGGGGACACTTAAAGTTGACTGCAGGGCCCTGTGTCCCTGGGCCTGTGGCCTGACCTCTGCCTGTGGTGTCCCCTCTTCCAGCGCCTCTGCTTCCACCCCAGGCGCTCACCCTGGCTGCAGTGACACCCAGGACCATCCGCCTCACCTGGCAGCCCTCGGCTGGGGCCACCCAGTACCTGGTGTGGTGTGCGTCGGCCACCCCCAAGGGCGAGGAGGAGGCCAGAGAGGTGGGCAGTGGAAGATGGGGAGGCGGCTGGGGTGATGCTGAAGGGTGGAGAAAGGGGGGCAGGGGCCACGTGAGCACCGCCCCCACAGGTGCAGGTGGAGCAGCCGCAGGTGCTGCTGGGAGGCCTGGAGCCCGGCAGGGACTACGATGTCAGGGTGCGCAGCCTGCAGGGGGCTCAGGCCAGCGAGGCCCGGGGCATCCGCATCAGGACACGTGAGTGCCCGCTGTCTTAGCCGTTGCCCGCTCATCCCCATATACCTGGGGGGGGGGGTGGCAGATCCCTGACGCCTTGCTGTGCCCACAGCACCCCTGGCTGCTCCCAGACACCTGAGCTTCTCCGATGTGATGCACGACTCAGCCCGCGTGTCCTGGGAGGGTCCCCCAAGGCCCGTGCGCCTGTTCAGGGTCAGCTTCGTGTCCACCAAGGGCAGCCACTCGGGGCAGGTGAGAGCAGGCTGCTGTCCTGTGGGGTCCCAGGGGTCTGGCGCATCCAGCTGCCCTGCCCTGCATTCACAGCCTGGTGCAGGGGGCGTGCAAAGCCGTCCCCCCTCAGGTCCCCAGTCTGGCTGGCCTGGGGGGGTACATGTGTGAAGGGAAGAATCCTAAAATGACCGTGAACAACAGCCCCCATGAGGCTGGGGAGGTGGGCTGCTGTGGGAGTGAAAATGCAGCCGTCAGCCATCTGGGGGATGGGCAGGGCCCCAGAGTAGGGACCCCACCCTTTCCCCCACTCTGGGGGTTGAGGGGCCGTTCTGGGCAGCAGCTCAGGCCTGGCCCACGTCCCCACCCACCTTGCAGGTGGAGGCCCCTGGGAACACCACATCAGTGTCTCTGGGGTCCCTCTCCTCTGCCACCACCTACACTGTCCGAGTCACCTGCCTCTTCCCCGGGGGCAGCTCCTCCACCATGACTGGACGCCTGACCACGCGTGAGTGGGCTGCGGTGGGGGGTGTTCCAGCCGGGCTGTGACCCTCTGGCCCATGGGTGCTTCAGACCCGCACACACGCTGTAGCATCTCTGTGTGGCGCTGGGCCAGCTGGGATGGGCACCTGCACAGGGCTGACACAGGGCGCAGGGTGCAGCAAGGGTGCCCAGGGTGTGGAGCAGAGTTGGGGGCTGGGCCACCTCCAGAAGCAGGCCCAGGCTCGGTCTGCAGCCCTGTCCAGGGAAGAGGGGAGTGTGGGGACAGCCACCACGTGGAGACTGGGGTCCCCTCTGCCCCCCAGGGTGAGCCATGCCCCCAAAACCTCCTTACCGGGCACCCAAGAGCCCTTCAGATGAGTCACCGAGGGGGTCATCCTGCCTGCCGCCCAGCCTCAGTGTCTTTCTCTCCTGTTCCAGGGAAAGTCCCCAGCCCAAGCCAGCTGTCAGTGACCGAGCTGCCCGGGGACCAGGTCCGGGTGACGTGGGCGGCGGCGGCCATGTCCGGTGTGCTCGTCTACCAGATCAAGTGGACACCTCTGGGAGACGGGAAGGCCCACGAGGTGTGGGGAGCGGAACCCCTCCCACACCCAGCTCCTGGGGGTCTCACACCGCAACACGGCGCCTCAGGGACCTGCCCTCCTGGCCCTTGGCCTGCGAGCCAGGCCCCTGTGTGAGGCCACCCCCGCAGGGCAGACTCGCTCCCTCTTCCCCACAGATCTCCGTCCCAGGGACCCTGGGCGAGGCCGTCCTGCCCGGCCTGGGGAGGCACTCAGAGCACGAGATCACCGTCCTGGCCTACTACCGGGATGGGGCCCGCAGCGACCCCGTGTCCCTGCGCTATGCCCCACGTAGGTGGCCCTTGGCTTTGTGGGGCAGTGACAGACCAGGGAACCCCAGATGCCCCCACTCCATGAGCCCGGACCGCCAACCGGCAGTTCCCCAGGTTCCTGCCCCTCCCGCCTGGTTGCTGGGGTCCCAGGGCCTCCCTGGGCAGCCAAGGGCCCAAGTCACCTGGCATGACGCACGCTCACTGGGTCCCTGGGCTGAGCTGGCAGCCCAGTCTGTCCCGAGGCCACAGGGCAGCAGGGTGTGGTGGGTACTGTGGGGCTGGGAGGGGAGTTGAGCGTTGAGGATGGGGTTGGGGTATGGCGCCAGCTTCCAGCCATCTTTGCTGAGCCCCACTCCCTCAGTCAGCCGGAGCCCACCCTCCAACCTGGCCGTGGTTTCTGAGTCACCGAACAGCCTTCGGGTCAGCTGGACGCCCCCAACCGGCCACGTCCTGCACTATCGGCTCACCTACGCACTGGCCTCGGGCTCCGGACCCGAGAAATCGGTGGGTCTGGGCAGAGCCAGGCCCCGTTGCCCCTCATGGACCTAGGGACCTGGTGGCAGGGGTGGGGGAGAGGCGTGTCCTGCCTGTCTGCTGGCAGGGACACAGCCAGGAAAGCACCGAGAGGTGGGACGAGCCAAGGTGCCTGTGCCGCCAGGTCCCCATTCCGGGATCCAGGAGCCACGCGACGCTCCCTGACCTGCTGGCAGCTGCCAAGTACAGGGTCCTGGTCTCCGCAGTGTACAGGGCAGGGGAGAGTGCGGCTGCGGCTGCCACGGGCTGGACGGGTGAGTGGCCTTGGGGACCTGGAAACCAGCGGTTCCCCCCACCCTGCCCCGCACACCCAGGCATCTCCCTGGCCCAGCCATTTGGGGCACCTCCGGGCGGCCACTACCCTTTCTGTGGGTGTCCAGGGGTTGGAAGTTCAACCCCTGACATGGTGGGACCTGATCCCTGTCCCTCCCCATCCCTGAGTCATGGGGACCACAGGCCTGAGGACCCTGGGAGGACAGCTCCGCAGGAAGCAGCTGCCTCCAGACCACAGGGCAGGGACCCTCCCCACTGACCCTGACTCCCTGTCGCTCCTCAGCAGCCTGCCCGGCCCTGCACCTGAACGGCTCCCTTGCAGGTGGGTCCTCCCCGTGACGTGCCCTCCCTCCCTGGCCCCGCCTGCTTCCCCTCCTCTGGGGTCTCTGGGGAATGGGGCCAGGCTGCTGGAGGGCTACCAGGTGGGCTCCCCCTTTCCCAGAAGGGCTCCTCCAGGGTGGCTGGCGCCTTTATCCTCCACTCACAGCCCCCGTCACCAAGGCTCGTCCAAGGTCGCTTCTGTGATGGGCACAGCGGTGACAACACTGGGGACCTGGGTCCTGCCCAGCCCCGTCAGCCTGGCTGACTGAGCCCTGGGTGGGCAAAAGGGCCTCCGGAGCCCCTCCGCGAGCCTGAGACCCTCCCTACAGAGGGCTGATGGGGGCAGGGTGTCTGCTGGGTGTCGGGGAACTGCCCATCCTGTCCTGCCAGCCAAGTCTCCCTGGGGTGTCCCAAGAGTAAGTGATGAGGCTGCTGAGACCAGATGCAGTGGGAACGGGTCAGAGCGAGGGGAATCGGCCACTTGGGGTCAGGGTGTGGCCACCTGGACAGACCCCGAGCTCCCAGACCCCACCGCCCAAGGGCCCCAGGTTTCCCCTCGGTGCCTCTTCATGTCCACCCTGAGCGCCCGGCCCCGGGCGTCCTCTCTGTGGCGTCTCCCCAGCTCTGCCCTGCACGACTCTGACCCCGAGTCTCTCCCTCCGCTTCCTGCCTGTCCCACCCTCACTCCCATCCCTTCTGCCCTGGGCCCTCCCCACTGGGCCCCAGGCTTTGACCTAATGGCGGCCTTCGGGCTGGTGGAGAAGGGGTACTCGTCCCTCCGTGGCGTCTCCATGGAGCCCTCGGTGCTGGGCCCTGCCAGGACCTTCACGCTGCTCCGGGATGCTCAGCTGACCCGCCGGGCCAGGTGAGGGGCTGTGGCCCGGTGTGGGGGACACCGGCTGTGACTCGGTGCGCTTCCAGCCCCCGGGGCATGTCTGGTTGATTCCATGGCAGCCCAGGAGGGAGCTCACTCCCTGAGACACCGTGTTACACGTGGGGAAACTGAGGCAGGGGAGCATGTGTTCCCGTGGACCTCAGTCTGCCATCCTGTGGACCCGGGCCCTGAGAAGCAGCCGATCCCCTCCAGGCCTCATTCCTCCTGCCCCCGCAGCGATATCCACCTGGTCTCCCTCCCCCCGGAGCACACGGTGGTCTTCCTCCTGCGCCTGCTCCCCGAGACGCCAAGGGAGGCCTTCGCGCTCTGGCAGATGATGGCCGAGGACTTCCAGCCCGTCCTGGGGGTCTTGTTGGATGGTCAGTCGGGGTGGGAGTGTGGCAGGCCCAGGGGCCCTCGAGCCTCAGTGGCTATGGGTCCTGAGCAACCCCCTAGGCTGGGCCGAGGGCCACCCCCTTCCACCCTGGACAGGCGGGGGTCTAGTGCACCCCTTGCTCTGCCCCTGCAGCCGGCAGGAAGTCCCTGACCTACTTCAGCCACGACCCCAGGGCAGCCTTGCAGGAGGCGACCTTTGACCTGCCTGAAGTGAAGAGGATCTTCTTTGGGAACTTCCACAAGGTCCTGGAAGGCTCTGGAAGGACTGGAGCCTGCAACTCTCCTGCCTAAGGGCCTCGGCTGCCCCCAAGTTCTGGAACAGAACTGCCCCTACAGGTCTCAGGAGGAGTCCTCGAGGGCACGTCTGGTCCACTTCATGGAGGGAAGCCAGGCCCAGCGGGGGGGTGAGGGCCCAGAGCCTTGTCCCACAGCCTGGCCACGGCTGTGGGAACTCCTGTCCCGCCTGCAGGTGCATGTGGCCGTGGGCCGCTCCAGGGTGCAGCTCTATGTGGACTGCAGGAAGGTGGCCGAGAGGCCCATCGGGGCAGCGGGCAGCCCCCCCGCCTCCGGCTTTGTCACACTGGGGAGGCTGGCCAAGGCCCGGGGCCCTCGAGGCGTCTCGGCCACGGTGAGCTTGGCTTTGTTCTGCCTGGCCAGCCGGGATCTGGGCCAGCTGACTGCCCAGCAGAGCCACAGCCACCGACCGCCCACCACCCTGATTTGCAGTTCCAGCTCCAGACATTGTGGCTCGTGTGCAGTGACACCTGGGCAGAGGGGGACAGGTGCTGTGAGCTCCCGGCATTGGTAGGTGGGCGCATGCCCTCCACGGGCCTAGAGTTGGCGGGCGGACAGGCCATCCGGGGCATCATGGAGCTGGGAGCACCCTGGTGGGCTTCCTGAAGGAGGTGGCCTCTGGGGAGCATCTTGGAGGTCCTGGGGACACGGCCGGCTGGAGGTGACAGGAAGGACCCAGCCACAGGGTGCTCGCAGCTGAGCCCATGGGGCCATGACCCATTCCTGGAACTCCCTCCTGCGCCCACACTGGGCTTGGCCTGGCTGGGGGCCCATTTGGCAGGGAGAGAGGGGGCCTGCCTTGGGGCTCGTGCTGGGCAGCCTGGGCCTGGACCCAGGAGCTGGCCCCTGTCCCCCAAGGCATGGGTGTGAAGCTTCCGTGAGGCCCAGGGTCAGACTGGAGCCTGGGGAGGGTCCCTCTACCGACGGGTCTCCTTTCTCCCAGAAGGACGGAGTGGCCTGCCCTGCCTCCCCTCCTGTCTGCACCTGCTCCTCAGAGACCTCTGGGCCCCCAGGACCCCAGGGGCCTCCGGTGAGCCCAGTGGCCCCTCCCTGGTGACATCTCGCAGCTATGGGTGGAGAAGGGAGGCCCCTTCCCATGCCCTGAGGTGGGAGTCTGGCACCAGCAGCCATCCCCAACCTGCTGCCCACGTGGGGTGCACGTCCTGTGTCCCCTCGCTGTCTTGTCCACCCCGGCCCCCTCTCCTGAGCCAAACCCCCCTCTAGTGAGGGGCCCAGCATGCCCCACCTCTCCTGGCTGAGGAGGGGACCCAGGGCCATCCTGCCTGCAGCTTGGTTGTGCCCCCCACCACAGAGCAGGCCCAGCCCCTCTGCCACCCCCCAGGGAGGCTCCAGGACCAACAACAGGGGGCCTGTGGGTCCGTGAGCCTGGCCCTGGGCTGGCTGCGGTACAGAGCTCCCCAGCACGGGGCCGTCTGCTCCTGAGTCTGCAGGGCAGCCAGTAGCTGTGGAGGAGGGGGGTGCAGGGTACCCTGGCCTTCTCCACCCCACGGTGGCAGGGACTGGAGTCCGGGCCTTGCTCCCCACGGGCCGCACCGGGCTGAGCCCTGCTTTGTCCCCGCAGGGCCTCCCTGGCAGGGACGGAGCCCAAGGACAGCAGGGTGTCCCGGGGCCAAGGGTAAGTCTTGGGGGGATGCTACCGAGGGAGGGGCTGCCAAAGCAGCCCTGGGTCTGCTCAGCCCCTCCCCTGCCTGTGTCTCCAGGGAGAGCCCGGGCCACCCGGACAGACTGGGCCTGAGGGTCCTGGAGGTCAGCAGGGGTCACCAGGGACCCAGGGCCGAACTGTCCAGGGACCTGTGGTAGGTGCTGCTTCCTTCCCCTCCTCCCAGCGCTACCCTGCCCTCCTCGCCACCGCTGCTCAGTCTGTCTCCCCTCCAGGGTCCGCCAGGAGTCAAAGGAGAGAAGGGGGATCATGGCCCCCCGGGCCTGCAGGTAGTAGTGGGAGGGCTCAGGGACAGTGCCTCCTCCCCGGGTCAGACGTGGCCCCAGCCTGGCCAGCGCCTCTGCTCTCTTTCAGGGCTACCCCGGCCAGCAGGGCGCCCCGGGGAAGGTTGGCCTCCAGGGTCCAAAGGTGGGAAAGAAGCCAGCAGGCAGGATCTGGGGATGGTGGGAGGCGGGCCGTGAGCGTGGCCAGGCTCAGTGGCTCTCAGAGCGAGGCACAGGCGCGTACCCCAGGGTGGGCCGCAGTGGGAGCAGTGTGCAGGGTCTGAGCCCCCTTCCTTTGCCCTCAGGGAATGAGAGGCCTGGAGGGTACCGCCGGTCTGCCCGGACCCCCCGGACCCAGGGTAGGCACCGCCTCCCCGAGAGCCCCCAACCCTGCCCACCCCCATTCTCCAAGGTTCTTTGGGGCTGAACTGAGCAAGGTTACCCATGAGGTGGCCTGGGAGGCCCCACTCCCCTGGGCGGGCACCTTCCTGGGTCCCACCAGGTACAAGTGTGTTCTGGGTCCCCAGGCCCTGCAGCGGCTGCCCTGGCAGGCAGCTGTCTCCCCTGCTGCTGGGCAGCTCCATGTGGAGCCCCAGTCACACCTGCACCCCAACTCCACAGGGCAGCGAGGTGCTGGGGTTCTCTGCCTGCTGGCGGGCGGGCTGGGGGCACCTCCATCCCTGAGAAGCACCTTCCTTCCCAGCCCGGCCCTCCCTGGGGTCTGTGCTGAGCTCAGTGCCTGAGCAGGGTGCCAGGGAGGCCAAGAGGTCGAGCAGCCCCTCTGAGTGGGGTGTGGGGCACAGCCTGCGGGAAGGACAGACCAGGGGGCCTGGCCTGGGCCCAGGGCGGTGGGGACCTGAAGGGCCAGGCAGGGCCAGGGATGGGGGGCCAGACTTGCCAGGGGCTGCGGTCCAGCTGGACCTGGCCTGTGTGTCTCCCCAGGGATTCCAGGGTGTGGCAGGGGCCCGAGGGGCTGGCGGGGATCGAGGACCCCCAGGGGCTGTGGGA
>PVIA01000120.1:102214-157773 GCA_004024845.1 Tonatia bakeri
GATGGGGCTGTGGGCTCCAGGGGGCTCGGGGAGGGACCGGGCTGCAGCATGGTCCTGGGAGCTGGGCAGGTGAGGGTGGGTGAGGCCGGGACAGGGGTGTCCAGGCCTGGCTGGCTCAGGCCAGGGGAGGGTCGGTCCTCGTTGGGGTGCTCCAGCGGCAGGGACCGTCCCCATCTGAGATACAGGTCGCAGGGGCCCTGTGGCTCTGCCCTCCAAGGATCAGAGACGGTGCCCACCCGTGGGCCTGGTCTCTCTCCAGATGGACAGATGGACAGACAGCAGGCTGCACGGCGGTCAGGGCTGCCGGAGTTGGGGGGGGGGAAGCAGCCAGTCGGGGCCCCTGCCGCAGGCTCACTTTTCTCTCCTCTCCCTCCGACCCAGGGGCTGCCGGGACCCAAGGGGGAGCGAGGAGACAAGGTAAGTGTATGTGGGGAGGGGGCATGGCACTTCCTGGGGACAGGGGACAGCGCTGGCCCCACCCCACGGACTGCCTGGTCATGGCTGCGCCCCTTCTCTCCTCACAGGGGGAGCCCCAGTCCTTGGCCACCATCTACCAACTTGTGAGCCAGGCCTGCGAGTCTGCCGTCCAGAGTGAGTGGCCCAGCCTCCTCTCGAGGACCCCCGTGCCGTCACAGTCCCCACGGGGCCAGGCTGAGCACAAGTCCCCCACCCAGTCCCAGCAGACCCGGCCTTGCCTGGCCATTCTCACCACGCACCACGCACCAGGGAGGCTGGGAGGCGAGGGCTCTGCCCTGCCCTGCCCCCACTGACTCACGCCCCCCCTCAGCGTACGTGCTGAAGTTGAACTCCTTCCTCCACGAGCACAGCCAGCACCCCCTGCCCGTCTCGGAGGCCTCGGGGCCCCCAGTTGCACGTACTGCTGCCCATCTCCCTGGAGGAGGGGGACGTGCCGGCCCCCACCCTGAAGACAGAGGTACTGGCCCCTTAGAGAGGGATCTGGGGGGATGATGCCCCCGCACTATGGGGAGCTGGTCTCTCTGTGGCCGGGTGGGGACACTGGACCCCTCAAAGGCTGGCCCTGCAGAACTGGAGGCTGCCCAGTTCCCTGGGCTCCCACCGGCCGTCTGTCCCCTCTCCCGTCTCCCCGCCCCCAGTGCGCAGGAAACCCGGCCCAGTAACCTTGTCCTGTGTCCCTCCCTCTGACTGGGGCCAGAGAGGATCGAGGCCGATGAGGGAGAAGAAATGAGCAAGGAGCCTGGGGGGAGAGGGGAGGCACTGCACTGTGCTCGGGGGAGGGGAGGGCAGGGAGGGGCCCCACCTGCGGGAACCCCCGGCTCAGAGCCCAGGTGCAGCACCTGGGATCAGCTGAGGTGCAGGCACTGTCATGGGGACCCCGCCCTGCGCCGCCCCCACCCGGTCCGCCTCACAGAGCCCGCAGTCAGTGCCTACTGGGGGCTCAGGGAGCCCCTCCAGAGCTTTCAGCCTCGGCCTGAGGGGCAGAGCCTTCTTCCCTGGGTCCCCCCTTCCCTGGGTCCCAATACAGCCCTTCCTTCAGGGGAGCCTGGAGCCCTCGCTCGGACAGGCAGCCTCCGGCCACAGGGCAGTGGGGTCCTCGGGCCCCCGGGAGGAGCAGGTGAGCCCGGCCTAGGGCGGCAGGCAGTGGGGTTCCCGGGGGAGCCCACAGAGGCCAAGGATTCGGGGAGCCTGCCCAGCAGGAGCCCAGGGAGGACACCGGGCTGGGCAGACATCGGTGGGGACACGGGGGCTCGCGGCATCCCCGCTCTGCTGGTGCCTGGCTGGCCGAGCAGGGTAGTGGGGGCTGGGCAGATGGACTGGGTGTCAGCTGTCCACCACATCCCTGGACCGGCCCACCTTCTCTCCGGCCAGGACAGTGCCCCTGCTGCCTTGAGTGACCAGCACCCCCACCCCCAGAGTGCCAGACACCACAGCGGCCATTCAGTGCAAGAGGATCTGGCGAGTCTGGGGAGCTGCGGCAGCGGCAGCAGGGCCAGGCAGAGGGCGGGCTGGGACCCCCGAGGACTGTTCCCACGGTCACATGGTCACATAAACCTGAGCTCAGCAAGGGCGGCAGCTGCTCATTACGGGAGGGGCGAGATCCTGTCAAGTTGTGCAGATCCCCCACCCCATCTCAGAGAGGAGCCACCCGAGGACCCCCCAGCCCCACAGTCTGCCCATTGCCGTGGGGCTCACCCGCCTCCTTCAAGGGCACTAAAGCCCCAGCTCCGGCCTCCGGAGCTCAGTGCCCCCTGCAGGCCAGGGCCATACACAGGTCCTCAGCCCAAGCCACACACTGAGTCCCCCGGGTGGGGTGGGCTTTGAGGACGGTGCCCAGCCCGCCCTCCAAGGCTGGTCTGGGTGGTCTCAGCACCCCCCCAGCAGCCTGACCCTGGCCATCCTGGCAACCTCGCCCGCTGTAGGCCCCTCCAGCTGATTCACCAATTCAAGGCAGAGCAGTTTTCCAAACACCAGGAAGAACGGGGGGAGTAGGGTAGGCAGCCAACAAGGGGCTCCGAGGGGACCTGGGGAAGCAGAGGCAGGAATGAGGGAGGAGGGAGGGACGGTGAGGGGAGGCTCCACAGGGGCAGAGCCTCGAGAGGCCCGAGGCTGGATGCAACAGGCAGGATACAGGAGCCCGGGCACAGGAAGGCTGAGCACAGGGCCAGGAGAGGGGTCAGCGCTGGGCCTCAGACAGCCCTCAGGGGGGTCTGGGTTCCATCCTGAGAGCTGCCAGGAGCCCGGGGGCTGTGACTACCTGAGGATGAGACCCTGGGGAGCCAGGCCCGCTGTCCTCCTGGATGGAGGTGGCTGAGCCTCTGCGTGGGGTGGTGGGGGCCCTGGGGACAGGCCCCGGGCTGGAGAGGAGGTTCCCAGCGCTGGCAGTGGCCGGCTGGAGAAGGGGAGCAGGCAGGTGGGTTGGGGAGTCTGGGGTTCCCCAGGCAGAAATGTGGGCACCACCGTCCCAGAGGTGAGTGGAAGCCAGGGGTGGGCGGGCTTCCCTGGGGCAAAGGCGGCCAGACTGGTCCCAGGACCAAGTCCCAGGCGCCTCGCAGGGGCGGGAGGGAGGGAGGGAGCGGGAGGCAAGGCAGAGAGTTCCGGGCAGAACCCTCCATCAGGATGCTGCTGGGGAGAGTGAGGCGGGGAGCCAGCGGAGCCCCTGGGACGTGTGGTCAAGGAGGCCGGCAAGTGGGGACGCTCCCGTGTCCTGTGTCGTCACAGGAACGAGGCTGGAGGGGCTGAGACATAGGCTGCTGCCAGCCCTTGGCCAGTGGGCCGCACACATCCAGGCACACACCGGCGCACTGCTAGCATGCACACGTGAGCACACGCACTCACATGCCACCACACACACAGCACTGGCCTCGGGTTTGGGAGATGAATTCACCCGGGAAAATGGGGCACCTGAGAGCAAAGCCACGCAGGACGACCAGACAGAGAAGACCATGTTCTCCGTGGCCCATTAACTGAAAACCACGGCATCCTCAAGGAGGGAGGGGCGGTACTAGTGGCGTGGGGCACAGGGAGAAGCTGATTGAAAACACGGCACAGAAAACACATCCGGAGAGCCGGCTGGTGTGGCTCAGTGGACTGAGCGCCAGCCTGTGGACCAGAGGGTCGCCGGTTCAATTCCCAGTCAGGGCACATGCCTGGGTTTCGGACCAGATCCCCAGTAGGGGGCGTGTGAGAGGCAACCACACATTGCTGTTTCCTTCCCTCTCTCCTCTCCATAAAATAAAGCCTTTAAAAAAAGGCATCAGGAGGAATGAATCCACAGGGTGGGCTGAGTAACCACAGATGCAGCTGGAAACTCAGTGGGCAGGGCAGGGCTGCCCCCAGACCGAGGGAGAAGTGGGGTCCGCACCTGCGGGCTCCACCCTTGGGCTCAGGCTGCACCACGGGGCAGGTCTGCGAGTGAACCCAGCGGGAACGTTGAAAGAAGTGGGCATTTAGGGTCTGAGAACTCGAACTAAGTTTATGGCCTCATATCGGAAGGCTCAGCGTGTCAAACGGGGTTGACTTTTTAACTGGAAATTCGTTCCCAGGAAGCGCAAGGAAGGTGAAGGGAACGTTCTTTAGCCCCCCTCGGGATGAGAGCCGCTGGGGGGCGGACCTCTGTGTGTGGGAAGAAAAGTCTTCAGATGTCACATCTCCGAAACCCCCACTGGGGCGAGCAGGCACCAGACAGCCCCCTGAGGGACCGAGGGGTGACCTCAGAAAGGACCCAATCAGGGGCTGGACCCGACGGTCGGGAGTGAACCCCGGGGCAGGCGGCTGTCGGCTGCACAACTGAGGCCTCCCCAGACAGTCCCATCCGCAGCAACTGAACACTCCAGATCGTTCGCCGGGCCACAAGGGAGGGCAGGACTCCAGAGGGGCAGCTGGTTCTGTGAGGGGCAGGAGGTCGGGGGGCGGGACCCGTCTCCACACCCAGGAGGTGGCCTCCGCAACCGCATCGGACAGAAGACACGACAGGCTTCCTGCTCCCGCCAACGGAGAAGCCGACCCACAACTGGGGGAAGCCTGGGGAGAGGAACAGGCCCCTGGTTTTTAGGCATTTTCCCGGGGGAGGGGCATGTTTTCAACAAACAGTGGGGACAGCTGCAGGCTCGAATCAGAACCATCGACGCTCCGCCCTCACCTGCGCCAGACACTAAACTTAATTCCCAAAACCTGCGAACCTGAAGGCCTGTGAGCACTGTGAACGCTCCAGAAGGAAGTGGGGGGGTATCCCCAAGCTGGGGTGCGGGCAAGGGGCCCTCACACGGGGACCCATCATGCAATGACCACAGAAAGAACAAAGAGGACATGGCTCCTCGTCAGAACCCAAGACTTTTCTTCTAAAGCCGAGGCTAAAATGAAAAGTGTGGTCATGGACGGCAGCGGGGAAGCCTCCCCTACACTCTGGGTCGAGGGCAGACGGAGGCCTCGCACTGGAACACGCACTCACTCCAAGGCCAGACGAGGAGATAAGGAGCGAACCGTTTTGGCTGGCACAGCCGGCACACGCCCCAGGGCAGCTGGGGAGGAAGACGCCAGGCCGTGACCTCGTGGCCCCGCATAGGTGTGCGTGCACCTGGAGTGCTCTGTGCCCCCAAGGCTCGCCACGAGGGGGCTGGCACCTTTTCGGGGAGAATCTGTTACTTGGTTTCCTGAGAGAAGGGCTGCGCCTCACCGCCGCGTGGGGGCTGGGCCAGGGTGCTCAGGAGCGACTCGTGAGGACAATCCCGGCAGGCCCCGGGCCCCGGCTGGTCCCTCCTCGCCTGCCCCTGGGTGACTCAGGACGGGCAACACTGGCCTGGAGTGTGAGCGAGAGGTGGGGGTGCGGCCCTGCACTGCCGTCCCGGTCTGCCCACCCCTGGGGGCCACAGCAGACTTTCCCTGGTTAATGCCCAGAAATGAGGACGCGGGGCCCCTGCCTGTGGGGCAGCGTCCGGATCCTTGGAGCAGGTCCAGGTCCAGGTCACTGAAGTCAGTGACACTCATCTGAGGGCTGCAGACCTGGGTTCTGTGGTCTGTGAATTCACATCAGAGGACCCCCCCCCGACCCCGCCCCCGGAAGCGAGCAGCGCCCAGGGCCCGTCTGCTGCGGCGGGAACAGGGCACTCACTCCATCATCTCCGTGGATTTCCTGACGTGTCTTTTCCGTCCCTGCAGCTGGTGTGTGGCCTCCCTCCCAACCCAGAGAAGCACGTCTGTGGCCAGGCCCGGCGCCAGGCTGCTCCTGGCAGATGCCGGCACATCTGGCGGCCACGTCCACTTACATAAGGAGGGCTGAGGGCCTCCCACCTGAGAGCTGCATCCCTGCTCCCCCCACAGGGCCTGCCATCCCCGCCGCTCACTCTCCCTCGTCGGGGTGAGCTGCCCCCCGGGGTGGAAGGCGGCAGTGTCCCAGAATGAGGCCCCGAGGTCCCCAAGAAGCGGAGTGGAGCAGGGCAGACGGGGTCCCCCGTGGCCTGGGGCTGGGGAGGACAGGACGCCAGGGACTTAGACCCTGGGGCCTCTGCCTTCCCCTCCCGGGCAGGAGGACCCCTGGGCCCAAGTCAGGGCCCTCGAGTCACGGCCCTCGAGTGGAGCCCCCGTCTCTTGCTCGGGCATCAAACCCACCTGAGACCCGCAAGCCCCACCCCGGCAGCAGCAGGGTCCCTGGGTGCTTGGTGTGCTCAGCTCCGAACTTCGCCAAATTACTCCCTGAATCCTTCAAGGGCCTTGGGACCCAGGCAGGGCACGTGGCCAGGCACCTGCCTGCTGCTGCCCTGATGCCTGGGGTCTGCAGAGGGGCCCTGGCCGTGCATGGCGGAAACAGGTCCCTCCCTCTTCCCCCTGTCTCTTCCCTCCACCCAGTGTCACCCCCAGGAGGGGACATGCTGTCCTTGACTGAGGATTCCAAAGAATCAGGACGGGGGGCAGCTCTTGGCCACCCCCACGCTGCCCCTGGGCAATGTTTACCAGGGTTACAGGGCACACTGTTGGTGCCACCAGCACTCGGCCTCAGTGGGGGGACACACAACACTAGGCCCCCAGGACCATCCCAGCTCTCAAGCTCACCCACCCCCCCCCCGGGCCAACGGCCCCTGCATTGTGGGGTGACTGGTCCTTTGGCTGAGCAGGCTCCCAGTAGGTGGGTCTGGGGGAAGGAGGCCTATGGGGGGTCCCTGCCACCCCCTCAGGAGCCCCACCCCCAGCACCACACAGGAGGGTCCCAGTCGGCCCTTGGGGGCTGTCCTCAGGGTCCCCCACCCTCACCATGGCTGCCAACTCGTCAGGGAAGTCCCTGCTCATGGGGGGGCCCCAGGGGGCCCTGGTGGGGGCTGTGCACAGAGGGGGAGCCCACGGGGAGGTGTCAGGGCAGGAAGTCTGGATGGGGACCTGAAGTCTGGATGCTACTCTGGGTCCCTCACAAACTCCCAGGGCCCACGGGGAGTTGGGCCCGGTGATGTGCTTGTCCAAAAACCCCCAGGACCCCTGAAAGGCAAACACCTAGACTCCCCAAGCCCAAGGACCCCTCCCCCATGGGGCACCGGTCTCCCACCTCCTCCAAGCAGGACCAGGTCTGACCACTCCACTCCCCAAGGCCCCTCAGGCACAAAACCTGGGTTTTCACTAATCGGCCTGCCCTGGCACACGAGAGCCCAGACCAGTGCATGGGGCACAGACAGCGGGCTTGCGGGCCAGGGCTGGGGCCCCACATGTGGAGTCCCACAGGGAAGGGGGGCGCTTGGGGCTGGGAGGGCCAAAGTGTGTGGCACCAGGGCCCCAGGACCGCTGGGACCTTTGCAGAGAGAGACAGGGTAGACACGTGTACAGGAGCCCGACGTGGATGAGCTCTGGGTAAACTTTAATAAGACCTCCCAGGTCCCAGCTGCCAGAGCACATGTCATCCCTGTGGTGCGGGGGGGCAGCAGACAGAAGACAGGGGGACGATCTGGCCGATGCAGAGTCCCCCGGGAGGCAGGCGCAGGCCCTGGAGGGGCCCCTATATCATGCCAGCCAGCCAGGGGGGCAAGAAGAGGCCCGCGGTGCCCAGCAGGCAGACGAGGACGAACACCCAGAGGAAGATGCGGTCGATGACCATGGCCACGTACTTCCAGTCTTCCTTCACCTGCAACACAGGCCCGCGTCACCGCCACCCTCCTGCGGCCCGGAGCCCAGTGCCGGTGCCCTGTGCTGGGGTGACGCCTGGGGTGGGGGCACAGGGATGCCACCCCCCTGCTGACAGCGGTCAGGGGGCAGTGCCCTCGAAGGGGCGGCCTCACAGCCACCATGGGAGACGGGGGCTCAGTGCTGTGCCCCCAACTTCACCTGAGCCCCGGGGAGCCTTCGGATGCCCACCAGGACCTGGCCAGTGTCCAGGCCACTTCGAGGTGGCATTTGCTCCTGGCTTGCTAAACCGGGGTCACCATCGAGTGCCCCGTTTTCCAGATGCAGTAAGCAAGCCCAGACAGAGGCCGCCTGCACTGCCCAGCCAGGCAGGAGAAGGGCCAGGAGCACCCTGGGTAACGAATGGGCTTGACCGCTAACGTGGGCCCCCAGGGGCTCCAGGGGGGCGGTGTCCGAGAGAGGCAGCCGAGGCCAGTGGCCCTCTCCCTCGGGTGTGCGGGGGCCAGCTGCCCAGGTGTCCTAAGGCCCCTCAGGGGTCAGTGGGGTCTCTCAGCCCTGTCCCTGGAGCCCCTCGAGGGTGAGGGGCACAGGGGAGAGGCAGGCACAGCCCTGGGTGTCGTGGGCGGAAAGGAGGCAGTACCCCTGCGGGAGCGCCGGGAGAAATCGGGGTCTCCGTCGCCATTTTCCACTCGGCTTTTTTTAGTGGCCAGGCATTCTGAGGGCTTCAAACCGAGCCCGAGCGGCCACGCAGTCCCAGGGAGCACGGGAGCAAGCAGGGCACTTAAAAATAAAACATCCGCCTGCACCCCGCTGGTGCAAAGGCTGGGCTGTTCCCTCTGCTTTTCATCCCCCACCCCGCCCCGCCCCCACTGCATGCACCTCCCCCCTCCCGGCCCTGAGGATGAAACACCAGCTCGGACCAAAGCCACCAGTCACCTGGACCCAAAGCCACCAGTCACCTGGACCTTTGTGAAGTCAGCTCATTCCCCAGAGCGGCTGACGCTCTCTAACCAGAATCAGGCCGAGCACACCACTGATGAGGGGCTGACCAAGCACAGACGGGGCTAGGGGCCCTGACCTGCCGCCCGAGGGGGTGTCCCCATGGTCTGGGCCCAGTTCTTGCCTTTTTCCACCGGCCACTCCCTCCTTCAGAGGGTCCCACGTGGGCCTGGGCACCGTGGGTGCAGCCCGGGCAGGGACTCACCGAGAAGTCTGTGTCTTCTGCCTTCAGGTGGTCCGCGATGTAGTGGACGCCCTCCACGGCCCGCGTCAGGGCAGGCGACAGGGCCGGGGGCCAGGGAGGAGCCTTGGAGCCCCGGGCTTTGAACGTGGCCTTTGGGGACCCCGAGGGCGGCTCCTTGCACCTACAGGTGCAGGACGAGGCCTGGGCCGAGGGGGGGAGCCTGGCACAGGGAGGCTTCAAAGAGCTGGGAGAGCCAGTCACGGGGCTGTCCGCCTGGGACGTGGCCTCGTCCTGCGGAACGCAGTACTGAACACTCCGAGACCGGCACCGGACGCCGCCCTCCACGGCTCGGCTGGGGCTGGACATGTGCTGGACGCTCAGGGACCGGGCTGTGGCGGGCCCCAGGGCCTGAGGGCTGGTGGGTGGGTGGAAGGGCCTGGGGGAGGGGCAGGGGCTGCCTTTCCCAGCCTCTGCTGCCTGCAGAGCAGGCCCCTGGCCTGAGGGGGAGGCGCAGGCAGGCTTGGGCTTGACAGGCTCATCCAGGGGGCCGCAGGAGGACGGGGTGGGCGAGGGGCCCTGGCTCGGGACTCTGCTCACGAAGTCGGGCACCCCCTCGGGCTCGGGCCAGAAGCGGGGGGCGCCGGCCGCCTTGTGCATGGACTCGATGAGCCGCCGGCAGCTGTCCTTGACCACGGCCGGCCGCCGCATGAGCAGCAGCCGTGGCACGGCGTCCAGGAAGACGCGGCGCACCCAGGCGGGCATGGTGTGGGTGCGCGGGGAGCGGTGGTGCACATTGAGCACAAAGACAGTGATGACGATGGACAGGGTGACGAAGATCATGGTGAAGAGCAAGTACTCGCCGATGAGCGGCACCACCAGCGAGGTGGAGGGGATGATCTCGGTGATGAGCAGCAGGAAGACGGTGAGCGACAGCAGCACCGAGATGCAGAGCGTGACCTTCTCGCCGCACTCGGAGGGCAGGTAGAAGACCAGCACCGTCAGGCAGGAGATGAGCAGGCAGGGCAGGATGAGGTTGACCGTGTAGAAGAGCGGCAGGCGCCGGATGATGAAGGCGTAGGTGATGTCGGGGTACACCTCAGCGCAGCACTCGTACTTCCGCGTGTTGTAGGTGCCCGCCGCATCCACGATGACCCACTCGCCGCTCTCCCAGAAGTCCCGCTGGTCCACGTGGCTGTGCAGGCTCACCAGGTCAATCTTGGCCTTGTCGTAGGTCCAGGAGCCGAACTTCATGGTGCAGTTCTGCTGATCGAAGGGGAAGAAGGTGACGTCGATGCTGCAGGAGCTCTTGTAGATGGCGGGCGGCGTCCACCGCACCCGCCCGTCGTGGAAGAGGTGTGCCTTGGTCAGGTGGGTGATAGCGAAGTCCCCGTCCGCACTAAAGGAAGAGAGGGATGAGCCTCGTGGAGAGGAGGCCCCCGGGGCTCCCGCCATGCACACGTTCCCGTCCTGCTGCCGGGAGCACAGGGCCCCCAGTCCAGGCCCCAGCAGGTGCAGTCTGGCTATGCTGTTCTCAGCCTCAGTCCCCCACAAGGCCCAGTGGCACCCACACAGCAGCCTTCCCACAAGCCCCTGGGGCAGCCCTGAGACTTCAGCCTCAGCACCACAGGGGGCGTGTCCAGCCCTGGCAGGGTCCACAGAAGGGCTGAGGGACAGCCCTATACTCTGTAGGTGGGACCAGCCACCCAGCAGGGCAGCCCGAAGGAGCAGCTTCCTTGAGCAAGGCTGTGACCCCTGCGGGAAGGCCTGGGCCCCCTCCCAGAGCTGGCTCCTCTGTGCCAGGCAGACAAACACCACCCCAAAGCCCCTGGGCCCACTTCCTGCCCCCAGCAGGTCCTCAGTGGAGCTGTGCAGCCCTGAGCCCCTTCTGCGTGGGGCTGCGGCTGTGGGGCAGGGAGGGCAGAGCAGAGAAGCCCCTCTGGCTCGTCCAAGTTCCTGCTCCGGGTCCTGAGATGCCCCACGTGTGGTCATGGGACACCCTCTGCCCCAAAGGGACAATGTGGAAAAGCCTCAAGCAGGTGGTACGGCCTCACATGCATGACCTGCAAACTGGGGTGTCCCAAAGCCGTCAGAAAAGCTGGGACCCGCCCACTGCCCTTCCCCTCACCCAGAAGTGTGGGCTGACCACTCGGCCATGGACAAGTGCACACCTCTGGCCAGCAGCAACCACTGCCCCCGCCACCATCAGCCACCAGCTCAGCTCCTTGCCCCCCACCCTCACCCCCGGGCCCTGTCCAGACAGAGCCTCGGCGTCAACCACAGCCGCAGAGAAGCTGGTGCCCATCCTGCTCCCTCCGAGGGGTCCTGGCAGGGAGGAGAGGGTGGAGGATTGGGGGTGGCCCCCACTTTCCAGGGCTGCAGGCTGCACAGGTCCCAGAGCTTAGGGAGGTACTGTCGCCTCAGGGAATTTCTGGCTCTCCGGTGAACCTGAGGCTCCCCGGGTCCCAGAGCTGACCCTGCTGTGTGTTCTCAGGACCCAAGGTCCTTGGTGGGCCTTGGGGAGCTGAGCATGGACCCCAGGGAGGCAGGGTGGCTGGAGACTAAGGGCCTGTGGGGCAGATCAGTGGCTTGCAGACAGCAGGCCCACCCTGCCCCCAGCTCTCCCTCACTTAATGCATCCGGAAAGCTTCTCCGAGCTCCCTCACGTGAGCCGCTTCTCCGGCGGCAGCTACTGGGGTCAACTGAGCTGGAAGAGGAGCCGGGTCGTTCCTAATCAAATAGCAGCGTTTTGTGGGTCAGGCCCAGCGCCCGGGGCCTTGGCAGGGGCTGTGTGTGCCGGGCGGGCGGCCGACTGAGAGGCAGGTCCCTCGTGCACGTGTTGGGGCGCAGGGAGCTGAGTGCTGGTCTCCGTGAGCCCCGAGGCCCCGCCTGAGACGGGGTCACGGCTGTGGATTATTCAGCGATGGCTCAGCAGGGACATGGGCACATGGGAGGACGTCAGGCTGCCCTGGACTCAGGGAACGCCCCGCCCCCCACCGCGAGGGTCCCAGAGGGGCCAAGAGCCCAGATGGAAGTGTGGCTGGGGGACCAGGGCTGAGAGCTGGAACGTGACAGGCCGTCCAGCTTCCGCGTGCGGCCGGAGACAGACGCTAAAAGTGACTCCAGGCTGAAAGGGAGCAGCTCTGGGGGAAGGGGTCCAGCCCCCTTTCCTGCCCCGGTGGGAAAGAGACCGAGGCCAAGCCAGGTGGTGGCCACCGGATGTCCCTGGGGCTGGGTTGGCGGCCACGAAGCCCCTCAGCCTCCTCGCTGGCTCGGGTGAGGCCAGGTCTCAGGCCGTCCCTTGCTCGCCCGGCCTGGGCAGAGCTGTCCCCGCTGGGACTCCGCTGCGCTGACGCAGTCCCGGCCCGCCGCGGCCCGCCCCCGGCTAAGCCCCGCCCCGCCGCCGGCTAAAGCCCCGCCCCCAAGCCCTGCAGGCTCACTTGTTGTAGAGGACGATGTCTGGCCGCCAGATGAGCTCTGAGGGGATCCGGATGGAGGTCACGTTCTCGTAGTCGCTGGGATCCCAGCGCAGCTTGTAGTCCGTCCACTCCTGGGCGGGGCGGGCACAGAGAGCCGCAGCTGAGAGGCCAGGGGCGGGGTGAGGGGCGGGCGCGGGGCAGGGGCGGGGCCCTCCACTCACCTGCTTCACCCACACGTTCGTCGTCATCATCTGGTTCTTCTCATCCTAGGACCCAGACAAGCACAGCAGTCATGGCCCCTCGCTGACGCGGCCCGCTTCCCTCGGCCCTGCCCGTCCTCACCCACAAGGACAGGTCCGGGCTGAGATGAGGGGAATGAGCACCTCGCTTCCAGAGGTAACCAAACCCAGGATGGGACTTAAGCGCTATGGGGACCAGGCCGCCCTGACCCTTTCCAGAATGAAAATGAGGACAAGGTCTGGCCAACTGCAGAGGCGGCTGGGGCCCTGCCCTCCCCCCACTGTGTGTGTGGGAACGGGGGCGCCCAGGGCTCCCAGCTGAGGAGGGAACGGGGGCAGCCTCTTTGCACTTGGGCCCCAGGTGAGCAGGCCCCTGCCCACTCCCGCTGCCACCAAATCCACCTCGGGGTGCATGAGGCCCCACTTGCTACGCAGGCTCTGGGCGCGGTGGGGCCTTGTGTCCCCAAAGGCACAATCCTGGGCCCTCCCCCAGGGGACAAGCCCCCCTCTTGCAAGTCTGGGGAGAAGAGACCACGTCCCTGACCCTCCCGAGTTGCCCTTGGTCCCGCAGCCTCTCCTTTGGGCTCCACGACAGAGGTGCCGGGTCCCATGGGGGCATGGGTGGGGCAGGGATGGCAGTCCTGGCCCCCAGTGGCCTCCTGAGCCTGGGGCCACGGGCAGGACTCTGGGATGGGCTGGTCCCCGCTCCCCTGGCACCTACCACGTCGATGAGCTGTGCGATGGACAGGCCGAAGTGGACAAACACCACGTCCGAGGTGTTGGCCACCGGCCGAGACCACTTGTTGTAGCCGGAGAAGAGCTTCTTCAGCAGCCGCTCCTCCGCGTGGACCCGAGTCTCCACGTGGCCGCTCGCTGGGGACAGGCGGGCGGGCGAGGGGCTCGGCTGCAGGGTTCGGGGCCCCCTGGCTGCCCCCCACCCCCTGCCCCACACCAGGCTGCACTCAGCCACCCTCTTCCCTCCCTCTCCATGGGCACGTGCCTCTCACCTCAGGGCCTTTGCCCGCACTGCCCAACCTTGGCTCTGGGTTCCACCCCGGCATGACTGCCAGGTTCTCAGGGGAGCCCTCCCAGGCCCCCGCTCTGAACACAGGCCCCCGCCCCAGAAGGGGACAGTTCCTGCAGGCGCTGATCCGGAAGGGTCCCCCACAAAGGCTGCACCTCTGGCCACCAGCACAGTCCTGGGAACAAGGTGGGGGCCCCTGCAGGATGGGGTGGGGGGCAAGCCCGGGCAGGAGACAGAAGGGGCGTGAGGGCCCAGCCTTCAGAGGCGGCCGCACCCTGAGTCTGGCCCAGACTCCTGAGGGGCATTGTGAACACTGAGCCTGTGCCCCAGCTCCTGGGTGGACTGGGGACTTCCCTCCGGGAAGGCTGGAGGGAGCCTCCCAGCAGGAGGGCCTGTGAAGGGCCCCTCTCATCAGGCCCAGCCCCATGGCCCGTGTGTGGTCCCCACACCTGCATCACCAGGAGTTTGGGGGGAACTGGAGGGGGAGGAGAGACTCCCCTGTCCATGCACCCCTGGGATGGGCCCTGCACCCAGAACCTGCATGCCAGCCCACACAGCCCAGCCCGTCCCTGGGTCCCTTTGACCAGGGAGGTGCACAGCCCAGGGCTCTGTCCCCTTCCCACGCCCCCAGAAGAGCCAGTGGCTGCCCTGGGGCAGGGAGCTGGAGGGGCAGGGACTCCCCACCCCTGTGGGCTGGGGCCCTGGAAGGGGCGGTGTGCAGAGGTTTCCTGGGGAGAGGCAGGGGCTGCCTGCAGAGGGATGCTCTGCTTATCCCCGAAAACCAGGGGCCGGCACGGGGCGGGGTCTGCAGGCGGATTTGGCCGGATGGGGACGGGGGTGACCTGAGACGGGCTCTTCTCCACCCAAGGTGGATTTTCTGTGTCCAGCTGCGGAAACAGCAGTCCCCCGCACAACGCCACGCGAACCCCTCTCCCCGCATGCGGGCGGATTAACTCTGTCCTTGCCCTGCGCGGCCAGAGGCCGAAGGACAGCCCTTGCGTCTGGGGGTGGGGAGCCCCCGCGGCTGCCCCGATGCGCGCACCCGCAGCCGGGACTGCAGCCAGGAGCCTCCCCTCCTCCGGCTCCGGCGGTCCTGGGCCACCCTGAAAGGGGCGAAAGGGGGCCCGTCCAGCTCCCCGAAACTTACCGGGCAGGAGACCGCCCCCCAGAAGCAGCAGCAGTGGCAACAGCAGCGGCGGCGGCGGCGACCCCAGCCCCCCCAGCTCCATGGCGCACCGAGCGGGCTCTAGACGCCGGCGGCTCCTGGCTCCGCCGCGCCCCCGCCCCGCGGCCCGTGGACGCCCAACTTCATGCCCCCAGTAACGCGCCGGCCGCTCCGTCCACCGGCCCTGGCTCGGCTGCTCCTCCCGCGCGGCTCGGAGCCGGGATGTGGGCTCAGCCGCGCAGCCCCGCCCGGACTTGCCCGCCTCCAGCCGGAGGGGAGGAGGGCGAGAGGGAGGGCCCAGGAGGGAGGGGAGGGCAGGGCCGGAGGGGAGGAGGCTTCGCCCGGCTCGCGGCGGTAAAGTTTCACGTGTCCTCCCGGGACTGGGGGCGTGTCGGAGCCGTGGGCGGGGGCCGCAGTCCCTGCGTGGGACTAGGGACTCCTGGCGCCGAAAGGGGCGCCCTGAACGGGTCTGGTTAACTCCGTCGCCTCCGTCCCACTTTGCGGTTTGGAAACCACAGGTCGTTCCTCATCTGCCCAGCGAGGCTTCCCACCCCCATCCGCCAGTCACTGGCGGACGTAGCGTCCTGTGGGGAGTCTGGCCCGCAGTCGGCCTTTCTGGGGAGAGGGAAGGAGTCTCACGCCCCTGACCCTGAGAAGCCAGGTCTTGCAGCTTCCGGGCCCCATGTCCACGCAGCCTGAGAGCCCCTGGGCTGTGGGGTGCGAGGGCAGCCCCTCCACACACCGTGGGCCGCTGCCCTGGGCGGTGGAGGAAGGTTCTTCCAGCTGCCAGGGGAACAGACGCCCACACCCCTCGCTGGTCTTCAACACCAGGGGCCAGAACTGGCCAGAATCTAGAGGCTGTGTGGCCACTGCTCTGCGAGCCTGGGCAGGGGCTGCGTCCTCAGGCAGGTCAAGGTGGCCACTGGCAAGGAGCAGGTGCTTGGGGGATGGGCAGAGGGGCCGCTTTGCACAGTGGAACCCCCATCTGCATCAAGGAGAGGTGCGCTCCACAGAAACTCAGGACCCACAGCCATCCCTGCACCCCGCATTTCCCCAGCCACCTCCCCAACCCTCCCCCTGGGGCCCTGTGGGGACCCAACCCCCAAACAGAGGCTTGGGGTCCGGGACCAGGCAGAGAAGGAGGGGCTAGTGGTACCTCTCTGCTCCTCCCACGGGGGCCTTGCCCCTAGTGGGGCAGAGCATCTGTCAGGGCTCCTTCCTGGTCTTCCCGCCCAGACCAGGTTCCCTGCTGGGGGACAGGGCCCCCCACCTCCCCACCTCCCGCTCGCTCACAGGAGCCCGGAGAGGTGCAGGCAGAGGTCTCCAGGGCTGGGCCCCGAGAGTGCCGGCTCAGCCCTGCAGCCACCTGGGGCCTCTGAGACCCTTGAACTCACTGGGCCCCTGCATGCCTCTAGGAGGTGGGCTCCTTGCGCTCCCCGTCTTCGAACGAGATGGATACACAGAGAGGTTAAGTCACCTGCCCAAGGTCACACAGCCAGCAGTAGGATTCCAACCCAGGCCACCTGCCCTCAGGCCTGCACCCTGGCTTCCTCCCAGCCTCCGGCTAGCATGTCCCAGGTATGGCCTGTGCCCCTAATGGGACCATGTCCTGGAGGCACCCCACTGTCTACCCTTGGGGACACCGCCTGGGCCACCCAGGCCTGACAAATCACCTTCCTTGGACCGCCCTGGAGCCTGGTCTAGTTTCTGTGCCATTTCAGCAGGCAGGCCAACGTCCCTCCAAACAGCACCCCCTCACCCCCTTGTCCTCACCCACCCAAGCCCCCCAGGCAGGGCGAGACCCTGGATTCTTTGGGCATTTTTACGCCCCATCATGAGCTAGCCCTGAGCTACGCACCAGAATGCTCTCCAAGCTGGCTGAGAGCTGGGCTGAAGCAGGGATTGGTGAACGGGCCCTGACTGGGTGTCGGGAGGGGAGAAGGGTCCCAGAGCACCGTCCCCATGGCAGGCAAAGGCCACCTCATTCCCAGGGCAGGGCCACCCATGGCTAGACTGAGCTGGAGCCCCCCCAACTCAGGGCAGAGGGTGATGGTGGTTAAAGGCTCCTGCATGAGAGGAGGTGTGGATGGCCCAGAGCTTGCCTGAGCAGCCCTGACAAGAGCCCCCAGCTCCACACTGTCCCAAAGGTGCAGTGCCCGGTGTGGCCGTGTGTAGAGCTCAGCCTGGTGCTCTGGTCAGTGGGTGAGGCCAGCACACAGCCGGCCAGCCGGCTCTCTCCTGATGGGGTCAGGATGCCCAGGACACAGAGCTCATCCTGCACTTGGTCTGCAACCCGTGAAGGGGTTGCGGAGCCACAGATGGGGTTTCTTAGGGGCTGATGAAGTGACCCTTGCCTTGTCCCATCATCCCGTCAAACACACACCTTTTGGGGTGAGGATGCTCCCTCGTGCCTTTGTGTTTCGGTTCGTCCCCCTGAGACCTGTTAAAGTTGGGTGTTCCCGTGAGTGTCAGGCTGGAGTCAGGGGAGAGACAGGTGCAGGGTGAGCTGGGCCAATCCATGAAGGCTTCCTGGAGGAAGGGGCACACGGGAACGGTGCCCTGGGGAGCACGGGCTTCCATGCAGCCGTGTGCCTAGGGAGTTCGCTTCAGTTCCAGGTTCTGGCTGCTCCCCCTCGGAGACCCTGAGACTACTCAGCCCGGGCCGTGGCCCCCAGACCTGCTACCTCTGACAGCCGCCTCCAGGTAGTCTGATGCAGGGAGCCGTGTCTCAGAGCTGACTTGGCCTGAGGACTCCTGCAGAGGTCAGGCTGGGCCCTGCCCCCAGCCTGGGCGGGGCTGGAGTGGCCCCCTGGCCTGGGTCTGGGGTGGGGGAACCGCCGCAGCTCTCAGGGTGCCAGCTCTGTCCTCTGCTCCCCTTCACTTGGGCTCAGGCTGCCGGGAGGTGGCTCTCAGGCTACCCCACAGGTGAGCTCAGCCAGCATGCCTGACAGACACACAGGACGGCCGGCGTGTGCACTCACACATGTGTGTCCAGCCCCGTTTGGCTCTCCCTGTGGGTTTGCTGATGCGGCCAGATGAATCGGGTCCAACTGATCAGTTTGCACGGCCCGAGCTCCCGCCTGCGCCCGCTGGAAACCGCTGGTTTCAGGGAGCCGGTGACCGTTGTAGCCTCTGCATCGGGCTCTTACTCCAGACCCCTCGGCTCCTCCCCTGGCTGCTCCTGAGACTATTTCCCAGGAAGGGAAACCCCGATTCACAAAGAATGAGACCAGCACTGGGCTCTTGGGCCCTCGAGGCAGGACATCTCCTGAGGGTGATTGTGGGCAGGAACCAAGAGGGGGGAGGCTCCCCAAGGACCCCTCACACACATGCACCCCCAGCCGGTGCCACGCCTGCTCCAGGACTGAGGTGGAAGGCGTCTCTGCAGGAGGTGCCCCCTCCCTGCAGCCGCTCTCCCAGCCCTCGCCCTGCCCCAAGGACATCGCCATGGTAACCAGTTCAAGATGAGAGCAAGGATTTGAGCTCCTAGCAGGACCCAGTCCCGCAGTGGGACCCCTCGTCCAGCACACGCTGCCGGTGAGGCCTCCAGGGACGGGGTTGCTCTCAGCACCACGGACAGCTCTGCCCCGGCCCAGCCTCTCTGGCCGCTGCAGGGATGATGGCCAGCCATGAGACTGTCGTCGCCGTGCCTGCAGCTCAAGCTCCGGAAACCACAGGGTGCAGCAGAAATGTAGTCATTGGACCCATGTCTCCAAGGGGGCAGCGCCCTCCTCCGGTTGCACCCGCTTCCGGCAGACCCATCACCTGAGGCCACACAGGTGCCACAGTGAGGTGGGGGAGGGGAGATCGCGGCTGTGTCCTGAAGGGGAGGTGTGCCCAGCGCCCAAAGGGGGCCCCCACCCCACGACCTGAGTTTAAGCCATGAAACAGCCTTGAGGAGCCAGGCCAGGGCCCCTGCTGGGCACACTTCCTCCCGGCCCCGCCTTCTTGGCACCCAGGACCCTGGCCTACCACTGGGGCGTGGATGCAGGTCCCTGCCCCCTGACCTTCGAGGGCACCACTGGTGTTCTGTGAGCGGCACTTTGTTGTCCATGCCCCACAGGATCTCGGTGGCTGGATATTGATCCGCCGTTGGCCAGGCTCTGACTCGGGGCTCTGCACATCCCTGCCCCTCCCCCCACTGGCAGCTGCTAAACCACCCTTGCCGCTGACTTCCCCTCTGTTTGGCCAGGGGTCATCTGGCGGTCAGCTCTCTGCTCTCTCCTGGGCAGGCCCTGGTGCCCACTGCTGAGGCCTGGGGCAGGCTCCCAGCTCAGGTGCCTCCGAGCTTGCAGGCCAGGCCAGGAGCTGAGGAGCGTCCCAGTGGTGTGGGCCCAGGTCTGAGGCCCAGGACCCGCAGCCCAGGACCCCCACGCTGGGCTCCGTCCCGGGCAGCCTAACCCAGGACCCAAACATGCCCACCGGCCTCTTGAGTCAGCGACACAGCAAAGCATCAGGAGAGGGAGAGGGTCAGCTCTTCGTGAAGAATTATGTCCCCAGGACTGGCCCCCAGCCCAGAAAAGCCCTGTGTCCCAGCCAGCTGTTGCCCCCTAGCCTGAGCCCTGCAGACGTCCCAGGAGGGCCCCTGGGAGGAGGGCTGGGAGGGAGAGGGCAGGAGGGGCTGAGTCACTGCCGGCGGATGAAGAGGCTTGGCAGCCAGGGGCAGGCCTGGGGACAGGCACCTGTGTGACCTCTGATGACACCAAAGCCTCTAGCAAGGCCTTGTCCTTCTCCTTCGCTGCCAGCCCTCTTACCCTGTCTCGGCCCCCACACCTGGAACCAGGTGGAGAGGGGAGGCCCTGCAGCTCCAGGCCATCTGCTCTCCTTCTGCTGCTGTGCCTTCTGTCCCCAGTTCATGGATGCAGTGACGTCCAGCTGGGCCCTCCGGCTCTCGGCCTCCGTCCCTTCCTGGGAGGGGGTGCTGGACATTCAGCCTCGGGCAGGGAGTAGGGAGCCAGGACTGGGTGAGGAGGACACAGAGCTTATTGGCGAGGTCCTTACTGAGTAGCTTGGGACCCAGCTGGCCACGTCCCTGGAACCGAGCCTGTCACCAGCAGTAACGCCCCCTGGCCTTGGGCTTCCTCGTCCACCCCCACCATGGGGGGAGGGGCAGCTCGGCCACCCTTTCTGACTTCCACAGAGTTCTGACGCCCGCCACAGCAGATGGACCGCCACAAGCATCTGGGGCAGTGTGATTATTCTGTCACGTCCCGATGACAAAGCTGAGGTCATCGGGCAAGGACAGGGCTGGGTGCCCACCCCAGCACGGCTGCTCTGGAGGGCCCATTGTCCCTGTCCCTCAGATGCCCTGCACCCTGTCACCCCCAGCTGTGCTCAGGATCTTTGGCTCACCCCCCTAGCTCAGCCGCCTGTCGGCAAAGGCGCGGCTGCAAACAGCTCCTCCTGGCTCCAGAGCCCAGCACCGCCTGTGCCAGCGTGCCCAGCGCCCTGGGCCAGCCAGCGGCGGGCTCATGAATATTCAGGTGTCTTTCTGATTGTTGCCAATTAAGCCACTACACTTCCGCTCCCACTTCCCGCTTCCCGCTTCCGCAGCAGGCTCCAGTCCCTGGACTCTCAGCTCCCCTCCCCTATCTTTCTGTCCTTCCTGCCCCAGGGATGGGGCAGGTGGGCCTGGACGTCCCTCTCTGTCCTAGGCAGTTAGCACCTGCTTGGCGGTCTGGGTGCCAGGGGCCCGCCGGGTGCGCCGCCTTCTCCTGCACCCCTGGCCTGTTCTCAGGGGGCCCTGGCCCCGGCCCCCCTGCTGCGCAAAGACAATCGCTGTGACGTCGCTGGCAGAGTTCAAACACGCTCTGGGCACTGGAACCGCAGCCTCGGCTGTGGCACGTGTCCCTTCTTTGGCTCAGCCCCACGGGGACAGCGTTGCCAGCACAGAGAGCCAGGGCTGCGGCTCGTCTGGGGCCAGCACCGAACTCAGTGTGGACACCACTGGGTGTCTCCTGACCGGACCGGTGCTGGCCCGAATAGGGGGCTGTCCCTGCACCCCCTGAGCAGGGCCTGGGGTGTGGCCGTCCCTGGGAGGACGGGGCCCGGGACACACACACAGGAGGGCGGGGGGCTGGGTAGCCCAGCCCCGGGGCCACCCGGAGGTGCCTGCCTTTTAGCCACAGAAGCACTCGCAGGTGTGGGAACAGGCCCGGCTCATACGGACGGTGGCTCTGAGTGGTGACAGAGGCCGAGGCGTGACCTCAGGGCATTGGGCCCTTACTGGGCCTGGCTGGCAGCCAGGGGCACCCACTCTGGTAGCATGCCGGTGGCTGCCGGAAGCCACATGTGGGCACGTGGGGTGGGGGCGGGGAGGAAGGTGTTTACCAGCTGGAACGCAGGCTCTGTGCACACCCACACCAGGGAGCAGACAGACAGAGGGACGGACAACGTTCTGAGTCCTGCGTCGGTTTGGCCCAAGTGGACCTGCCCGACTCCTCTCCAGCTGCCCAGAAGGACCGGTGCCCCACCCCCAGCTCTTGCAGCCGCTCTGCTCAAAACGCATTTATCTTTCAACGCCTGATCAGAGACCCTCGGGGACCCATCCCCCAGCCGGCAGCCTGCGCGTGTTTCCATAGCAACCAGCATGCGCCTCTGCCAGTCCCATCTCGTCGGACAGCGAGCTTTGAAGGCTCGGCTGTGACCTGGATGGCTGACGAGATAGGGACGTCGTGACGCTGGCCCAGCGCCCGGGTACAGGTGGGTGAGCTGGGCCCTGCAGTTCACAGCCTCACTCCTCCCAAGCACATCTCAAAGACGGGGAAACTGAGGCCCAGAGAGAACCTTTCCTTGCACAGAAAACAGAGCCCGCCAAGGGGAGAGTGCGGCCGCAGCCTTCCCACCGGAGCCCCTGCGTCTGCCAGGCCCCAGGTGGGGTGGGCCCCGTGTCTGGCCTCCTGCTGTCCTGTCCAAGCCGGGGACTGGCCGTGGCTTCTCTCCTCAGCTCGTCACCACCCTGATTTGCAGTCTGGCGGGCACTTCCCGCTCTCTGCACAGCGCCCCGGGTCCAGTGTTCACCTGGAAACCCCCGGGCACCGCAGAGAGGCTGAGCTGGTGCACTGAGCACTGGCCAGCTGGGGTCAGCTGTCTTGGGGTGTGCCCAAGCCGTCTAGGCATCGCCGGATATCAGTCCTGACCTCTGCACAGGAGTGCCAGCACCCCCACAGGCAGGCAGACGGGGGTCTTGCCCTGATCCTGGGGGTGGGTGTGGGACAGAGTCCCGGGGCGTGCAGTGGTGGGAGGAAAGACTGGGGACCCGCTCAGGACGGGGGTTCTCCCTGGTCTTGGCTCAGGCCCCACCTGCGGTGGGAGGGGAGCTCAGCCCACCGTGTCTGTGGCCTGGCTGGCCGTGCGCTGACGTTGGGCACAGGGGTCTGGGTGGGACCAGGAACACCCCATCTGCCCATCTTGCCCCCCAGGAGGTGATTCCTGCCATGAGGGGCTCCGGGACCCCAGGTAACCCTGCAGTGTCAGCTCTGGATCCTGTCTAGTGCCAGCTTGTGCCCTCTGACCCTGGCCCCGCCCCACCGTCACTGTGGGGACTGTCACCCAGGCCAGGCCCTCCCACAGGGACAGTCCACCTGCCTGGGCCCTTTCGAGCCAGAGACCTTGGGTCAGAGGCAGCCCCCCTCCCCGGCCACGGCTGCCCAGGACGGCTGGGCGCTCTCCCCACAGCAACCCCCAGAGTGGGGGACAGGCAGGGCCTCCGGCTGCGGTTGGCGTCCACCTGCCGACACGCCTGCGGGTTTCCTCCCAGTCAGCTCGTCACTGCCTGCGAGGCTCGGACAAGCAGGGGCCCCCGCAGGCCCAGCCTTTCTACTGGGCTCGTGAAACACTCATGCGGTCACTTACAGCTGCCTGGAGAACGGGACTCACCTTGGCGGCCCGTGCGGCCACAGCCTGCAGCCCGGGAGGCCGTGCCACAGGCCCAGGGACTCGGCTCCGGGAGCAGTGGCTGGGCTGCCCCAGCCTTTCGTTGCTCCACTCCCTTCTCAGGGAAACAATCGAAGATTCCCTCAGTGTTTTAAATTACAAAGTGAATGCACGATGCCCGTGACCGTTTCCGAAGTCGTACATGGGCAGCTGGAACTGGGGAGCCCCTCTCATTGTCCCCTCGCCCCGTTTCCCCGTCCCTCCATCTGCTGGACATGCAGAGACTGAGGCTCCCAGACACCAGGGCTCCCAGCAGATGAGGGAGTACCTGCACCCCAGCAGCCCCCTCACCAGAGCACAGATGGGGTGTGGGGTGCAGAGAGCAGGCTGGAGGTCTGCAGCCACCTGGCTCCCACGCCCACATGGCTGCCCCACGGAGCCTTGTAGAGGCAGCCTGGACATGGCTCTGCTGCCCGGGGGGGACCTCCCGGTGAGTCACCCTGACTTCAGAGGCAGGGGAGGGGTGACTCAGGTGTGAGGACGCACTCTGAACCCTCTGTGTGGCTCTGAGCCCGTTCACGGGACTCAGCTCCCACTGGCATACTCTCTGACTTAGGGGCCAGGGAGGTCGAGTCTGGGGCCCCCTCTCCCCCTCACCACTCCCCCCTCCGTCTCTCCTGTGGGGTGCACCATGTGGAAGCCACCAGGAAGACCAAGCACACCCCAGAACGCACAGGTGCCACGTCCCAGGAGGCTCTGCAGCAGTCTCTCCATCTCCGGGCTTCTCGCTGGCCCCTCGCTGGCCCCTCGCTGACGGAGCCAGGCCCAGCACCCCTCCCCACCCAGGACGATGCTGTGCCTGGGGTTTGCCCTCCACTAGTCACTAAGCCAGCTCCCTCTGTCCCCACCCACCACAAGCGGGGGGAGGATGCCCTCCTCCCCGCCCGCCCCCCCCCACCGCCCAGGATGGGTCTCCTCCCAGCAAATCTGCCTGGGCCCCTGCCTCCCACCTCAGCTGCACTTGTCCACGGATGGGCTGGTGGGCGCGGCCGCTGCAGGAGACAGAGGCGGAGCGGCACGCAGTGAGTCCCCAATGTCCCAGGCAGCGAGCACCAGCACGGCCCATGTCAGCGCTGGGGTGCCCAGGGAAGAGGATCCAGCCCCTGACCCCTGGGAGTGATGGGTGCAGGGTACCGGGGGCAGGGCTGACCAGGGACCACGACCCCAGGACAGGGACCACGACCCCAGGCCGGGGCCCGTCAGGGAGCATCGTGGAGAAAGCCGTGCTGGGGGAGGCCCTGGGCAGGCTGGGTGGCCGTGTCCCGAGGTGGAGGGCCCCAGCGCCTCCCCTCGGCCGGCCGAGCAGCCGGGAGAACCTGGCGCCCACACCGGCACAGCAAGGAAGTCAACAGAGGCTGATTCTGTGCAAATGCCAAACCCCCGCCCCCGAGACAAAAACCCCGCCGCTCTGAAGGTCAGGGCTGAGTCAGGCTGCTGCTCCGGCCCAGCTGGCGGAGCGTGCGGTTGAGCCGCATCTCTGGCTCCTGGGCAGAGGTTGCGGGAGGAGGTGGCAGCTGGGGCAGGGCCACCGCCAGGCACATGAGAGCCCCCGACTGCCTGGGAGCCAACACACACAGAAAGACCGTTCCGGGACCCTTGTCTCGGGGGGGAGGTTCCCAGGGAGGGGGAGCCCTGAGCCCCGTCCAGACCCAGAGACCCAAGTCACTGTCCTTGGCCGAAATCCGGTCACGAGGAAGGGACCAAAGGTATTAGTGGACCACAAGCAGCCCAGGACATGGTGCGGCCGTATTACAAGGGATCTCTTATTTGGAAAGTGGGAGGGAATGGGGCCACAGGGCCGGGCCGGTGGGCTGGGGACCTGGGCCTGGTTGTGGGGTCTGTGCAGAGGAGTCTGCAGGCCTGGGCCGCCAACGGGCAGCTGTGGAAGGTGTGACCTGGGTCACCTATGGGCAGGTGGGCAGGCCAGGGCCAACCGAACTGAGTGGCCACCTGTCATGGGGCTTCAGGACTGACCCTGGCCAGTAAGACTGGAGTGAGGTGGCCTCTGAGGGAGAGGTGACAGACTGCAGCCAGGGCAGCCCAGAGCTGGCCCCACCGTCCCCTCAGTCCCCCGTCCAGCAGGTCCTGAGGGGTTCAAGGGCATGGCCATCCCTCCTGCCGGCCTCCTACAGTGAGGAGAACAGAGCATGTACACAGCGGGCGCTCACAGCTGCACGTGGTCATGTGGTCCCTGGCTTCAGGTCCCTTTCTGTCCACTAGACAACTGCAGACCTGGACAGGTCTCTTCGGGGTCCCTGCTGGCAAGAGGGCCAGCTGGGAGGACCCTCAGCTCCGAGCTGCCCACTGGCTCCCCCCTGTGGCTGCCACGGCTCAAGGCTGCCCTTGTGGCCACGTGGGGACTCCGGAGGACCCAGTGGAGACCAAATCCTGGGGCCGTGCTGGTGTCCACCCCCAGCGAGGCCCCAAGGACTCTGAGGTGGGGCAAGGGACAGGCCTGGGGCTGAGGGACGGAGCCCTGGTGGGAGGGAGTCAGAGAAGGGCCCACTAGAGGGCGGCCACCTGGCGGCGGACGGAGGGAGGGTTTACAAACAGACCTGTGCTGCCGTGTCCTCTCTGTCCTTCACTGGCAGCTCTGGAGAGGCTGAGCCGCGGCCGGGGCTCTGGGGAGACCTGGCCACGCGCTCAGGCTTCTGGAAAGTGAGACCATAGCAACAGAGGCATCGCTCAGGGCAACTGTGGTCTTGCAGGCAGGGGGGCGGGCTGGGGCCCCCAAAACAGGAGACCAACTTCACTCTGGCACTGGCCAGCCTCCCGCGGGGACTCCTCCCCAGGGTTCGACTCCTTCAGGGGGTTCCGACGGGGGGTCTCGTTGGCTCGAGCCCACCTTGGACCCTGGAGGATCCGGGTTCGAGGCCTGTCCTGGGACCCCCCTCTACCTGGGGAGAAACTGCCTGGCACGCCAGCACTGCTACCGGCCTCCTCAAGGCCCCTGCCTGGGGGCTGCTTCCTGGGCTGATGACTCCAGGGCCCACCCACACATGCACACTTGTCACATGCACGCACACCATGTGCACGCACACACACACACACGTGTGCACACGGGACAACCACATGTGAGGGCTCTCCTGGCGGGGGGCTCACAGCAGTTTTCGGCAGGTGTCACTTCATGTGGCAGGGGGCAGGCCTGAGAGTCTGGGTGGGGTGGGGCGGGTGGGCCCAGGCTCAGGGCAGGGTGAGGGGCTGCATGGCAGGCGCTGGGTGAGTCTGCAGTGCCCGGAGCCTGGCCAGGGGTATGTGGACCTGGAGCAGTGGCTCCCACTGCCCCGAGGTCCCTACCAGGGTCCCAAGTCCTCCCCCTGCAGCCCCTTGCCCACAGCCAGAGCCCCCTCCACCGGGACAGGAGCCCTCCTCTAACCCCATGGGCCCTCTCCCAGCTCAGGGTTGGGGGCCAGGACTGAGGACCTTGGCCACAGGGGACGGTGAGCCCGTTCTGGGCGGCCTCTCCAAGTCGGCTTTGCAGAACGAAGGGCTCCCACCAAGGGCTGCCCTCCTCTGGGTGAGCACCGCCACCTAGTGGCGTCCTTGGCACAGTGGAGCTGTGCCTGGAGGCCAAGATGGGCGTCCCTCTTGGGGACCTCCCCAGCACGGCCAGACCTTTCTCTGTGCCCGGCCCACCTGGCCACACACCCACTCGGGCCTGCACCACATTCCCTGCCCTGTGCCCATCGCCCCACCCCCACGAGGGGCATCACCGATCACCCCGTTCTGCGGGGGAGGAAACCAAGGCACAGAGAGAGCCTGGGGTGCCCCTGGCGGGAAGTAAGTGGAGGGGCCCATGTGGCCACAGAGCCTACCTGGGCCCTGGCTGAGCGGCCCTTGGGCCCTGACACCCCCGCCCCCACCGCAGGGCCCAGTGTCTGAGCAGGAGCCCTGCTGAGCTGTTGGTCCTGCTCAGCTGACCCCTGGAGGCCAGGGCGGCTCTGAAGGGACATTCCAGAAAGCGGGCGGGACAGCGGCTCTCCATGAACCCAGTGCAGCCGCGGGCCCTTGCCTGGAGCCCTCAGGTGGGAGACCACGTGTTGTGGCTGTGGCCCCCCACCTGCCTCTCCTCACCCAGAGGGGTCCCCGCAGGAGCAGGAGGTCTGGGGCACCAGGTGGAATAGCAGGTGAGGCGGGAGGTGGCTCGGAGGACCAGGGCCTGGGCTATCCCTACCAACTCAGACCCTTGCCCGGAGCCTGCACCCCGGGCCAGTCCACCAGGTCCTCAGGCCCAAAGGCCGCTCCTGGCTGTGGTGAGAAGACCGAAGGTTGGTGACAGTGTGGGAGGAACCAGGCCACAGGCTGTCCGGGTTGAATCACTGTGTTTTACTAAGTGTGCAGGGCCCCTGGGGCCCTAGACCCATCCGGTCCCCGTGGCAGTAGAACTTTCCAGAACTTTGCACGAGCGTTCTGGTCGCCAGATTCCACACCCAAGTCCCCGGAGACCAGGCTAGGCCGGCTCTCACCGCACGTGTGTCCGCCTGACGGGGAGTGGAGCGCGCAGGCTGCCCGCTGGTCCTGGGAACCGCTGTTCCCCGGGCAACTGTCCTTGGAAACCAGCGACAGGGTCGAGGCGCCGCGTGAGGTGGCAGCACATTCAAGGGAAGAGGCCCGGTGCAGAGCGCACGCCGGGGCGCGGGGCGCACACGCAAGGCAATAGGGAGTATTCTTTGGAGCATGAGCAGAAGTGCAGACACAGCCAAGGCAACAGCGCAGGTGGGGGCTGCGGGTGGGCGGAAGGGAGGATCTGGGCGGACGTGCGGGGAGCCCTGGCCGGTGGCCGGTCCAGTGCGAGAGGAGCAGTCCACCAGCTCAGCGCCCTCGGTGGGGAGGGCCCTGCAGACCACCAGCGGAGGGCAGGTGGGTCCAGGGCGGTGCCTGGCAGCCACCCAGGACTCACAGGCGACCTCGGTCAGTCCCCTTGATGTGCATTAAGGCAACAACTTTATGAAACTGTCAGAGTTGGTGCGCGGCACACGGTGACGTGGGCACACCTGCCTGCAAGCCCGGGACCAGGGCCACCCCTGGGAGGTCCCCCTCCTGTGCCAATGTCCTCCTTAGCCGGGGTCACCCTCACAAGTGTCCAAGACAAGAGACCACCCAAGTCTTCCCCAGCCCTACAAATGTCCGTAAAAGGCTGTGAGAAGAGGTCCCACCTGCCAAGGAGTGTCACCTTTCCACTCTACCCTGTTTCCTAAAGCCTCCCACCGACCCCTGCCCCCACCCCCACAGAGCAGCCTCCTGGGCCAGCCCCCCACTCCCAGGACCCCTGTGTGCCTTAGGGGTCACACAGCTCCTGGCCCCAGGCTGCCAGCTTTCCCAGGTCCCTTGGAGAGAAGAGAGGCACAGCCCCAGTCCCACTGTGCCACTGCCTCCAGAAAGCCTTCCTTGGTTGTTTCTGCTTCCTGGTGGGGGGCGGGGGTGCCCACGTGGAGCCTGCCCCTAGGGACAGCTGTGCAGACTCCTGGGGCACTGAAAGTGGGCGGCCCACCCTTGCCGGGCCCTCCGCCCATCCTGCCTCCTGCCCAGAGTGGGTACACGCAGGCAGGTGGCCTGCAGTCCGGCTTGGGGCTCGCAGAAAACTGGGCGGGGCCACCCCCACTGAGGGTGGTCTGTACATTATTTACAACTTGGGTGAATATAAAATCAACACAAACACCAACATTTCTGCAAAGGCCCCCAGTGCCCATCACCCCCCTGGGCTTTGAGAAGCATCTAGAAATATCTCAGCACTGAGTCCTTTCCACAAAGACGGGAGCCTGATGTCCGGGTGTCCCCTGAACTGGGGGGGGGATGGCGGTGAGGGGGCCTCTCTCCCATGTCAACACCTCGAGTCCACGGCCGCAGGGTGGGGTGGGGGGCCTGAAGGGGGAGAAGGCGGGTCCTAGGCTGGCACTCGGACAACGCACGAGGGCCACAGGGCCGGTGGCGGCTCTGGGCTCAGACGTGGGGACTGCAGGGCACATGACCCCTGCGGAGCATGGGGTCCTACGTCCAAGGTGGCCGAGTTGCTGAGTGGGCTGCTGTGGCCTCTGGTGGGGCCGGCCAGATAGGCAGGTCGGAGGGAGCCCTCTGCCACCCGGCCGGTCCCTGCCCCCTCCAGGTGACCTGTCTGGGGCCTCGGCTTGTGACTCGACATGGACAGAAGAGGGAGGTGTTGAGCCAATACAGGGAGGGGCGGCCCCATGCTTGGTGGTGACTTGGGGCCAGGCCCCTCGGCCAAGGGGACAGAATCTGGACCCCCCACAGGGGTCACAACCCCCTTGGCCCAGCCCAGGCTGCCCCAGGGTGTCGGCCACCTGAACACTCCAGACGGCTACTGACCGCCTAAGGGGGGCAACGTGGGACCCTGGGGGCATCACTGGGCCCTCTGTCACTCCTGCCCCGGAGCCGGGAGGCCAGACCTGCCCCTGGCTTCTGCCTTGCAGGACTGCTGCCACTCCCCAGGTCCTTAACTCCTCCTGCCTTAAAGCAGACAGAGAGGGAGATCCCAGGGCTGCCTAGTGCACACGTGGGTGAGTGTGGGTGTGAGTGTGCACACGTGTGCAGTGAGTGCTTGTGCTCCTTTCTGTGTGTATGAGCATGTGTTGCAGGCGTGAGCTCAGGCATATGTGCGTGGTGTGGGGCGTGTGCTCCGGTTGACACACCCACCCGCCCTGGGAATGCCACCTGGCTGCCTATGCTCACGCATGTGCGCCCGAGACAGTGGACGCTCCCCGAGGTGGGGGCCCAGCGCTGGGGACAGGCACCCAGGGGACACGCACCGAGCAGGCCTGGGGGCCCCTGAGTAGGGCCCCAGACCCCACCCCCTCCCCAGAGCACGCCGCAGCCTCTCCTGCTGCGACTGCTGAGGCTCCCGCAGTTGGCCGGGCCACTCGGGGACTGGAGACACACAGGGCAGGGACAGGACGAAACCTCTCTGGGGGACAAGGGCCCTCCACCCACGCCAGCCAGATGTGACGGGGGACACGGTGCGGGTGCTGGCCACCTGCTGACTCTCCCAGGGCTGGGGTCAGGTGTAGACGTGCTTGGCTTGGGGACCTGCCTGCTGGACCTGCCTGGGGTCCACAGCTGGGCTCTCTCCCCAAGCCCCCTGCCCACCGCACCTGGAGGCAGGTGGGGAGGGGAGCCGCCACCAGTCTGCGTCCCACTGACTGCTGGGTGCCTGCACTAGAAGGACTTCTCTCGTCACTGCGGAGCCTGAGGCTGGAGAGGCACTGCCCCCGAGGAGAGCGCACGAGCAAACATGGCGGGGCCCGGGGCCGGGGGGCTCCTCATCCGTCCCCTGGCCACACAGCAGCCTCCGGGCCGGAGTCTTCCTAGGAGGCTGTGGTGGGTCCCCCGCCCCGGGCTCTGCCCTGAGGCCAGCTCCCTGCCCTCCGGCTGTCCGGGCTCCCCCTGGGTTCCTGGCAACAGTGAGGGACAGGAGCAGGGGCTGCAGGGATGCAGTGACCCCCTGTGGACAGCAGACGCCACTCCCGGAGACTTTCGGGCACCAGCACCCCAACACCCAGGACCCTCAGGTGCTGCTTGAAAGCCCTTCCCAGAAGGGAAGACGACCCCTCTCGTTGACCGTCCGGGCCCCAGCCAGTCCGGGCTCAAACGGGCGGTGGGAGGAGGCAGCCCAGGTTCTCCCTGGACCCAGCATGCAGGGCAGCTGCTCCGTGCTGGCCCTCGTGGGGCCCAGGCTCGCTGTCCACTGCCCTAGTGCCAGGTGCCCACACTGCCTGTGGGAGCCACCCACCTTCAGGCCCCGGCTCAATGGTCCTCACCCCAGAGAGGCGGGGGCCCTGCTCCCCGGGGCCCAGGCTGCGGGTCAGTGGCCCTGGCTCCCAAGACAGCACGAGGCCACAACTAGGGGCTGGCCAGTGGGGAGCAGGTGGGGATCGGCCGGCTCCAGAGGAGGGACAATGCGGAGTAGGGGTCTCCACCCCCCAGGCCATGGACTGGTGTTGGCCCATGGCCTGTTAGAACGGGGGGGGGGGGGGTGCTGCACAGCAGGAAGGCCAAGCTTCCATAGAATTACTACCTGAGCTCCATTTCCTGTCCCCGCCCCCTGCCCCTGGTTGGTGGAAAAATTGTCTTTCACGAAAACCGGTCCCCGGTGCCACAAAGGTTGGGGGCCGCTGGCCTAGGGGACAGAGCTGCCTTCACCCAGCGACACCTGGGGGCTCTGACAGTTTTTCCCAGTAGTCACAGCCTCACCCAGACCTGGTCCTGTCAGGGCACCGCCGGGGCACAGGCGGAGCGGGACTCCAGCAAAGGACAGAGGGGGAGTCTGCCCACCACACTGCCCAGTCTTGGGACCCTGGAACAGAAGCTCAGCCCAGGGAGGTGCCCCCTCTGCTGAGCACCCCTTGCCCACACTCAGGTCGCTGTCAAAGTGCTGGCATAGCCTGGGGGCTGGCAGGGCAGAGAGGACGAGGGGAGCCCACCTCTGAGATCTCCTGTGATTGGGAGACCCACTTCCGGAAGCCCAATGGGGCAGGCTCCCCCACGGAGCCAAGACCGGGGGCCCGAGGGTCACCATGCTCCCCTGTGGTCCCAAGGCCTCACCCCTCCTCTCCAGGCTGGGGCCCTGGACACAGGGGGAGGACAGGACGACACTGGCTGGCAGCTCTCTGGATGGGCACCCCTAGGCAAGGGGATATTGTCCCAGCTGTGCACATGGACAGGCCTGCCCCTCGCTGGGCAACATGGCCCAACCCTGCTCCCTAACCCGCACTTCCACCCTGCGGCCGTGGGCTGGCCTCTGCCGTCTCCCTGCCTGCTCACACCTGGGCCTCCACCGGCAGAGTGGGCACAGCCACCTGGCTGCTCCCGTTGGAAAAGGACTCCTGTGCACTTTCACCACGGAGACCGAGCAGCCCCCTGCCCGTGCCACGCCCGGCACAGGTGCCGTGGTGTGACTCCAAGAAAAGGCCCCGAGGGTCCCACCTGGAAACCTCAAGGTGGAGAGTCGGGAAGAGGCTGATAGGCCTCACTTCCGGGGCGCGGCCCAGCCCACGTCGCCGAAGGGGCCCTCGCCCGTGGCCGAGCGCGGCGGCGGCCCGCAGGGCGTGCAGAGGTCTGAGTCCGTGTCCGATTCGCCCTCTGCGATGTACGGCCTGACCTTGGCACAGGGCGCTACAACCGCGTAGCCGGCCTGCAGCGCGTCCAGGTTCTCCCTGGACTGGGAGATGCTGAAGCCGCTGAAGGAGCGCTCCAGCTCCTCGTGGTCGACGGATGGGATGGAGATGGACGTGTCACTGTCCCGCAGCGCGCCCTCCTGCGGCCGGCCGGCCGGCGCGTCCTCGTGCCGCAGGAACTCCGTGCTGGCCCGGTGCCCCCCGCTGTAGGCGGACAGCGAGCGCTCGTGGGCGGGCGGCGGCGGGATGCGCACCAGCGCGCCATGGTCCCCCACAGGCGAGGTGCCGTGGCCGTGGCGGGCGTGGCCCTGCTGCTGCCATGAGGTGGAGGGGGGGCACTGGGCGGGGGGTGCGGCCGGCAGGGCAGAGAAATTCTTGTGGCCGACAGAGCTGGTGGAGCGGATGAGCTTGACGACGCAGCTGCCGCGGTCCCCGTGCTCCCGGCTGTCCTCGGGGCTGTGGTAGGGCGGCGCTGGCTCGGGCTCCTTGGCCCCAAAGTACGCCTCGGCCTCGGATGGCAGGATCCCCATGCGCTGGGTGTAGATGCTGACCAGGAAGTCCAGCTTCTTCTCCATGGACAGGACCTGCGGCGGTGGCAGCTGATCGGGCTGCTCCCCCGGTGGGGGCCTGGCTCCCCCCGCCTCTGACCCCTGCCCTGTCACTGTGCGTGGCCTCGGCGTCTCCAAGCGTGGGACCCCCCAGGTGCTGCCTGCTGCTCCCCACAAACTCGCCCTATGGAGCCAGCGCCGCAGGGGGATGGCACCAGCCTCAGCACCAGCAGCCAAGCCGAGCGGAAGCCTGTGTGTGGGCGCTGAGGGCTCAACCCCAGGACAGGGCAGTGGGGCAAGGTCCCAGGTGTAACGGGCCACCCACAGGGCCCCCGTCCACTGTGTCTCTCAGTGGCCCAAGGCAAGGGGCAGGACAACAGTGCTCTCGCCCCAAGGGCCTACAGCCACAGCAGGAAGGGTGCCCAAGACCAGGGAGGGCTCGGGGCTATGAGGTGTCCAGCTGCAGCACCCTGAGCTGTGAGGGGCCCCGCATCCCTGAAGCTCCAGGACCCTTCCCACAGCGTCCACCCCAGACCCCGGGGCGAGTAGCAGGGGGCCCTCCTGGCCTCTCCCACCTGCTTCTCCACCTTGCCCAGCCGGCCCATCATGCTGGGGTCCTCGGGCAACTCCACCTCCGCCGGGCCCTTGGTGCGGTCCTTGTCCGTCATTGCCGGGCCCCGCCCCACGATCTGGTCCACTCTGCGGGGGGGAAAGGCCCCACCCCCCAGCATGAGTTTGGGTGGGTGTGGCGTCCTGTGGCCCCCCTCTTGGGCCAGGCCACACCCCCTGTCCAGGCACCAGGCCATGCCCAGAGCCAACGTGGGGACAGCAGGTGCCAGGACGGGTGGACGCCGGGCACCTGTTCTCACCTGGTTCTGGACCCTCGGGCCTGTCCCCTGTCCACCCCATTCCAGTGGCGGCACATCAGCACCGAGGCACATGAAGGTGTCGGGGCCCCTCGCCCCTGCGGCCCCAGCCCTTCCCCGACCGAGCTTCCCTCCATCATGTGCCAGGAGCCCTCTGCCCAGCTGGCCTGGTGGGGACAGAGTCAGCGGTCTGCAGCAGTGACAACAGAAGCGGGAGGCGGAGGGAACCGTGCACCATGCACCAGAACAGGGGCAGGGGGCACAGACCAGCACGGACACTGCCCATGACGCACAACCCCGGGGGGACGGACAGAGCCACCGCCGACCAGAGAGGGTGCCTGTGTGTGCTTGCCCACTTGCACGCTGGGCCCTGCGTGTGTTCACGTGTTGTGTGCACATGCTGTTCATATGTGTTATGTATGCATGTGCACACACCGGTGTGCTTTCATTACCTATCGTGCTGTGCTTATGTGTGCACGTGTGTGCACATGTGTGCAGGGTGCAGCACGCAGCTGAGCTGATCTGGAACCAGGCCTGGAGTCCTGAATGCCAGTGAGAGGAGGGGGAGGAAGCTTCTTCCAGGGAGGGACTTCCATGTGACCCTCAAGGTGTCCCCCAGCCCCATGCTGAGCAGGATGGCTCAGAAGAGGCTGCAGGAGCCCAAGCCTGGGGACGCCCCTCAGAGTCAAGGGCCTGACAGTCTGCAAGCTCTGGGGTCAGCTCCTGTGAATCCACTGGGGGCCACCAAGCAGGGTGGGGCCCCAGGCCGAGGTCTCACAACGCCCCCCACATGTGGCCGGAGCCCGGAGCACAGAGCCTGCTTCTCAAGCTTGGGGGCGGGGACATGGGAGGGGCCTGGGCCAGATCTGGGTTTCCTTTCTGACCCAGGGCCACCCCACCTGTCTCTGTGGGGACCCGGGGTGGTGACTTTCCTCTCTGTCGCAGGAAGCAGAAGAGGGGTTCAGGCTGCGAGCCACAGTGCAGCCTCCTCATGCTCCGCTGGGCTTCATGCTGGGCTCATGCACGGCACGGCCGGCAGGGCGGGTGGGGTGGGGGCGGCGGGGTGGCCTCGGGCTCCAAGCAGACTCCAGTGCAGACGGACAGGGAGGAGGGGCTCTCGCTGTCTCCGTGCGTCCATACGGTCCAGGCACACCTGCTCAGCGCCTTCACCCCTGCCACATGACGGGCCGCCTGCCTGGCTAGTCCCCCGGGAGCCAGGAGCCGGGGCCCAGGGCTCAGCTGGCTGCTGCTCCTGCTGGGGCACGTGGAAAGGGCTCCCCGAGGAGCCAGTGCCACCCCTCCCTGGGCTTAGGGCCTAGGAGTCCGGCATCCCCCCCATGAGCCAAGACTGTCCTTCTGACCCCTTCTCTGTGCAACTGTGCCCTCTGGCCGAGGTGGCCAGGAGGCCTGCCCAGCTCCTGGCTCTCAACACCTAGCTCTGTCCCCTGCACCAAGGCCCGGAAGGATGGCTCGGGGCTGGGGGATATGGCCAAGCAAGATACCCAGAAAACACTGTCTGGAGGGGCCCCTGGATCAGGCCTGCCCCACAGGAACACCAGGTAGAGCTGCCTGAAGTGCTGACCCTTGGCCTCCGGACGCCCCCAGGACCCCTCGGCTCCCAAGTTGCCGGCACAGCCAGGTGTCCGGTCCTCAACCTCATGTCCCTGCTCCAAGGACCCCACTCTCCCTGGGCCGACCAGACCTGCCCAAGGCCTGAATTTTTTTTGTCACTGAAGAGTTTGCCTGTGCTGACTCACCACTTAAGTGTGCCCTCACCACGCACTCTGCCAGTTGGTCACACCGACCGTGGTGCTAAGGGGCTGGAAACAGGACCCGAGGCCCCTGCATTCACTGGGCACCTGACCCCCCATATCCACAGGGTTAAGTGCGACAGAAGCAACGGGATCCACTGGGGGCCTGAGTCAGGCCTGAGGGCTTCGTGCAAGGGTGCTGTGGTCCAGGGCCCTGAAGGCCCTTCCAGCACCCTGGATGCCCCCGGTCCTTGCGGTGCTGGCCTCGGCCTCTGCCCAAGGAGCCCCACCCGGGAGGACGTCACACAGGGTGTCCTTGGGAAGCTGCCTAGGCCCTGCTGAGGACGCCCCCCACCCCCGGCTGGACATGTCCCGTGGGCCGCCGTCATGTGGCTGGAGCGGAGGGGGCTGGCCATTGCACAGACGCAGGCGGGGTGGCCGGCATCCTGACCTAGGTGAGTACTGGGGTGACTCTCTCGGAGGGACCGTGGGTCCTTTGGTGGGGTACTTCTTGTGCCGGGGGGTTGAAGGGGGTGGGGGGCCCACAATCATGTCTATCCTGGCGAGTAAACGAGAAAAGAGACACCAGCAAACCCGTCGTGAAGCAGCCCACGGCAGGTGGCTGGGGGCTGGCGAACACAGAAGGAGCGACCCAGCCTGAAGCAACAGAGGGACACTTCTTATAGCTACGGCCACACGCAACCGCGCCGGGGACGCCACGCGCGCTGGAGCCCGCCCGTGTTCAGGCGAGCACGGGCCCGGGCGTCACCTCACGATGCGGCCTGCCTGCCCAGCCAGCACGCAGGTGCGTGGGGCAGAGGGCAGTGGGCCCAGCGCCTGAGGCGCCAGCAGTGACAGCACTCGGGACAGTGGCCCTGACGTATGTCTGGCCCTGTAGGGAGCACTTGGCTCTCCTGGCAGAGGAGGGAAGGAAGAGTTCAGGGCGGAGGGGCCTGGTGAGCCCCGTAGCGGCGGTGAGCCCTGCGAGGGGGGCCCAGCGGGCAGCTGCTCTTGCACACGCACACATGTATGCACCCCCCCTCACATGCTCTCACATGCAGTCTGCTCCTGTACACACGTGCACACCACCCACATCTCTCACACAGACTCGTGTGCACACACTTGCTTGCATGCTCACACAGGCACATTCAGTCATGTGCATGCTCACTGGTTGCTCACGTGCACCCTTGCATGTTGGCACACCCGCGCACACCCAACATGTTTGCACACGCTCACATGTTTGCTCTCCACACTCTCAAATCTCCCCCTTGTGCACAGCAGTGCACACACTTGCTCACACACACAGCACAGGCCTAGGCGATGCTCTGCGGGGCCCTGAGCTCAGGCACAGAAGGGGTCACTCCCCCACCCCCGCCCTCGGGCACGTGAGGCCCAGAGAGACCCCTTCCCTGAATCCGGGGCAGGATGAAAGGCGGCCCAATGCAGGGTGTGCCGACCTCGCTCCTCCTGGGGGCAGGGGGCAGGGTTGCCCCCCAGGACGGTCCCCTGACCATGCAGACCTGCCCGCAGCCAAGGTCCAGGCCTCCTGGGGGACAGCTGTGTCAGAGGGGCCACGGGTGGGGGGTTCTGACAGGCAGAAGCATGTGCCCCACCTCAGGAGGGCATGACTGCCACATGGCTGCTCACACATACATACATGTGTGCAAGGCTTGTCTGCACATGAGGAGGATGGGTGTCTAGGAGCACATGTGTACTTGGTGTGTGTGCATGTGTGTGTGCTTACAGGGCACGTGTGTGTGGTCACCAGGCTGAGAGCATGTTTATGTGCACACTGGTATGCCAGCACACACGTGCACCAGCATGGGCAGGGGTCTGTGTGTGCACTGCATGCACACCTCTCCCAGGTATCCTTGTGTGCGCCCCAGGCCCATGCTCGTGTCTGCACACGTGCACATACAGGGGGCTTCTGGGGTGAGCACGCCAGCCTGTCACTCGTGTGCCCAGGGTCGACCCTGCTTCAAACGCACCCCCGGCAAGGGGAGCCCTCGGCCTGGCAGAATAGGTGTCCCACAGCCTCCCTCTCGGCAGAGCCCCTCTGCTCCCGACACACGTGTGCAGGACACATGGCACACGGCACATCAGAGACACGTGTACACACCCACGTGCCCACACACCCCTGTACATACATGCACACTTACACGTGCACACAAGAGACCCACACGGTGCACTCACACTTGTGCATCCACACAGGCGTGCACAGGCTCACACGTGTGAGTACACATGTGCACGCACACGAGCACCACACAGCGCAGGCGGAAGGGGCAGGAGAGACTCGGAGATGTCGAACACGGACATGACAGAAACTGTAGGGCTGGCCTCTGTGCCCTCAGGGCCCCACCCCCACCCTGCCTCTGGTGGGGAGCGTGCACCCCTGGCACCCGTCTCCCCAGCTTGTGGTGCGCCGGGGCTGGCCCCACAGGACTGGCCTCTGGCTCAGGCCTGAGCTCTTGCCTGGACTGCAGGTTTTTGATGCGGGACAGCATGTCCAGGTGGCCAGCTGAGTACTGCTCGATCACGTCCATCACGTCGTAGGGCCGCAGGCTCTCCTTGAACTTCCGCTTGGACACCAGGAACCTCATGACACTGAGGGGGAGACTCAGGCTGTGAGCCCCTGTCAGAGACCACAGGGCTCCCCCAGGCAGGGCCAGCCCCAGCCCCTGCCTGCCCAGGGCCCCCCCAGTGGCCCCGAGAACGTGCTCTAGACAACGTGTCCTTTTTACCTGGGCCACCCACCCACCAAACACACCGGCCGCCCCTGGGCTCAGCTGCTCAGCCAGACCCTCGCCCAACTGGCTGTCCACGGACAACCCCAGGTGACAGGCAGGGACACTGTGACATCCGGCGCCTTGTGAGCCACAAGGAGCTGGGACCAAAGGGGTGTCAGCCACAGGGTGTCCCCCTCGGATCTCAGGGAGAGTGACCGTGCCCCTTCCTGGGCTCTCTGAGGGGGGACACCCGGGGTCACTCACCACACGGCCCGGATGCTGACTTTGAGGCCTGGGGTCAGGTCCTCGGTCACGAACTCACAGTTACAGCTCTTGTTGTCGTCCACAATGTCCTCCCCGGGGAGACTTGCTTCTGGGTGGAAGGGGACACAGCCCATGAGGGGGCAGGGGGACACGCCCACACCCAGTGACAGCAGAAGGTCGCCCGGCGTGAAGAGGGAGGAAGCTCGGACCCACGCGCACCATGGAGGAGCCCCCAAAACACACGAGAACAGGGCCAGACACTAGAGATGCCACATGGCCTGTCACCCGCGTGACACATCTGGGACACACACGAGAGGATGGCAGGCTGGACCTGGGGTGAGCGTGGGCGGACAGAGCATCCCGGAGCTACGCAGTAGGTGCGCTAAGTGCCCCGAATTGTTCGCTTTACAAAGGCTCATCTTCTGGGACGTGATTCCACCCCCACAAAAGAAGAGATGGGTAGAGTGGGTGCTGCCCCCTGGGAGTGCACCCTGGAAGCGGCGGGACCACAGCAGGGCGCGGGGCTGACTCACCTTCCGAGTTCTGCCGAGACGCGGCGCCCTTGACCCGGAAGGCCTGGCGCGCGCGGCTGCGGTCGCCGAAGCTCCAGCTCTTGGGCACCTTGCTGGGGCTGTCCTCCAGGCTCTGGTCTGCGCTGGGCGAGCGCCGGACCGGCTGGGCCTGCGGGGACCCCTTCCCCTTGGCAGCCACACCTCGGGGGCTGGAGAAGACACGGTCTTTCAAACTGACCTTCTGACTGCTCCCAGGAGGACACACGGACAGACACACACAGAAAGACAGCAAGAAGAGTCACTCTGTACAGAACCCTCACTCCCGCCACTGGCTCTGAGCAGGCGTTGTCCCCCGTGGAAAGGAGGGAGACGCAGCCCCAGCCCCAGAGCAAGGCCACCGAGGGGCAGTGGCCTGGGGCTGGAGTCCGCGTGGGGAGGGAGGTCACAGACCAAGGGAGATGCCGTGGGAGGCCCGCTCCCCCCACGGGTCCTGGGCTGGCTCTGATGCTCAGCCTGGCCAGGGACCAGTGGACTCTCAAACCACTCGTGGCCCCATCCACACATCCAGCCAGGCCTCCCGCTGTAAGGCGACGCCACAGCAGGGCAGCAGCAGCAGCGGCCTCTCCCTGGGCACCCAGCAGGCTCCCTGTCTGTCCTTCCACACCTTGTGACCCCCCCGCCAGGGTCAGGGGGGGTCAGGTCTGCAGCTGACCCTTGGGTCCCCCACAGCTCCAGGGAGAAGCATGTGAAGGGTGGTGCCTGTCCTCCCTTCTGCCCTGGGGGACAGCACAGGATCCACCCCTGGCCCCAGGACGCAGTGGGAATGGACTCTCCAGCTCCCAGAGGGTAGAGTGGATGGGCCTGCTCTGCCGACCACTCGGCTGCAACAGGCTTGCTGTCCCAAGCCCTGGCCCGAGGCTGCAGGTGGTGGGGCCAGCCAGCCACAGCCCTGGGGGGTCCTCAGGCCTCCCTGAACACACAGCTGGTAACCATGGAGACAGGTCCCTCTGGGCAGCACCAGGAGACGGGTGGGTCACAGTGGGTCACCGGGTGGTCAGGGTGCAGCATCAGGCTAGGCAGCCACTCACTCCCTCCTGCTAGGTGGACACCCCAGGCCCCCGAGAGAGGACAGCAAGGCTCTGTGAGCTGGGGACCCACTCGGGCCTCTGATCAGGGCCTCTCGCTGCCCCTGGGGGCTTGGGACAAACCTGCCCCAGGGTGGGGCCTATGGGCAGCCACCGTGCCAGCCAACACCTCAGGTACCGCCAGCCCCACTGCGGCCACCCTGGGTCAGCCGCCTCCATCGGCCTCAGCAGGCACCCGCAGCTGAGATATGCCATCGGGTGGCACAGAGATGACAGGCCACCGAGAGGAGGCGGTCGGCCCCGGGCCCACCCGACCTGGACGCTGTGCCCCGGGTGGCCCCCCTCCCTGCCCCAGGCCCCACAGCCTGTCTGAGCTAGTTTAGGGGTCCCTGCCGGACAGGGAGAAGGGCCTCGTGTGTGACGGCCCTGAGGTCTGGCATTTCAGGGGTCCTGTGAGCACAGGACGGGGGGCGGGTAACAGTTTGCTCAAAACACCAGCCCCAACCTCATAACTGCTGAACCCAGGGCCAGGTCCAGCCGGGCAGGTGGGGACTGAGGGACGCCCTGTGCCAGGCATCCTGACCACATGGCCTCTCTCGTGCTCCTGTCCCGACAACAGCCACCAGCTGGTGCAGGGAGGCCAGGAGGGCTGGGACATGGCGGGACCTGCACCCTGTGCCTGAGACTGAGGCCAGGCTCCCCACTGGAGGATGCCGCGGGGTGGACACCTGGGCTTCCCCAGTCACCTGTAGGCACTCGACCCTAGAGCCCCAGCCACCCAGATGCCAGGGTCCTGCAGGGCCCTCCCTCACCTCACGAGTTAAGGACCGGAGCCAGTGCACGGAGGGGGGACCAGTGCATGGAGGGGGAGTGCTCTGGCCAGAGGGCCTTCGCTGGGATGGGGTGGTTTTGAGGCACCTGTGCTCTGGCGTTTACGTGGGGTTGAGATGCGGGGAGAAAGCTGAGGTCCACTCCCCTCCCTACCTGCCAGCCCTACCCAGGGTGAAATTCTAAATATAGGAGGGTGTGGGGCAGCTGTAAACCGGGAGGGGGTGAGTGGGAGGCCCCGGCTGAGCTCAGACACGTCCTGGCCACACAGGGGCCTGCTCAGTGGGTAGGAGCCGGCATCCACAGGGACCTGCTGGCCACGGCTGGCCGTGGATGCCCGGGGGAGTGGGGAGGATGAGGTAGTATTTGTGAGGCCCGTGCACAGCAGGACTGAAGGTGGCCAGAACCCCGACCACAGCCCATGACTGAGGGAGCAGCCTGTGGCTAGAGCCGCCCTGGGGCTGCAAGCCTTCCCCACAAGTGCCTACGTCAGTCCGTGAGCACACAGGTAGCAAGGACAGGTGGGGGTGGCCCTCAGAGCCCCTCACAGGGTGGAGAAGGGCTCGGAGCATGCACAGGTGCAAGCATGCAGCTGCCGGGGCCCTGGTCCTGCTGCGTGGCCCTCCGGGCGCCGGCTGCTCAGCAGCAACCACATGCAAGTGACGGAAGGTGAGTGCTGCTCACACCTCGCAGGGCTGCGCCGGCCAGGGTGGGAGGCGGGCAGGAGGGGGTGCACCTGGAGCAAGCAGAGACAGACACTTCCACGCCCGCCAGCCGGCCGTGGACAGAGGAGAGGAGCAGACCCGAGGTGCCGAGGGTCTGGCCGAAGCTGGGCCTGCGTGTGGAAGGGGAGCCGAGGGCTCTGCCTTTTTTACCGGTGAGTCTGGTGTGCCGGGGCAGCCGGCACAGACAGGACCGGGCTGCCCCGGGGCAGCGGGGCGGCGGTTTGGGGGGCCGTCCTCAGGTGCCTAGTAGAGGCACTGGACGGACGCCAGGAAGAAGTCGCCCCAAGCGGTCGGGACCCGAGGCCTGGCGCCTTTGCTGGGTTTCCGAGCCCCCGGCCAGGCCCCTCCTGCTTGGGGAGGAGGAGCCTCGGAATCAGGGAGCACCTGGCGGTGCCCAACGCGGGCCATGGGCCGAGCTGCCAATCAAATCGGGGGCCGGGGGCTGGGGCAGCCCCTCCCTGGCTCGTCCAGAACCTCTAGTGGGCAGAGTTCGGAGCGGAAGAGCCGTGCAGCAATGGTCCGAGCCCCGCGTCCGCGGTACCTAGAGTGTCCCGGGCAGCATCCACACAGGCCCTGGCTGCACGGTCCGCCTTTACTGGAAACGAGGAGAGCACAGTTAGTCCCCGGGCAGGGCCTGGGCTGGGCAGGTAAACCGAGGCACCACGACCCCCCGGGGAAGGGGGGCTCTGGGCTTGGGGTCCACCAGCCACAGAGCTTGCGTCTGAACAAGGACTGTGCGGCACTGCAAGGTAAAGTCTTCTGCCGGCCTGGAAAAGAAAATTGTCCCTATTTTTGGAGAGAAAAAAATTCCTCGTTTTTTCCTCCAAAAATACCTTTTCCTTCCAGAGTCAGAGCTTGGGGATCATGTCCTTGAAGAGATGTATTATTTTTTGTTTTTTCATGCGCACAAAAAAATAATACATGGACTGAGACTGCGCCCACGGGTTCTTTCCGGATGCACAGGGTTCCGGAAAGCATGTGTTTCGGGGGGGCCAATGTGCAGCTTGGTTTCGCAAACCCACCAGTGAGGTCTCGCCGAGCCCAGCCGGCTGCCCAAGTGGCCGTGGGCCTCGCTGACCCAGGGGCCACGGCTGCCTCTCCCCAGTGGGAAGGGGGTCAGAGTCCGTTCATTTCCAGGTCCGGTGAGTCCGCCTCTGTGAGCACAGGTGGACTCTGGTTGGCGGGGGGCTCTGCAGGAAACACTCCTCCAATAGTCAGCCCCCCTGGGCCTCCTGACAGCCTGGGGCTCATCTCCTTCCCAGAACACACACATTTTTTAAGCAAAAACGAAAGCACCAAGCAAGAACTACAAGAAATCCTTCATTTTTCTGAAACCTCTCCTTCCCCCTCCACCTTCGAAGCTGCTGCCCCTGAGACAGCAGTTCTCAAATTGTGTGCCCGAGGAACCCAGGCACGCTGAGGGGCCCCGCTTGGGGAGGAGGGCTAGGCGTGTGCGTTCACTCAGACATTGGTGGCGCCTGCTGGCGTCCAGATGCCTCTCTCCACTCACACGAAGGACACGCCCGGCCACATCTGGCCAGCCACCATTCCCAGGGTCCTCAGAGTCTGCCACTGGCCCACCCAGCTCACCCTCCGAGGAGGACCTGTGAGCCTCCTTCCCGTGGGACCTGCCTGGTCACCTGGAGGAAGAACGGGACCCACTGGAGGCTCGGTCTAGCAAAAGGGAGCTGGGCTCGTCAGAGTGTGTCCGACAGCGACAGGTGGGGACCCCTCAGCCAGTCCCTCCTGGGCCCCAGGCCTGCAGAGACCACCCCTCCCCTGGAGACTGTGCCCTGGGAAAGAGGACAGTGTGGTGGCTATGCCTCCGGCCCCTGTGCAGGGTCCTGGCTGCGGCCAGCCCCAGACCGGCTTGGCCACTGAAACCCTCCCTGCTCAGCTACCTGTCCTGCACACGCTTCCCAGGCCCTCGGCCCCATGTCACCGCAGGGGACCGTCCCGCCGTTGTCTGACCGGGCGCATGCCCACCCCACCCCTGGCCCCTCCACACTCGAGACAGGACCAGCTCACTTGCCACGCTCACTTCAAGGGAAACTTAAACAGCCACACGTGGCTAGTGGCTCCTGCGTGGGGCGGCGCAGCCCCTGACCCTGACGAAGCCGGGTGGGGGTGGGCTGCTGGGGCCCCCCCCCCAGGAGCACAGGGCCACCTCGGGGGTTTCCCTGTCCCCGTCAGCCAACCAGAGCATCTCCGGTCTGAGAACCAGGGCATTCAGCCCAGGGAATCGCGACCCTGAGGCTGAAGACACATCACACACACTCACCAAGACCAGACAGGACAGACACACCTTTGACAAGGGGGACCCACATGGACAAAGCACAAATCGGCCGGGGGGCAGGGGTCTCCTCCAGGGCAGGCGAGGGTGGGGCAGTCAGAAACAGGAAGATCGGAGGTCGGACCAGAGACACACCCGGAGCGGCCCAGCCAGGACCCCTAGCCACCGGCCCCCGGCTCCGACCAGAAGCAGATGGCCTCGGTCTAACGCCATCATGGGCACAGCGAGTGCCCGCCTGAGCCGGGCCCTGGAAGGTGGGAGTATCACAGGAGCTGAGTGACCGTCCCCACGTCCACCCGTCCCCTGCACTCCACGGGGCAGGGTGCCCTCCCAGACCACCCAGGGACACGCATGCCGTTGGGGGCGCCAGGGGCAGAGTGGCTGGGGCACACGAGAGGGGCTGTGGCTGCCCTGGCGGAGCGGACGGTGGCACCGCCTGTTGTTACCTGGCCGACAGGTGTGCCCCCCAGGGGAGGGCAGGCCCTGGGTCCCCGGAGGGAGGCGGGGTCACAGGCAGGCGGGGACACAGGACACATGGGGAGGAGACGGAGGATCAGTGAGCAGGAAGCAGGGGCCGAGCCCAGGGCTCCCGCGTGTCCTCACCTGCAGTCCTGCTTTCAAGGTCAGCACCTCGTCCCCCAAGACCGAGCGCGCGGGGAAGGGCCCGAGAAGGGCAGTGACATGATTAAAGGCACTTGGGAGGGGCCGGAGGGGCGGATTGGGGGAGGGGGGCGGGAGAGGAGAGAGAGAGAGAGAGAGGCTGAGACCAGAGTTGCCGGGAGGAGAGGAGAGCGGGGCCAGGAGCACACGGAGCCACCTCAGGCCGCCGGGGCCTCGGAAAGACAGACGGACAGATGGGTGGGTGGGGCACAGAGGCCTCCATCTGCTCCCCCAGGCTAGACCAGCTCCGGTCCCGGGTCCCTCTCTCAGCCCCTGTGAGGGGCCCCATCACTGCTGGTCTCTTGGCCACTTTGGGGCAGAAGCACTGCCCACTTGGCCACCTGGGGCACCAGCCATCCTTCCCTTGTTAGGGACCTGGGGGGGTGTGCCCTCTCCTGGTGGTTGGAGCAGGTGGGCTCAGCCTACCTCGTCTCCCTGCCCGAGGACCAGCAGGACCAAGGGGGCGGGGCAAGGTGGGTGAGAGGGCAAGGTCTCTGGCTGGTGGCCTGGGGGGTAGGCCTCCCTCTTCTGGGGCGTCAGGGCAGGGCGCTGGCGGACCAGAGCTCAGAGAACTCAGCAGGGGTCACCCAGCTGGGCTGGAGTTCATCCGACGTAATGTTGTGGGGTGCCCTGGACTTTCTCTCTAACCCCAGGAAGACTGGGGGCGCCACCCCATCTGCCTGCAGCAGAGCCGGCCCACAGTGCCCCCCTCGGGGTCACTTGCCTGCTGCAAACAGAACAGGTGGGGCCTGCAGGGCCCCCCCAAACACAGGAGACTTTGGGCTACAAAAGGAGCCTTCCCACTCCCCCCAGAAACCTTCAACAAACCAGGGTCTGCCCCTCGGCCAGTCCTCAGTACGGCCCTCCTCCACTGCCGGGCTGATCCCCGGCACTGACCCAGCTGGGACTTCGCAGAAACCCCCGAAGGGGCCCAAGGCCTGCCCTCCCGGAAACACAGACACGGACCCAGGGGCCCCCGTCAGCACCCGGCATTCACCGCTGGGCAGGGCCCAGGCATAGCCCAGAAGTCCCAGGGTGGGGGTGGGGGGGCAGCAAGGCGCACAGAAGCAGGGGGTGGGGACACTGACCTGGGGGTCGGCTCCGGCTGCGGCTCCTTCCTTGAAACAGAAGCAACAAGACTGTCAGGGTCGACCCCGCCTGGCACCCCCCGAACCCGACAGGGCCCAGTCTGGTGGGCTTCCCACGGCACCTAGCACAGCCCACCCCACCCGGCCCACACCCACAGCCCAGGGCCCCTGGGAGGCAGCGGGTCCTGGAGAAAAGAGGGTCTCCGGCCCTTCCAGCTTCCCTCCTAGAGCCCCCTCTGCTCCCTGCCTCTGCTGGGGGCCGGTGGGCCCGCCAGGCAGAGAACCTCCCCACGGACATTGTCCTGCCCTGCACCTGGCCCAGCCCCCACAGCGCACTTTCCCCTCGAGCAGGGTCCCTGGTCACTGTCCTGCGCAGTCTGGACTGCTGACACCCCACTTCTTCGAGGCTGGTTTCTCTTCGATTGCTGGTCCTCCCTGGGTTAGGATTCGCACCCCACCACGTCTTTCCCTCGGTGGCAGGAGAAACCGGGCGGCACCGTCCACCCCCAGCTGGGGACCCGGCCTCGGATCCCGGCTGTCCATTCTGCTTCACACCCGCTCGGCACCACGGCTCAGCCCCCGATGCCCGCTGTGTCCCCCGCTGGTTTCCAGCTGGGACCCTGCCCGGGGCTCCTTCAAATCCCCCCACCTGTCACCTGGTCCCAAGGCCACTTCTGCACGGCCTGGCCCCTGTCCCCGCAGCACCCCACTTCCCACACAGAAATGGACCCTCTCCGGTCCCAGAGCCCAGGGGTCCATGCTCGGGAGCTGAAGTGCCCTCTAAGGCTGCAGGGGACAGTCCTTCCGCTCCTGGTGGGCCCAGGCGACCCTGGGCTGGTGGCCGCTTCAACCCAACCCCACTGTCTCCCATGAGGCCACTCGTAATGGGATTTAGAGACACGTCGAGGTCCTTCACTCAATCACATCCGCAAAGGCTTTTCCAAAATAAGGTCGAATTCACCGGTTCCAGGCATGGACACGTCTTTGGCGGGGAGCCAGCACTGCCCCCCCTCAGCTGCTCTGCCCAGCTCAGGGCTCTTGACAGGGGCCGCCCTCCTCTGCACTCCACCCCACCTCCGTGCCGAGCACTGGCCAGGTCCCGTGGCCACCCCTTGCGGGGGTGACCTGCCCCTGCTGAGTGCCCGTGGGCAGCAGGACCCCCAGGAGGATGGACAAGCCCCCCCTCTCCGCCGGCCACACTGCTGCCGGCCCCTCTGCTGACCTGAATGTGAGCCCGGATTTACTCTTGAGGTTCCGCAGCAGCTCCAGCTGGTTCAGCGGGGGGATGAGTCTGTGGGCAGGAGAGGCCGGTGAGCTCTCGGGACAGGGGTGCAGCAGGAAGGCGGGAAGAGGAGAGGTTTGGGGCAGGGGACCCAGGGCCCTGGGGCACCACCCACATTCTCTCGCTGCACCCCTGGGGTGCACAGTGACCGGCTGACACAGTAGGGGTGGGAGCGGAGCCCAGGCCTCATCCCTGGGGGCCCTGGCACCGGACTGTGTGGAGCAGGCTGAGCAGGGTGCTGGTGCCCAGGCAGGGGGCTCACGCCCACCCTGCCCCCTCCCATCCCTGAACACCCCGGAGGGCGGTACTCAGGACCCCACAGGTTCAGGCTGCCAGGCCCTGTCTGCAGAGCCGGGGCAAGTTCAGGGTTGCAGGGAAGCTGCCAGCACAGGGAGAGGCCTTGGGACGCTGGACGGCAGGCCTGGCTCTGCTCCAGGGCCCCAAGCCCCAGAGCTGACACACCCCACCGGCCGCCGGCCACCAGGCAGGTCCAGACAGAACTTCTGTGAAGAACCAAGGCCTGGCCTTCACACCAGGGAGGGGGTTCTGCAGGCCCAGTGGGTTCCTGGGGAGGCCCCAGCCTCCCCGCCTCCTGGTCTCTCCCTCCTGACCCAGCCGCCCCCACAGTAACACCCCACTCGGCCATCAGCCTGCTGAGTCCCAGTCCCTCCAGCCTCCAGCTTCCTGGCTCTGGGACCCCCTGGCCGGCTGGGGGCTGTGTCAGAGCCCCACCCTGGTCCCATCTCCTCCTGGGCCTGCCCCCAATCTGCGGCTCAGCCCGCCGGGTCCCTCCATCCTTCTGACTCCAGGGCAAGCTGGAGCCCACCCCCAGACCTCTGCCCCTCTCCGTGTGACAGGCCCCTGCCATTTTCTCACTCAAACACGCAGTCGTTCCACTGCACACGTGGCCCTGACCTTGACCACTGTCTCTGGCTTTACCCTGGCCAGTCTTCGTCCCCTCTGCAGGCCCAGTGTGGCCAGGCCGGGCAGTGCTGCCCAGATGCGCAGGGAAGGGTGGTCCTATGAGCCCACCCTCCTCCCCCCGCCAGGGCTGCCCGCTGCCCGCGTGGCCAGCACTGAGCAGGAGGCTGGGCGGTCAGTGCTCGTGCTGTGGGCACAGTGCAGCCTCCGGGACTAGACCCAGGGGCCCAGGGGGTACAGGGGCCTCCCCACTCCCCTCAACCACTCGTCCGCGAGCCTGGCACAGAGACACAGGATGCCCCCCACGCAGGTCCGAGAGAGAGGCACGTGGGTGGGATGCCCTGCCCTGGACACACAGCAGCGAGGGCGGGACACGGGCGGGCGGGCTGGGGCAAGCAGGTGCCACACGCAGGGCTACGCACTACACGCAGCACATCACCTTGAGGGCAGTGTCGGTTGGGGAGGACGAGGGTGCAGTGTGCTGACAGGAGTGGGGGGCATGTCAGGGGCACCCCCGGGGCAGAGCCGCAGCTGGTCAGGGGACCAGCTGGCTTGGGGACGACTCCTGCCGCCCAGGCCCTGGACCTCTGCAGATCCCGGACCTCTGCAGGCGGGGCACCTCTGCAGACCCCAGGAGATGTTGACTGGCTGGAGAAGATGAACCGGGGGAACCTCCTGGGTCGAGGGGCCTGTCGGGGCCTGAGCAGGGTCTCCCCAACTGCCTGGCAGCCGGGAGCCCCAGGAGTCCCGGGTCCCATCACCACCTTCTCCTTAGCGGAGGCCTGGGGTCAGGTCCCTCTCCTCCCAGGGCCTGTGTCCCCCACTCACTGGAGGGAGCCCCCAGGACGCCCCAGAGCCCAGCTGCCTGGACAGAGGACCCAGACGCAGGGTAGGCTGCCTGCCCGGAGCAGGGACTGCTGGGACGTCCCCAGGCAGGGAGGTGGAAACCCCCAGCTGCACTGCCTCTGCACCACGTGACGGGGGGCCCATGGGGCTAGGGCGGAGGCACCAGAGCGACCCCGCCACTGAGACAAGGTGGGGAGCAGGACAAGGTGGGGACGACCTGGGATAGACGGGTCCAGCGCAGGAAAGCGGCTGAGGGGAGGCGGGGCACAGTCGGGAGAGGACTCGAGGTGGGGTGGGGAGAGGGAGGCGCACCCCAGGCCGGGCCACAGGCTGGGGCAGGGTTCGGGGGTTGCCGGGCAGCCCCAGGGCAACCCACATGGAGCACAGACCACACCACACGCCTGTCCCATGCAGGTCCTACCTGGAGGCCCCGTAGGTCTGAGCTTGCGAGCTTTCAAGTGTTTTCACACACACACACAAGGGGAGAGAACGTAAATTTTAAAAAAAACGGGATAAGAAAAGAAAACAAAAAAAGGGTCAAGGAGAGCGGGGGAAACAACAGAACAGAGAAGGTTAGCTCGGGGGCCCCTGCCTCGGCTGGGAGGCCAGGGGCACGAGGCCTCGGTGTCCCATGGGCGGCAGAGCGTTCCGCATGGATGCGGGTGGGTGGGGGCGGCATCCTCTTCCCAGGTGACAAATGCCCACTGAGGCCAATGGCAGGTGGGGACCGCCTCTGGGTGCCAGGCCAGCCCTGACTTCAGGACCCTCAGCAGGTGAGGGCTCCCAGGGGGGAGACGCTTGGGACAGACTCTGGCAGAGAGCAGGGCAGCACCCACCCGCCTGGGGCACCAGGCCCAAGTGGACACTGGGTGGCCACCAGATCGGTCACCTCAGACCTCTGACTGAGCCAGAGCCGGGCACAGACAACCCCAGGGTGGCCGCTCCCGCTGGGGCTGCCAGCCGCTCTTGCCTGGGAAGCGCTCTGCCCGCTGACCCCTCAGCCTCATGGCCTGGGGGCGCCTCCGCCAACCACACCCAGACTGGGCTTCCCACCCCCTCACCCACCCGAGGCCACCCAGAACCCCAAGGTGTGCGGGTCTCTGGGTCCTAAAGCTTCGCTGTGGTCTGGGGTCACCCGCTTTCCTTGCGGAGACCCTGGTCCTCTGAAGCGTGTGGCTGCCCCAATGGTCCTGGTGCCCAGGGCACAACGGAGCTCGGAGGAGGAGTACAAGGAGAAGGAGGAGGAGGCTGAGTGGTGCGGAGGGCGAGCGGGATGGAGGTGAAAATAAAAGCCTCGGGTCATGAGACGAAGCAAAATCAACAGTGAAATAAAACACACATGGAACTCCATTTTGAAAAGAAATACATTTTAAAGGAAAAAAAGAAACAAATCAATGAAAAGAATGAACAACCAAAAATGGGGTCTCCGAGCAGATGCGGGGGAGACGGAGGCGGCAGGGGCGAGGCAGCGCGGTGCAGCTCGTTGGTACCTGTACATGGGAACGGTCACCGTGCGCTCGTAGTACTGCCATGTGGAGTGCAGGTCGGTGCGGGACAGGTTGGTGGCATAGAACCTCCAGGCAGACTGCGGGGAGACACGGCGGTTGGCCACCGGCCAGGGCTGGGGCCACAGCGACCCCGAGGGCCGCCCCCCCCCCCGCCTGTCCCCGCCCCCATGTGCCTCCGCGTGCCCTCTGTAGATGGGGCCGCATCGCTGCGCACCTGGCTGGCGGGGGCTGGCCGTGGGCAGGTCTTCCCCAGCACCGGGTGGTGACAACCTGCCTCTCGCTCGCTTCCTGCCTCCCCCGTCCTGAGGGGACGAGCCAGCCCCAGCGACCCCAGCAACCCAGCAGCTGGGATCAGGGCACGCAGGCCCCCACCCTCCTGGCGTGGGGGCCACAGGCCACGGGGGAGGCAAACTGAGTACCACTCGGGTCCAGGACTGCTGGTAAGACCTGCCCCACCTGGCCTGGGCCTCTGTCTCCAACCTTCGGACATGTGGGAAAGTGACCAGCATTCCCTTCACCCCTTTGAAGCGCACGACCCGGTGGCAGCTGGTACCTGCCCGCTGCTGCATGACGGCACAATCGGGCTCGCATTCCCGTCACCTGAGCGTGAACCGCCCACCCCCAGCAGCACTCACCCCTAGGGCCCCCCCAGGCCTTGCCCCCCACTCTGGTCTGCACAGCCCCCCACGGTTTCCTTCTGAGGGACTCGTGATGGGTGGCCACTGGCGCCGGCTTCTTCACGCAGCCGTTCTCCAGGCCCATCCACGGGCCTCGTTCTGTGTAAGGCTGAACCCTCTTCCCTGTGACGGCAACGCCACTCTGTCCCCTGCTCCCTCCACGGATGGACATGCGGGGGGCCCCCTCCAGCTGTGGTGAGTGCGGCCGCTGCAAACGCCAGTGTGGATGCCCGTTTTCAGTGCTTTGGGGAGCATGCTTAAAAGCAGGTCGCTGGGTCACATGACGGTTGGTTTTCTCAGGGACCCCAGACTTCACCAGGGCAGCTGCACCGGTTCATGTACCCCCTCCCACCTGCCCCCCTCGCCCCCGGCAGTGTGTGGGGTTCCCTCCCTCTACCCCCTCCCCCGGCGGAGAGCTGGTGGCTCACCGCGGTTCGGACTTGCACTCCCCTCAGGTGCCAAAAGCGTTCCTCCGCTGGTCAGTCCCCGCACACCTCTGGGCAGACGGGTGTCTATGGGAGCCCTGTGCCCATTCCCCGGTGGGCGGTGAGAAGCCTTTGGACATTCTGGACCCCAGACACTCATCAGGTTCCTGGTTTGCAAATGCCTTCCCCTATGGGGATGTCTTATTTCTCCTCCACTGTTGAGGGTGGTTTTTCCGGAATGTAATTCTTCGACAGGAGTTCCCTGGAGTTGAAATGTGTCACTCCCCCACCCCGGCCCCTCGGCCTCCCCAGTTCATCGTCTCACGGAGGATCCGCGTCCCCCGAAGTGTCCCCTGTCCCACGGCTCTCGCTCTGTCCTCGGGTTTCAGCCGCCTGACCCCAGGGCATCTTGCTGCAGGTCTGTTTTCACTCCTTGGAGTCCCCTGGACTTCCCAGGTTTAGAGATCCGTGACTTTCACCAAACTTGGAAAGTTTTCAGCCTTATTTCTCCAAATACTCTGTGTCCCTTGCTCTCCTTCCTCCTCCTTCTGCCTCACATTTTTGTTGAAAACTGGATGTTTTGAACAGTGTGACGTGGAGCCCTGGGGGCCAGGCTCTGCCTGCTCCCCAGGGGTGAGTTTAACAGTTTTTCTGAACGACCCACACACGCGGCATTCCTTGTCGTGTGTGGTCACTCGAGCGTCTGTTCCGTTAGCTCGGCGCTCGGCCGGCGATGTGACAGGTTTCCTTAAACCCGAGACACAAAAGACTCAGGGCCCAAGTGGCCCTGCGTCAGGCACTTCCAGCACTTGGCAAAGCCTTGCCCGCACTTCCTGCTTGCACAAAGCCCAAAGGTCAGCCTTAGGGTCTTCACCAGTCACTTCTGACCCTGCACCCAGCTGTGGCCTTCGAGGTCCCCCTGTACGTGGGGGTCTTTCCGGAGCCCTGACTTCCCCGTGTCTCCTCCCAGACCCTTTCCTTCCAGGCGTTTCAGCCTGTCTGTTGCTGGTCCCGACTGCTGTCCGCGGCCCCAGAGGCTGCAGTCAGCCCACCTGCCTGTGTGTCCGACAGACGCCGCTTGGGAGGCTGCTCCAGCCCTGGGAGTGTCCAGCTGAGTGACACAAAGGCAGGACATTCAGGACATGCAGCAGCTGCTACGTTCCAGTGGCAGGGCCAGCTATGTGAACCAGGAATACCGACGAGGCTCAAGCACCTCCAGGCCATCAGAGCGGGGGTCTCAGCCCCCACCCCCATGTGCAGCAAGCCTCTGCCTACCAGGGTGCCTCGGTAGGCAGCTGGGTAGCAGTAGTGACGGCCTGGCCCGGGGCCCACGCAGGACAGCAGCCAGCACCACGCTGCTGCACGGCTGAAGGCCACCCATCCCGTCCTCAGCACGCGGACCAGACTCCCCACGTCCACCACGTCCCTGCAGAGTGGCCAGGGCCCGTCCACCGACAGTGGAAACTCGAGCGGGACTTCACTCCTGCGCACGGCAGGGCCGGGTCAGGGGCTCCAAGGGTCCTGCCGGGGGGCCACCTGGACTCACCTGGATCAGGCCTGCGGCAGGGTTCCGCCTCTTCTCAAAGTGCTTCTGCCGGTGCTGCTCCTGGACTTTCAGGGCAAAGCCAGACCCCAAAATGCCCTGCAAGTCATCAGGGTCAGGCAGCGCCCCACCCCTGCCTCCTCGACCCCAATCACCTGGACACCAGGCTGGGGGGAAACATTTGGCTTTGGGGTAACAGACAGGTCAGTGTCGAGCACGGCGGGGCCCAAGCTGAGTGCGTCCCATCCCTGATCTGTCTGCGGGGTAGCTAGCGCCAGCCAGGCTCTTGGCCAAGGGCCACCGAGGACAGCGGCCTGCCCGAGGCTGTCTGCTGTTCGCCAGCTTCCCTGGGCCTGGCTGACCAGCCAGCCCTGGACAGAGGAGGAGCCCTCATCACTCTGCAGCAGACAGGCCCTCGGCCCCTGGAGACGGACAAGGCAGCGGGTCACCGTGCAGCACTGACCCTGCTCACGAGGGCCCTGCTGGCCAGCCCTGCCCAACTGGGAGGGGCTGATGCTGACCACAGCCTGGGGGCTTTCAGAGCCCTCTGACAGCCTCTGACAATGTGGTGTGGAAGCCACCAGCTCCCAGTCCGAGCAGCCCCACTGGGGATCCCAGGAAGGGTGCCCCTTGCCCCTGGGCTGCCACCCCCAGTGCCCAGCGGGCTTCGCACCCTCGTGCCCCTAGGGGTCACCCGGGAGCCCAAGACCCCACCCCCACCCAAGGCAGCAAGGGAGCAGGGTCTCACAGCAGGAAGAGCAAAGAAGGAGACACCGATGAGGGTAAACGTGGCCGCCAGGAGCCTCCCATTCCAGGTCTGGGGGTACTTGTCCCCGTAGCCGATGGTTGTCAGCGTGATCTGCAAGACAGCTAGTGCAGTCACGCCCAAGCTGGGCAGTGGCCACACAGTGGCCGGTGGCCCTGCACCAGACTCTCCTCCTCAACCCCAGGGGGCTGAAGGCAAGGGCTCAGCGCCCCCCACAGGGCAGGCTGGACCTTGGGCAGTGGCAGGGACACCAACACCACATCACCCCTGAGGGCCCCCGTGAGGCCAGGGACAGCCTCAGCTGATCTTCAACCCTGAAACAAATACACCAAAACTCCCCATGTCTCCCCTCTTTCCCCAACACACAAGTCTTGGGGGGAAGCATCTGAAGGTTCTGTCCTATGTCACAACTAGGAGAGCCCAAGGGGCAGCTGTCACACTGGGTGCAGGACTGAGGCTGCAGCCAGCAGCCGGGAGGCACAGGAAGAGCCTGAGAGGGGACAGTACTGAGAGGCGGGGGGAGATATGGGGGGGGCTGCCTTAGGGGGTGACTTGTAAGCTCAGGCCAGGAGAGACGGAGGAGCTGAGAGCAGGGGCCTAGCAGCCCAGAAAGCTGAGTTTCCCTTTCATAAACTTTTCTGTCCCTGAATGTGACAGGCAGGACTGCCTGTACGCCCCTCCAGCGGGGGTCGCACACAGGTGGGCCACAAGGGAGGGAGGAAGGGGGGAGGGAGGATGATGATGACACTGGCCACGCAGGCCCCCCAGGGCTGAGACCCTCCCCACCCACACACCAGCCAGAGCACCCGCTCCCAGCCAGCCTGGGCACCGTGGTCCCGAGTGGCCAGCAGATGGTCCCAAGGAAATGTCCCCAGGACTCACCAGGCCCCACCAGAGCGCGTCAGCGTAGGTGTCGAAGTGGTCGTTCTCGCCCTTCTCCGCCAAGTACACCAGGAACGATGCCAGGATTAGGCACAGGAAGCCGATGTACCAGGCGGTGACCAGCTCCTGGAGAGTCGGCCGCGTCAGAGCGCCAGGCCAGCCTCCAGCCCACCTGCCTGCCCACCCACCCCTGGGAGGCTCTGTGTCTCCAGAGCTGGCAGCTGCCCGGCCACATGGCCCCAAGCTCGCGGCAGGCCACGGGTGGCTGGTTTCCCTGGGTGTCCCCACACCCGTGCCCCTCACGCCTGGGAGGACAGCAGCTGAGGACAGCCCAGCGTGTACGACCATCCAGGTTTGAAAGTGTCCCAAAGCAGCTGACAGGCCATCAGGCCAGAGAACGTTGGAACTTGAGACCTGACCTCAACTTCCCTGAGCTTGGTGGAGACCCCCAGACTGCCTGCTGTCCCTGGGAGGTCCAGCACCTCAGCACCTTGGGGGACCAACACCCTTGGTCCTGCTGACGGAGCCCCCGCTCAGTGCTCAGACTGGACGGATAGTGTGCAGGGGCCATGTGGGCTCACCCATGAGCAGGGCTGCACAGCCAGCAGGGGCAGAGTCTGGGCTTCCTGGTGGTTCCCTAGATGTGGGGAGGGGCTTGAGAAGGGGCGGGGCTGTAGCCACCTCCGGGTTCCACTGTCAGTGGCCACCGCCAGCCTCAGCCTAAATGGGTGTGGCTGGGGCATCAATGGGGCACTCCCACCTGGCTGCGGCAGAGCCAAAGGGGACAGAGGGGCAAAGGGACCTCTTGGGCCCTTCCGCAGGGGCTGGCTCACCTTGCTGTGGGCATAGACCACGGACCCCAGCAGCTTCCAGGTGCCGCCGCGCCGGTCCATGCGGATCATCCTGAGGATCTGCAGGAAGCGCAGGCTGCGAAGCGCGGACGTGGCGAAGACGTTGCCCTGGGAGCCGGCGGCCAGCACGGCAATGGACGCGATGAGCACCATGATGTCTGCGGATATGGGAGCTCGAGGAGGCTGCGTGCGGGCTGGTGGGCTGCCCCGCTGGGGTTCCAGGAGGGTGGACAGATGGACGGAGGCACAGGCAGAGTGCCCGTCGTGGGGACGGTGGCTGGCGTCCGCCCAGCCCTGCCCTGGGCACAGCCGCCCTGCATCCCTCTGCCTCTCCCGCCGGGAGGCCACGTGGGCGGAGCATCCCACGGTCTCGCCTGGCCTCCCAGCTCCTTCCAGGGCCCCTGTTGGCCCTGCACCCCCACGCGGGCTCACCGATCACACAGAACGGCTTTCGGGCGAACTTGAGACGCCCCCTCCAGCCGCGGTACCGGCAGCAGCAGCCTGCGGCCCAGATGCGCACGAAGTACTCCACTCCGAACACCACGATGGTCACGATCTCCTGCAGGGGGCGCAGCTGAGCCACCGCCGGCCCAGGGCCGAGGGGCGTGGCCTGGCTCCACTGGGCCCTCCCCCAAACCCGGGACGTGGGCTCCCCAGACGTGCAGTCTAGACTGGGAGGCCCCTCCGTCCCCACCACAACACAGAGATTACACTGTGGTCACCATGGCGCCCGCCCCTGGCCCTGGGGGGTTGCTGGGAACGTCTCAAGCCCCGCCCCACCCGTGTCTGCCCGGAGACTCCCCGTGTCTCCCCGGGGACACCCCGCGTCTGCGTGGTGGAGGGC